>CM050326.1:7233981-7608981 GCA_027475135.1 Bactrocera correcta
ATAGCCAGACATCTGAAGAGTAAAATGCCGTTTGGTTCATATCGATAAGTGCAATAGTTTTGAAACGAGAGCGTCATCCATGCGAAAAAACGTGGTTCGGAGAAAAATCAGTTTAAACCAAAGACAGGCAGTAGCTGCCGCTACCGAAGGCGTTCGAGCGGCCCGCTTTTATACCCGCTTCTGCTTCTTCGGGGCTAATTCCATACTATTTCTACGAGTATACAGTAGCAATTTATGAAAAAAAAATTTTCAATTTTTTTAAAATTGTTTAGAGGAATCTGACTTTAAGTACCGATAGATGGCAATATTGCTTTGAGTCCGACAAATATTTCTTTGTAGTCGTCAAGTTTGATATTTTTGTAGCTATACTAAATCAGAAAGTTTTTTAGTCAAATTCGTTTTCTGATGAGGACGCTACCACTACCTGAAATGAACCGTTTATTTCTGGACAAGTGATGGTACTTCACTGTAAGACTTGCATCTGAAGAATCGGATGAATCGAAGCTCAAAAGGAAGCTTTGAAAAGAAGTCAAGAGTTGTTGAGAATTCTTGGTCCAGACTACTAGACCACTGTAGTGTGTTTTAAGTTGAAGTGGCAACCATTAATGCTGACTCTATGCCGCGATGTCTGAATTTGGTATCCCCGCAAAACTAATGCGGCTGTGCAAACTGACGTTCAGCAACACCCAAAGCTCCGTCAGGATCGATAAGGACCTCTCCGAGCCGTTCGATACCAAACGAGGTTTCAGACGAGGCGATTCCCTATCGTGCGACTTTTTCAACCTGCTTCTGGAGAAAAATAGTTCGAGCTGCAGAACTAAATAGAAAACGTAGCATCTTCTATAAGAGTGTACAACTGCTGGCGTATGCCGATGATATTGACATCATTGGCCTCAACACCCGCGCCATTAGTTCTGCTTTCTCCAGACTGAACAAGGAAGCAAAACAAATGGGTCTGGCAGTTAACGAGGGCAAGACGAAATATCTCCTGTCATCAAACAAACAGTCGTAGCTCTCGCGACTTGGCTCTCACGTCACTGTTGACAGTCATAACGTTGAAGTTGTAGATAATTTCGTCTATCTTGGAACTAGCGTAAACACCACCAATAATGTCAGCCTGGAAATTCAACGCAGGATAACTCTGGCCAACAGGTGCTTCTTCGGTCTGAGTAGGCAATTGAGAAGCAAAGTCCTCTCTCGACAAACAAAACCAAACTCTAAGAGTCGCTCATAATTCCCGTCCTGCTATATGGTGCAAAGGCACGATGGACAATGTCAACAACGGATGGGTCAACGTTGCGAGTTTTCGAGAGAAAAGTTCTGCGAAAGATATATGGTCCTTTGCGCGTTGGCCACGGCGAATACCGTATTCGATGGAACGATGAGCTGTACGAGATATACGACAACATTGACTTAGTTCAGCGAATTAAAAGACAACGGCTACTCTGGCTAGGTCATGTCGTCCGGATGGACGAAAACACTCTAGCTCTGAAAGAACTCGGCGCAGTACTCGCCGGGGGAAGCAGAGGAAGGACCAAGTGGAGGACCAAGTGGATAAGGAACTGGCTTCGCTTGGTATATCCAATTGGCGCCACGTAGCGAAACGAGGAAACGACTGGCGCGCGGTTGTTAACTCGGCTATAATCGCGTAAGCAGTGTCTACGCCAATTAGGAAGAAGAAGAAGAAGAAGGCAGCCATCAAAGTAGCAGCAAATATATGTACTTCTTCAAAGTGTGGCTTCTTTTAGCGGGTCAGGTCATATTGGAAACGTTGAGCCTACAGGAAAGGGCACCGTTATAGGCCTTACGCGTACTCAGCAAATGTTGGTCCTAACTTGACACTCGCAGGTTAACATTCACGAGGCAACTTTTCAAATGTATATGGAAGAAGACAAGATGGAAACAGCTAGACACTTTCTCTTCCACCGTCCAGCATTCACAGGACTGAAGTTGAAGCGTCTCAGTTGCCATTCTCTTTATGAACTTAATGAATTGGCTGGAATTAGTTGACTCAAAATTTGTTGCAGGCCTAGGAGTTCCATACAGCACAACGAACAAGCGTCTCTAGCTGTCTAAGTCTTGAAGTTGGTTTATTAAAACTAGGTTTTTAATTGAAAAACATCAGCTAGTATCCTGGGGAATTCACATTTGACTCGAAAGATACACATTGAGCAATGAAAGCTAGATAAATTTCTTTCGATATGGTATTAGCATGTTCTTAGTTTTCGAACTCGTCTCTGCGTTTTTAAATATCTGGACAAACTTAACGTCTCTGGTAGTAATGACTAAACAAAAGCCCGGTCTAGATTTCAATCCACATCTTTAGTCTTTGTAGTCGAGAACAAGAAAATAGACTCGTCACGACTGTTAGTCTGTCGCATAGTTGTATTTTGCTAATATAAAATTTTTACTACGTCACATTAGGGTTTCGATAACGCGGAGAATGAACTTTTGACTAGGCCGATCTCTATAGTCAGCTCATTGATTCTAATCGAGGGAAGCCGTTCCCTTGGTTCATTCCAAAGAGCTGAATGCTGATAAACCTAGATTATTCTCCTATTTTAGGTCGCGACTTAAGCCTAGGTTTTCCAGATTTTAGACACTTTTGTCGGCAATCTACTCAATTTTATTTCTAGATCGCGCCTTAAAGTTATCTGGATTGCAGACATTTTTTGGAACTTTTTTCAGAGGTTCGTGTTTGTTGGTATACAGAATATAGGTTGTGGATAGTGGCTTACCCAGGATGTTATTCCAAACTATTCAAATATAGTGTTTCAGAAATATACTTCGCAGTTTAACTTCGTCCATTGGGAGCCTATTTTGGAAAGATTGATCTGGGTTCATTATTCTTTAGATTGTGATAATGTTACTTTCAAAGTCACCACGTTGTTACTCCTTTTCGTAGTTTATATATCTGTGCTCTAATAAGCGATTTGAACAACACTTGTCAGAGATTTAATTGAATTTGAATTAAAGAAAAATGGATTCAGTTGAAGTTAATTAGACATTAGTTAAGTATTGTCGTCTGCTTCTTAGACTTACCGGTTACTTAGTTTCTGTACAATAGTTAACCATGAAAAGCCATCACATCACAACGTCTCTCAACTTCCTTAAAGTAAATTATTTTGTCAACGATTCCATTCGAGTTGTCAAAGAATGTCCCATATACCACAACCATAATACCTACAAATGTATTTATATTTGTGTGTATTATTCCTAATGTATGCATTTGACGAACCATCGGAGCGACAACCAGTCCAACGCCTTAACCATAAGTTGTTCATATCGCTCCTTCCACATGTGTCACATGGCATGTGCAACATGAAAGTTGTTGTCACACACAAGTGTCGTTGACATTTTAATATGTTCTTTGAGCTTGCCCTAACTAAGTACCTCGCATCCGTCCGTCTGTCCAACTCTCCGTCGCCTGTGCGCGTGTCCATTTGTCTTTCTCTATCTCTGTCTGTTTAACTGTCAGCGCCTGCTGTTGACAACAACACGACAAAGCGAAAGCAACAATAATTTCTACTCGGCTTGCCTGCCACAGAGTCGTGACTGTAATTTGCTGTCATCAATTAATGCAATTACCATTTTTTAACCAACCGCTGCCGGCAAGGCATGGCAAAACGCTGATATTTAAAGACTTGCCGTTCGCAAGAGTGGCCACCTTTTGATATTATTATAAAACACTATAATTTTCATCGCAGCTGAAGTGACGTTTCCGTGGCATCTTGTACGCTTTAATAATACAAAATTACACCCAAAGCTAGTAGCGACTAAAGGCAGGTGTATTCAACCTATCAAACTGGTCTCCATTTTAAGGCACTTCCTTGTTTCGGCCTTATCACCCCCTCAAATGCACCATTGACAACAACAACCACTAGTTGTTCCTTTTAAATAAGTATTCAATCGAATATGTGGCGCGGCACTGCGCGGATATGAATTATTCCTAACCTAAAAATAGTGCCCGCTGCGTGCAAGCGGCAATTACACAGCGGGCGCTTACGATTGATTTCATTTAACTTTTTCTGGAAATTTTTGGTAATGTAAAAATATGTTTATATAAGTGGAGCATAATAAATACGGACACAGCGGGAAGTCTCTTTGACCCGCATTCCGTTCAAAAGCTCCACAACTTGCTCTCATCCGAAACGTGAACAGCAGGAGTACGACAAGGAAGGTCAAAACACGATAGAACAATCTGCAAGGCTGCAAAACTGTAAAAGTTATATGTAAAGGTAGATCAGAAATACACAAATTTCCTGCTGTTATTCCATTATTGGAATATCACTGGTCATAAGATGTTGGCAAGTCTACAAAATGGGGCTGACAAATCGAGAATAGTACTATAAATGTCACTAATTGTATATTATCTGAACAGCATCCCGATCCATCCGCACCTTTATAAAGTTTTACAATTCATAAATCGCAGAGATCAGATTTAGCTAAAATGAAGCGGTTTCATCCAATTCAACTGAGGGAGTCAATAAATCAAACACCATTGAAAATGTTAAAAAAAGCTCTCAGGATGTGAAAAACATGTGACTCCAAAATTATATATCAAACACTAGTCAACAATCCAATCGTGTATCTTTGAGTGACTTTGAGAAGAGAGAACGATCAATTCTTGAACTGTTTGTTTTCAATGGATATGCTTTTTCTGGGAGTGAAGGTTTCAAGTCACGCCAAAAGAGGGTGAATGACGCAGGGGCCCGCGCCCCACCAGCAGAACCGGGATCTATTGCGTGGAGCTAGATCCAAGACGATCCTTCAAACTCCTGAATACTGCAGCAGTGGTTACAGAAAAGTGACTGCATTTGTACTTGGTCTCAGGCCACAAGGCCGTTCCGGGAAACGAAATAGTTGACCAAGTTTCCAAAAATGTCATCTGTTTGGGTACCGAACCAGTTCACGAAATATGAAAGTCGCTAAAAACCATACATAATAAAATTTTCGAAAAGGTGACAGATGCGGAAACGCCAATCATGTGCAAGGAAGCGAATGGAAATCAAAAAAGGGAGGAAAGCACAAAACCAAATGGATTAACTTAACTGAACAATGCGAATCAGTCATCATAGATATAAGTGTGGATTTGTCGATAAATATTTCAAATTTAGTGTTTTTCGCAACAGAGATAAGCCGAGCCACAGCGTTCTTGTTGTTAACCAAACTAACTAGTACTTTGAGGTGTAAAAAGATATATCTCTCAAAGCAAAAGGCTTGTTGAAGATTTTGAGCCGACCATACGGTTTGTCAAACAATCTTCATATGTGACCTGGTCTACGAAAAGGGGCTTAGGTGTCAAAAACTCATTTTCTATTATTATTATTATTATTATTTTTTTTTGTTTGACACCTAAGCCCCTTTTTCGTAGACCAGGTCACATATAAAGATTATCGTGATGAGCCCTCGTCGTATAGTAGAATATTGCAAGTGCTTCTGATTTTCTTGTAAACTTTTCGAGTATCGTCGATAAATATCAATACCGTGGAGCTTCTTCACTAAGTAAATTGTTCTTCAAAATCTATCGGATTTACAATGGAACGTACAGGGTCCCGAATTTCTCAATTAGAAATTTTTAGATCAATGATTAGACTTGGTCTTAAATCGCAATTAAAGGGTTACATGGGTTTCCTCGGGTAAAAAACAGCCTTTTTAAAGAATTTTTTTCTTATACAAAAAAAAAAAAACGAAATGTTTTATTAGAATTATTTATTGTTACAAACATACACTATTAACATTGAAATTTAATTTTTTTTTTTTAATATTTTAAACTCGACCATTGTGAGGCCATTTCCGGTCACAAAGGAAAAACGAACTGAAAATTATATTTTTAGCAGATATTTTTACAAAAAAAGAGCAGAAAAATTAAAGATGTAATCGAAAAAAGTTCCTTCGTCCAAGTCTTTAAGCATTGTGTCTCAAAGAATTGTGTAAAATTTCATTAAGATCATGAAGATCGGTTGAGTAGTTTACCAGAAATCTTGCTAACTGACTTTAAGGAAGTCGTCCGATAACCTATGCCTTTTTTCATGACTTCTTTGGAAGGTGTTTTTTTTTTTATAGGAAAATAATGAATTATCTTGAATATTTAGAGTCTTTCTATTTACATATTGAAAATATAAAAAAAAAGTGTTTTTGAAAAAATTTAATTTTATTACTATTATTATTGTCACTCGAAGTTGGAACCTCAAAAAACAAAAAAAAAAATGGACGTGCGCGGCCGGGTAATTTTGGCTCTTGATGTTATCTGAAATCAAATATTCTTGTTTATTCCTAATCTATAGACAAGTCATACTGGAAGGAACTACTGAAGTAAAATTTCAAGGTTAAAGAAAAAAATGGCGGACTTTGAAAAAAAAAGTCCTTTTATTTTAGCAAAGAAAATAAAAAGTTATGCGTTAAAAAATTCTCGTTAGTTCCCACGAGAACTTTTATGTAGAACAACCTGTTAAAATTTGAAAGCACTCGGTTCAGTAGAAAAAAAGTTAGGACCCGGCCCGACTAGAAAAACAATGTTTTGAGAAAAACGCGTTTAAAGTTCAACAACTCCGAGAGAGAGGACTCCGAAGCGCTCTAGGAAACTCGTTATAACTCCCGAAATGTTTTGAATTTCTGTCTGAAATTTTCACAGTGTATTCTCAAGACATTGTACTTTCAAATAAAGAAAAAAAATATTTTTCAATTTTTGAAACCCAACTCACCAGACTAGTTACTACCTTAAAAACACAGTTTCCAGAAAAACGCGTTTAAAGATTTGAGTGACAATAAAAGCTGGCCTCAAGCACACAAGTTCTAAAGACTGTATCTCCGAAGTTATTACTTGGATCAACTTGAAAATTTAGGTTAATATTCTAGATTGATATTAAAATTTAATAAGAGAATAAAAATTTCGATTTTTTGAAACCCGTAAGCCCATGTGTCTCTTAAAAAAATGTATATTTAATTTTTAAAACCGACATCTTGAGATTATCTTAAAATAACATCTTAAACTAAAATTTTTTGTGATTTTGGCACTAAACACTAAATATATTTACTTTTTTTTTAATTCAAATCAAATCATTGTGGGAAAGCGGAAATTCGGAATGAAAGCTTTGCCATAAATATTATTCAAAATTGCCTTAAGAAATGTGTGACAAGCTTCTCTGCCATTCTTGCTCTACTTATTCGTCGATGAATGATTAAAAACATAAATGGTGGCGAAATTGATTTTAATTAAACAAATATATCGAAATCGTATCGTACATTTTCGCAGCTTGCAATTTTTGTGTTTTTCTTTAGTCCGCTTCGCTGCATATAATATGCATATAGTATATGGTATATTGGCAGGAATTATTTTACTTTGGCGATCTTTTAGTGCCAATCGTGGCCCCATCCGCATGTTCATGTATCTCTATATGTATAGTATGCACATATACATACATATATATATGTATTTATATACACTACATACTATATATGCACGTGATGTCAACACATAATGGCACCCGCTGCGTCTGGCTCGGCTGCAATGATGGCGACTGCACAGTTGACTTGTTGTTTGTGGCTACGAGGTCAGGGACCACTTGGTGCTTCAACAAAAGTAAGAGTTCGCCAGCGAAGACATGCGAATCGAAATATATACATATAAAAGGAAGCAAACCATTTTTCTTTCTTTTTTTGTGCATTTGATGTTTATACAGATGGATCTCTAAATAAATACATACATAAGTATGTGAGAATGTGTATTCGTAATGACTCACGCCATTTCAGTGAATGCCCTTCAGTGGACAACGGCGTCGACGTAATTTGAGAGGGATGGCGCCACTATGTAATGTCAGCGCTCTCTTAGAAAAGCTCAAACTTACATACCTACATTTTAATGGCTCTACTTACATCAAGTCCCTGCTTCATCCCACTCTGTGCTATTTTCTATGTTATTGCTTCGACACATGTCAAACACGATGGCTTTGTCGTCTTAAAGCATTCTTTTTAGTATTTTTTTTTTTTTGAACTTTTAAATATTTTCCCCATTTTACATTTTATAGTGGTTGTGTTGGCGTGTGCGCTTATGCCAACATGACCGTGAGTTATTTTACAGAGTTGCAAGGTTTTATTGCGTATTCATTACCTTGTAATAATTTGCCCATAAAGTGTATTTTGTTGTATTAATGTATTTATGTGTTTATGTGTGTACATACAGTGGCTGTCAAAAGTGAGTGTACAGCGTATTTAACTGTGGTTACTTAATGTTTCCTTATTCCTCAGAGACTCATAATTAGCTTAGATGAACTAACTGTGTTCTCTCACTTCTACTTTTTTGCTTTTTATTCAACGCTTTATATAAAGTGTTACAGTGATCGGATTTAGTTCAAATATGCGCCGTTTCGTTCGATAATCTATTTCCATCTAGACGGCCACTTCACAACACCCCCCTCGTAGAAGTCCCCTCCTTATTTACGAAGAACTCGGACAGCCACTTTTCACAAGCCTCTTTTGGGTTCAACTTTACACCAACAAGGGCGTTCGCCACGGATAGGAACAGGTGATAATCACTTGGCGCTATGTCCGGGCTATATGGTGAATGCGATAAAACCTTCCTCCGATCTCCCGTAGCTTCTGACGAGTCATCAACGAAGTCTGTGGTCTGACGTTGTCATGGTGGAACACTACAACCCTTCTGTTGGCCAAATCTGGACGCCTCTGGTCGATCGCCTGCTTCAAGCAGTCCAGTTGTTCGCAGTAGATGGTAGAATTAAGCGTCTGGCCACATGGGAACAGCTCATAGTGGATGGTTCCCTTCCAATCTCACCAAACACATAGCAAAACCTTCCTGGCCGTCAATCCCGACTTGGCTACTGTTTGGAACGATTCACCGGCCGTCGACATGAACGTTTTCTCTTGATATTGTCTTATGTGATCCATGTTTCGTCACCAGCCACCATCTGCTTCAAACATGGGTCGAATTCGTTCCGTTTCAGCAGCATATGGCAAGCGTTCATTCGGTCTAGAAGGTTTTTTTGCGTCAAATCATGCGGCACTTAACATCAAGCTTTTTTTGTATCTAGAAAATGGTTTGGTGACTAACTACCATCTTCTGGGCGATGTTCCCAGATGCCACATAACGTACTAACTCGATGTTTTCCATGATTTGATCGGTATTCGTCGTCACGGGTCTTCCGCTGGCTGGCTTATCCATGGTGTCGTTCTCATCCGCTCTGAATCGTCGAAACCATTCCTCTGCAGTTCGAAGTGATAGAGTACCGTCCTCCAAAACAACATTAATCTCACGGAACGTTTCTCTGGCGGATTTGCCTTTAACGAAAGAAAACTTTAAAATAGCTCGAATTTCGGCGTTAGTGAACTCCATGTTTACATGTCTAGAACTGTTGAACGCAATATCCAAACTAATCATGCATAGTGTCGTTTTGTAGATTATGTAAAGACCTTTCAAAGATGTATAGTATTGCCAGATACGAGCTCTGTAGTCTTATTCATTCACTGACGACTGTGGTTCATACCACATTTTGTGCCAAATTTAAGCAACCTTCTGAATAAACCAATATTCTGTTTTAGCTACTGTTCTGTCGGCGCCTTGTAAAACTGCCGATATTCTTCCCGCCATACAACTCCGCGCATTTGTAATTTTATCACTTAACGCTTCCTTCTTCAGCACTTCATAGTGCTCGGTCACGTTCGGCAGAGTTTTTATTAGTGTAAAAAATCGTAAGTTTCTCCACCTCCCACCGCTCGTGGTGGTATTCTGGTTTTAAGTGCCATTGTTAGCAATCACATTCTCCGTCATTTATTATTATTATTGTAACAGTAATGCCGTTTTTAATTTGTTTGTAATGTTGTTATTGTTGTCAAGCTGCTCCTGCAGTTTACATGTACATTTTATGACAGCGCCACAACAAATCGTGCTTACTGCTGCTGCCAACTGCTGCTGCTAGGCGGGGGTAATTCCGCACAATTTATGTGTGTTGTTGCACATACATTTCGTGTCGCTGATAACGCTGGCTGTAAAAATAATAGTTGCGAAAAAAGTACGTGAAGAATTAATAACGGGTGTCTCATGATGTTATTGTGGCATATATTTTGAAAAGGAAGTAGTGCGTGCATTACTTTTTAATAGTCAAAGAAAGAAAGAAGCAATCTTCGAATATACTTCAACATCAAACACGACACATTTTTTCTCTAGATTAATACAGAGTCAACTTTTAGGCTGTGGGAACCATCTCTATCAGTCTTCTGTAATAAGTGATATTCTGGGATACTATGCAAGCTACCGTTTTTACCGAACAGCCCACGCATTTTCGAAATTCTTTAGAAGTAAACTTAAATTCGGTCCCCAATGTTGCCTTCTCTTTCATAGGAGAGTGAAATAAGAGTGAGGAGTGCAAGGACACAGGGATATGTATCTGAACAGACGCATTCAAACTTGAAAACCGAGTAGAAGTTGGTGTCGTTTCAGCAAATTTAGATACCTGAATCGCATTCCGACTACCAAACTACGGCAGAGTCTTGCAAGGGGAGATCACAGATAGCGGATTTGAAATCACTAAGGTCTCTTAGGGTCTCATCGAAGTTAGTGAAATAATGCATTGATCTCTTAGTGGCCCTAACATCTTATTTCACGTTAAACCTACAAAAGGGTTCCGAACAAAGTGATATTGCTGCAAACTGTGAGACTGATACACTAGTCAGAACAGGCATCACCATATAGTTAGACCGATGTCCAGAGCATACTGCTGAATGGCAGTGAAAGTACAATGCCAGGAGAAGGCGAACCCGATTCCCGAATCGATGACGCTGGAGCAGACGTTCAATTGCCCGACCATGAAGAGGTTCGAATAGCAATTACTAGTTTGCAGAACAATAAAGCGGCGGGAGCCGATTCATTGTCGGTCGAGCTATTCAAACACGAGGCGAAGAACTGATAAGGAGCATGCATCAGCTTCCTTGTAAAATAGGGTCGGATGAAAGCATGCTCAACGATTAGAATTTAAGTATGCTATGCCCAATCCATAAAAAGGGAGACCCCACCATTTGCGCCAACTGGTGTGGAATAAGTCTCCTCAACATCGCGTATAAGGTTCTATCGGGCGTATTGTGTGAAAGATTAAAGCCCATCATCAACAAACTGATTGGACCTTATCAGTGTTGCTTTAGACCTGGAAAATCAACAACCGACCAGATATTCACTATGCGCCAAATCTTGGAAAGGACTCGTGAAAGGAGACTCGGCACACACCACCTCTTCGTCAATTTCAAAGCTGCTTTTGATAACACGAAAAGGAGCTGCCTCTATGCCGCGATATCTGAATTAAGTATCCCCGCAAAACTAATACGGGTGTGTAAACTGACGTTGATGAAGACCAAAAGCTCCGTCAGGATCGGGAAGGACCTCTCCTAACCGTTCGATACCAAACGAGATTTCAGACAAAGCGATTCTCTATCGTGCGACTTTTTCAATCTGCTGCTGGAGAAAATAATTCGAGCTCCAGAGCTTACAATCTTTTATAAGAGTATACAGCTGCTGACGTATGCTGATGATATTGATATCGTCGACTTGAACACCCGCGCCATTAGTTCTGCTTTCTCCAGACTAGACAAGAAAGCGAAGCAAATGGGTCTGGCAGTGAACGAGGGCAAGATGAAATATCTGCTGTCATCCAACAAACAGTCGCCCCAAAGCTGTGGTAGATACTCGTAATCACCCGATGTCGGAAGCTGAAATTATTTGAAGGCTGTTGGAACTGGGGTTCTTCAGAAGAGTACCTTCCAAACTGAGATTGTGTAAAACTTACCTGGATTTTCACGGATTCTCATAGCTCTCGAGGCTCAAAGTAAGACCTATCTGCCTTGTAAAGACGAATTAAAGACTTTGGCTGAAAGTGGAATTTAAGAAGCAGTCTGTTTGTCTTTTTGCATAGCTCTTGACTGCATCTTCCTAAGTGTGTCTCAAAAAATTTGCAATCCTTCAGACAGCTAAAATGCTTCGTACTCACAAAATACGTGTCTTTCAATGATCTAAGAGAAAGGCAAATTTAAATTACACGAAAAATTTCGGACAGTTAATTAGTTGCTGATAACAAACGGAAAATTTCACAACTGCGGGAGAGGCAATTTTCGTGCACCAAAGTCGAGCCCCTCCCCCCAAGTCCTTCAAGTTCGTATGCATTTGCATATGAGTCTGGTATTCAGAGTCAGGCTTTTGCCACGCAGTTACTCTTGCGGCACTTCACTTGTTCATAACTTTGCATACTTTTCTCTGGCAACGCTGCTCCTGCTGCCCTCGTCTTTTCTGAAATGTTGAATTGGTGATTGCGGGGACGACGCTGCTGCTTTAATGGCGCGTAATTAAAAGACTTTTGCGTATTTGTACAGCCGGCTGTGTGTGTGTGTGTGTACACATTAATTTGCCATGTAGTTGCATGTCCAGCGAACCAGCCTGCTGTAGACATTGCATTTGCTATTGCACTGCAGCAGTTGCAGTTGCTTTAGCTACCTCTTCTGTCCCTTCTATTCGCACTTATTACCCGCTCCGCCTGTGGACATCAGCTGTGTTTTTGCCGGCGAGCGACTCTCGACTCTCGAATGCCGGTTATTTGTGCAAATGTTTATTCAGTACATTTTGCCGTTGCGTTCACACGGCCGGACACACACTTACACACACACAGGTCATGTGTACAGAGGCTTCAATTCATAGCGCAATTTTGCCCTTTTGGCCCACCGCCTAAGCTTCGTTTGACCAATTGCATGCTCTGCTCTTGTATGCTCATTTGATTGCTTTTATGGAAACTGTGTGTATTTGCTTATGTTCCCTGTAATAAATTGCGCTGTTTCTGGTCCAACGGCAGCCTCGGTCAGATTTTAAAGGCATTCCGGCGCTACTGTTCTGTTATAACTGCTTAAATCGGCTTGGAAGTATATATTAATCCGTACTTTAGCTAAAAGCGATTTAGGCTTTTAAATAGTTTCTAAATTATAAGAAGAACGCTTGATTCTTCGGAACAGACATACATTGAATACATTGATGAATTTAATTTTCATTGTCCTGCGATCTATTGGATTCAGAGTGCTTCTTAATGTTAGAGCGTGTAGTCATTAAAAGAAAAAACATCTAACTTCACCTCCTATCGGTTCCGAACGATTGAAGCTTCTAGAATCCCCTCGTCGGTTTCCGAAATTTTATTTGAGAATCCTCGAAATTAGGTTGGGGGAACATGTGACCCACGCTGATGGCATACCGCTTTCTGTTATAGGTAGACATCATCCCTAACTTTATGAAAATAGTAGTAAACGACAGAAACCGATGGGCCGTATCTTGCAGACTAAACTTAAAAGCTAGCAAGGTAGACTTAGTAATAGGAGAGAAAGCAAGTTGCTTAGGACTACTTTTAGACAGAGCTTTCATGGAAACAAAACTTAGACGCTAGCGAAAAACCTATAAAAGTATATATGGTACATGGGATCTAAATGGCAACTAACGTCTCGTGGCTCTACCAAACAGTTGTAGGACTGTTTATGACAGATGGTGTGCTGCCATAGTGGTCAATAATGACAAACAATTACGCGGTATGACGTATGGAAAGTATATAAAAACAGCTAGTATAATGTCAAGTCAGGCGCTTAACTGCTTGCAGACTGGTTCTGGTTCAATTAGCTTTAAAGTCAGCTCTTAAGCTGAGGGAACCATCTCTATCAGTCGTCTGTAATAGGTGTCATTCTAAGATACTTAGCAAGTTCACGTTTTTACCCAACCCCCACGCCTTTCGAAATTTTTTAGAACTAAACAAATATTCTGTCAACAATATTGCTTTCTCTTCCATAGAAGAGTGAAATATGGATACAGAGATCCTGATAACTATCTATACAGATGGGTAAAAACTAAAAAACCGAGGTGAGAATGGTGGCTTTTCAGAAAATTTAGATACCAGAATTGCATTCCGATTACCAAATTACTATAAAGTGTTTCAAGCTGAGATCACAGATAGCGGCTTTGAATAATGCATTGATCTCTTAGTGGATCTAACATCATATTTCACGATAAATCTTCAATAGGTTCCAGAACACAACTGTGAAATAGCCAGAGCAGGAACCACCCTACAATTTGACTCCGATAAAGAGGGAGTATACATATGTATCTTGACCTTTTGTAAATATTTAATCGATTGTTATAGATGTAACTGAGTCGTGGAGTTGTCAACCCCTAACTTGCTCGACAGGCGGACAAATATGGCATGAAGGAATTCAAAATGAATGATATAAGAACACTAGTAGTGGTACTAGCAGTTCACTGTCTAATTTGCTGGCATGCCAACAGAGTGGGAATACCTTACAATGACTATTGTAGAAGCTGTCAAGAGGTAGCAGAAGAGGTAACTAGAGAACCTCACAAGTATCCGTCCAGGTATCCCATGCTACTCATAGGTTGGATCATTGAGAATATAATAATAGAGTGAGGAGACTTTTGTTCCATTGGTTTCACAATGGGCTTCTGAAAGGCCTAGGTGCGTCGTCAGACAACCGTCCTACTTACCCACATTGCTGTTAGAATGTTTGAAGGATGGAATTTCGGAAAGCAATGATAACCATTGAAATAGACTACATGCGAACCGCATCTGAATCATTTTAGAATGCAGTAGTCAACTGGACTCCTTCATTCATTCGGTCACATTTCAAGTGTAAAGAAAATGGTGACTGGGAAGAAATTTGACACGAAAATGAAGGCGTTATCACCGAGACTTAGGCTAGTTTGGAATCACCACTTACCTCTTCTTAAATTTAGGTTAGTTTCCTTAGCTGCATATTTTTCATATTTGCCTTTTAATATTAAATTTTGTCTACCAGTTTTTTATTGTCACTCTTTCTTTATTAATCAAATTGTAAAAACTCTTATTTTCGAAAAAAAAATTTGCTTTTATGAAATTAGTTAATTTTACTGCTAGGTGCACAACTATATGGTAATATGTATACATATATGCATGAGAGTACACATTAAATTGCATACCAAACTTGCACTTACATATACTTACAAACGCTTTATTCAATCTCTAAAGTACCCTCCGCCCTTCGCACTGCGCCGTACTGCATTGCACTGCTCTTCGAATGGCCCACTTGACTTTCATTGCCGTTTTGCTCGGAGCACTCAACACAGCATACGCAAATTCGTGTCGCGCTCACACGCACACACACACACAGACACATCTACAAGCCTAGACTCGTGCAATTTAATGTATGATCGTTTTTGCATCCTCTGCCTTCGCCATTCTTTGCATTTCATTTCTTTCATTTGCATACTCTTGGCCTCTGAACTCCTCCTCTTCTGACTGTGGAGTCGTCCCCCCACATTTCTCTTCATTTCTATATGACAGTATATACAAGTACATACATATATGCAGTTATGTGTTTTTATTTGTTGTTGCATCGTTTATGTGATTGTGTGTATTCAGTGTGCAATTTCGTTAATGGTTATGTGTCTGCATGTCCAGCCGCACAGAAATATATGGATCCGCAGACACAAATATATGAGTGGCGATGTGTAAAGCTCACGCTTCTACTCACTATACATATTTGTGTATTCATTTGCTCCATTATGGCGCTGAGTCTGTATTTCGATAATATTCAGATATACATGAGTAAATGTACATATTTAGTTGGCTGACTTTCGTTTCTTCCCTATCACTATAAAAGTTTATGTTTCGATTGGTGTTTTTAATGGAAAGGTTTGTATATTTTGTTCCAATAATGCTTAATTACTAAAATGGAGTAAGTTTTTCTCAAATTTGTGGCCCATAAACTGTGTTTCTTTGAACTTGCCATTGTTGCTTTATAAAATCAAAACTTTTGCTTTTCGAGTGCTTCTTTAACTTAAAAAATTGTGATCTATCAGTAGAATTGTTACTACGATGATGATGAACCAACTTCCACCTATGGTCTATGTCCTTTCCTCTGCTCCAATATCGTAACAGGCGAGAAAATTGTGCTTAAGGGGATATTCTAGTCTAGAAGCTTGAATTTCAGGTAATTTGTAAAGTGTCGTGAAAAAAGGCAATTGATATTTTTACTACCAATTTTTTTTATTAGTTATTTGTTAATTTTAGAAGAGTAGAGAAAAAAATTGGAAATTAAAAATTAAAAAAAGTAAAAAATTTCAAAAATTTCAAAAATTATGAGCTGACGAAGTGGGGGTCTCTAAAAATTTCTACGTGACCATACCCATGATTTCAACCCTCCTAGTTATCTGAAACTAAAAAGAAAAAAGATTATTAATCAAGAATAATGTCGCAATGGCCGGAACTACGGTAGAGTGACAAAAAAGTTTTTCACAAAATATCGACTGCCTAAAAAAAAAGTTTTTTTAGATCACTTTTTCTGACAAATTCGAATTTTTTAAAAATAATAAAAATAAAAATTTGGGGATTGGGCTAGTTCCAACCATAGACAAGCCTATAAAGAAGACTCTATAAAAATTTCAAGTAAATCGGTCCAGTGGAGCCTGAGAAATCGTGGGTATCGTCCCGAATAAGTTAGTTTTGAGAAAAACGCGTTTAAAGTTTCGCGTTCCGGCCGAACTAGTTTGGATGCCGGGTCAGAAAAATGCCAATATCTTCGAAAATATTTGAATTTTGAAAAATCCTCTTGTACACATATTCTTGAATAGTTAAACTTTGAAAATATAAAAAAAAAAATTTTACGATTTTTTTTAATTTCTAGACTAGAATACCCCCTTACGGCCAGAAATTCTATGTATTTCCTTTTAGGATCTAAGGATTCTAGGACTCGAATTCTTCGAAATTGGGCTTAATGCTATTCTAGAAGCAGATGTTTCAGTGTTTCCGGTTCCATGTGGCAGAAGCGACAGTAATTTGTGAGATTACTCTCATTTTATGCGAATGTACATTTCAACCGGCTGCGTTATTGCAGATCAGATTTCTGATTATACACTCCCAGCCTATTGCTGGTGGAGACCTGAACTTCGCAGCCGGAGCGAGTCTCTCTCTCCATCCTTCTTCTTTGCGGCAATGTTGTTGTTGCCGTTAGTTTCCCAAGTATTTTGGAAAAAATACTGTTGGGTTAACAGACCTTCGCCGGTATGTTCCGGTTACGTAGACCTGACTGTCGCGGAAACTTGCTTCTTTGCGGTGCTGATTTTCATGATCTGTGGAGTCACTGCAAGAAAGGGTTTTAGTCAATTTCTACTATACCATTTTTTTCCGATAACCAAATTTAGTAGACCGGTTTACATAAGCTGATAGACTTTTGAGCCTTTCCACGCACTTCATGACCGGTTCCCTCCAACTACTTATAGCCTATCCCTTTATGATATTTGCGCTGATGAGTAATGTCCGCACACTTAATATTTGCTAGAATGAGCCCCGAAAACCTGGTAATTCGTCCAAGGTGTCCTTTACTTTTTGTTCTTTTCCAGACATTAGTGTACCATATGTCGTTAAAAATGACGGCTTTTGATTAAAATGTTTTGATTTAAAATCAATATTTCGTATATATATATCGTATTTTTCATTATCGTTGTCAAATAGTAACTTCTTATCTCCACGAATTTAAGATTGACGAGTTTTAGATAGATCTCGAGTTAATCCAAAATTATTTTGACGTTCCTTCAAACAGAATTAACTGCTCGCATTAGAATATATTTGACAACTGGAACCTGGGATCTTTTTGTTATCTAATAGCAAACGAACCTCCATTAGTGATCCTTAGAATCAATACATTTTTCTTATAATATAATATTACTAAATACATATATAATTTTAACTTCCGTATATAATGCATGTATACTTATTAAGCCAATTTGCTCACTCATTGTTATATTATGGTGCTCAACAGTCCTGCTTTCCTTCTGTCAGAACATTCCTAGTATCTTCCTGTGAACAGTGGCTTGATCAGGTAGTCCGACTCCAACGTAGGTGTTCCGAGGTTCAAGCGAAATGTAGCTGGACAAATATGTAGTTAAAAGCACTGGGTGATTGGGTTTTAAGAACTGGAAAATCCACTTAGTCGGTATGAATCAGATGGTAAAGTTGTACTCCAACAGTGTCCTCTAAGTAAGCCTTGACTTAGCTCAAATACATCCAACTATTTTTGAGCTTTTAGTGCTGGACCATACTGCAGTTTGTGAAGTCGAGCAATACTCACTTTAATGTTTTAGCTTAAGTTGATTTCTGTAAGTGCATAGATTTGATACTTGGTTTTACGTGGTGCTTCTCCAAATTTTTTTAAAGTGAAGCACTTGCATGAAAACTCCGGTAAATTAAAAACTTAAATATTATCCAGTCTTATATAAATAGTTCTCTTGACACCAAGTATTCGTTTTATTAGTTGCCAAAGACCTAAAGTCCCTCCAGCACTCAGCATTTGAGCACGATCTGAAAAAAACTCAATTTTGAACCATATGTCTTTGTTCGCAACCATCTTTTAATCGTGTAATTGGAAGTCGGTTGGCACCGTTCTCAGCAACTCGGACTAACGAATGGAACAACTTGGCGCATTTTATGATGAAATTGAATGCGTACAAAATACAGCTTGTTCAAGAGTTGATGCCGCTCGACCTTGCCAAGCGACATCCCATCCAAGAAGAACCGACGTTTTTGAGCCAAACTTTCTTCAGAAATGAGGCCCATCTCTGGTTCAATAGGTATGTAAACAAGCAAACTTGGGATGGAGAGATTTGAGAGCTATCATTTCATCCAGAATGAACAACGTTTTGGGTGTGGTTTGTGTTCCGGTGAAATCATCGGTTCATGTTTCTTCAAAAATGATGCCGGTGAGGACGTAATCGTCAATGGCCGTTATCGCACCATGATAACTGACTATTCGTTGCCTGAAATTGAAGCTAGTGATCTCGGCGACGTTATCTTTCAAAAAGGCGGAGGCATTTCCCACACTTTGCATCAATAAATGGATTTATTGATAGAACACTTCGGTGAGCAGATAATTCCTGTTTTAGGCCGTTCGTTTGACCACTTTTGACTACTATGACACCGTTATACTATTTCCTGTGGGGACATGTAAAATCTAAAGTCTATGCGGACAATTCTGCTACGATTTAGGCCTTGAAGAAAAACCGTCGAAATGCTCGAACGAGTCATTGAATATTGCACTCAATGGGTGAACATTTGAAAGAGATAATCTTTAAAAAAGAAATACCAAAAAATGTACTTTGGAATGATAATAACTATTCACCATTAAATTTGAAGATTCTGTGTGTTTTCTAAAAAAATAGGAACCTCGAAATGGATTACTCTTTAATTGAAATTTTGATTATTTCTCATGGCTTTTAAACAAACAAGTTTGGAAAAATCAAGTTATAAATTTGTCCAGTTTTTTCATACAAATACTCTTTTTCGCGGTAATTAAAATTTTTTCTGTTACGCACTTCGGTTCGTGGCCCTATATTGAAGATTCTAAACTCACTGCATGCAATGATACAATGATGCAGTACCTAGGGTTCGCGCGTCTTCGCTCTACGTTCCGATTATATTAGCTTGTCAGAAATCTCCCTTCCGCCTTCTTCTTCTTCTGAATTTCGCGGCTATGTATAAAGCGCAACATAGCTCGTACATGGCAATATTATACATTGCGTTCAACAGTTATACACGTGTAAGCATGGAGTTCACTAACGCCGAAATTCGCGCTATTTTAAAGAGAAGCGGTCTCTGAGGTGAATGGAGTTTTGGGGGATGGTACTCTATCACTTCGAACTGTGGAGGAAGGGTTCCGACGATTTAGAGCGAGTGAAAACGACACCATGGATAAACCAGCCGGCGGAAGACCTGTGAGGACGAATATTGAATACCGATCAAATCAAGGAAAATATCGAGTTAGACCGGTATGTGGCAATTCGTGACATCGCCCAGAAGATATAGGTGAGACACCAAACCATTTTAAACCATCTGCAGAAGGCTTAATACACAAACAAGTTTGATGTTTGGGTGACGCAAGAAAACCTTCTGGACCGAATCAACGCCTGTGATATGCTGTTGAAACAAAAAGAACTCGACCCATTGTTGAAGCGGATGGTGTCTGGCGACGAAAAATGGATCACATACGACAATATTAACCAAAAACAGTCGTGGTCGAAGGCCGGTGAATCGTCCCAAACAGTGGCCAAGCCGGGATTGACGGCTTGGAAGGTTTTGCTGTGTGTTTGGTGAGATATGGAAGGGAATAATCTACTATGAGCTGCTCCCACATGCCCAGACGCTTAATTCTACCATCACCGCTTGAAGCAGCCGATCGATCAGAAGCGTACAGAGTTGGCCAACAAGAAGGGTGTAGTGTTCCACCAAGACAACGCCAGACCACACACCTCTTAGATGACTCGTCAGAAGCTACGGAAGCTTGGTAGGGAGGTTTTATCGCATCCACCATATACCCCGGACATAGCGCCAAGTGATTACCATCTGTTCCTGTCCATGGCGAACGCTCTTGTTGGAGTAAAGTTGAACTCAAAAAAGGCTTGTGAAAAGTGGCTCCCCGAGTTCTTCGCAAATGAGGAGGGAGCTTCTACGAGGGGGGTATTATGCAGTTTTCGTCTAGATGGAAACAGATAATCGAACAAAAAGGCGCATATTTGAACTAAATCCGATCTCTGTAACACTTTTTAAACAGCATTGAATAAAGAGCAAAAAAGCGGATGGGAGATTGGCAACCTAATACAACTCAACTTAGTTTTAAAAAGTATTTTCGTAACCTTTGAAGAGCGCTTCATATTGACAGCTCCCAGTCAAAGCTTATTATCTCAACATTCATTGTTACTTATTGTTTTTAACTATCAGCTGAAAGCTACTTTAAATTTATTTGCACAGTAAGTAGCACAATATCTAACAGCAAAAATGTTCGTCCTTAAAACTTATCAAATAATGTCGACTACTTCCCTTGCAAACCGGAAACGCTGTGCTTGTCTTTGTCATATGCCTTGTTTTGAAAGCGAATACTATTGAAGAATAGGAAAAGCATGAATATAACAACAGCAACAACAGCTAAAAGCAAATAGAGCTTGACATGCGCGAAAAACAGCGGCGAGGAGCACGAGTGAGCGGAGTGTGGAGTGGGATCGTTGTGGCGTGTAAACAGTTAATCCTTGTTAAGCAAGGAAGGGCTTAACAAATACATACACACATGCATATGTATGCATAAATTCACTCATATGTATGTCATTCATGTGGAGGGAAATGTGGTTAGGAATTTCTGCTTGCAATTGTACGAGCATGCAAAATCGTTGGCAATTTTCAATGAATTTCCATGTGTACATATACTTACTAATCTAAGTGTGTGTGTGTGTTTGTATTTATCGCAGTGTATACATACTTTTGACGGACAGTGTGTTTGTATAGCAACAAATATATGTTCATAAGTCGTGCCATATTTCTTGCAGCTGTCACTAATGTCTGCCTGCCTGTTGGCTTAGCGCCCAAAACGGAAAACTTCCTGGCACTAGCATTTACAGCTAGTGACAGGCGTGGAAGCGGGCGTAGCGGGGCGGTACGGTATGGGTACTACGGTGGACTTTGGCTGACATGGAAAATGTGACAAATGCAACAAAAATGCAAAAACGTACGGCAACGCTTTAAAGTTGGCGTTGCTGCAAGTCGCTCCATTCTATACTGATTTCTTTATGAGGTCAATTACCCTTGGGCGAGTAGTGGCATATCCGACAAAAACAACAAACAGTAGCAAAAGCACACGAGCACAGTGACAATACGACGAGCGCAACAAGCGCGCCACACTAGAGCGAAGTCAGTCGAACACAATCGACCCATACTCACCACACCACTTTCTAAACAGCTGCCCTTTCCCATCGATTTCGTACTCCTTTACTTCGCGCACTCGTCGGCTCATAAGACAGTCTGTTTGGCAGCGACTTTAAAATTGGCTCTGGCGACTGTTCTACTCATACATTAAGCTGCCACCGTACTTTGCCAGTGGGTGTCCGTCGTTATGGCGTCCATTAAAGCCAACGCCACAGCGTATTGTTGTTATTATTGCTTCCACTATCACTAGCCACTTGTTGGACAGACCCTTATGGCAGCTGAAGTAGTTGCGCGTTGGCGTTCGTGGTGGCTATGCATGGTGAGTAATACATAGTAGCGGTAGTTTGTGCAACACGCGCAGTCGGTGGCTGCCATTTGCGGCCATTAGTGTGCGCATTTTGTGTTGAACTGCCATCGCCGTTGCCGCGCGCCGTTGCAAGTCAATGAACCCATTTAATTTGCACATTATTTCTGCCAGCTTTGTTGTAGGCGCACTTGTTGTTGTGGTTGCCATATTGTGTTGGTGTGTTGTTGCTGCCGCTGCCGCTTTTAATTTTCCAATTAACTAGTTACCAAATGAAAAATGCATAAACTTATAATTTGTCATGTCGAACCGTGCGCTCCGCTTCGGCCCACCTTACTCCAGGCTCAACAAGTTTTTATGGCGTCGCTTTGTAATTTGTTGAATTTATTATTCTGCACACATACAAATGCATTTTTATACCCTGCACAGGGTTACCATACATACTAAGTTAGCCACGAGGTCGGCGACTCTACCACCTCCTTATTTGCGAAGAACTCGGACAGCCACTTTCACAAGCCTCTTCTGAGTTCAACTTTACACCAACAAGGGCATTCGCCGTGGACCGGAACAGGTGGTAATCACTTGGTGCTATGCCCGGACTATATGGTGGATGCGATAAAACCTCCCATCCGAGCTCCCGTAGTTTCTGGCGAGTCATCAACGAAGTATGTGGTCTGGCGCTGTCCTTGTGGAACACTATACTCTTCCTGTTGGCCAATTCTGGACGCTTCTGGTCGATCGCCTGTTTCAAGCGGTCCAGTTGTTCGCAGTAGATGGTAGAATTAGCCGTCTGGCCATATGGGAGATGATCATAGTGCATGTTTTTCTTCCAATCCGACCAAACACACAGCAAAACCTTCCTGGCCGTCAATCCCGACTTAGCCACCTTTTGGAACGATTCACCGGCCTTCGATCACGACAATTTTCCCTTGATATTGTCGTACGTGATCCATTTTTTGTAGCTAGTCACCATTCGCTTCAAAAATAGGTCGAGTTCCTTCCGCTTCAGCAGCATATCGTAGGCGTTGGTTTGGTCGAGAAGGTTTTTTTGCGTCAAATCATGCGGCATCCAAACATCAAGCTTTTTTGTGTATCCAGCCTTCTGCAGATGGTTTAGAATGGTTTAGTGCCTAACTCGCATCTTCTGGCCGATGTCACGAGATGTCACATGCCGGTTTAACTCGATGTTTTCCATGATTTCATCGGTATTCGTCGTCACAGGTGTTCTGCAGGCTGGCTGGTGTCGTTTTCACCCGCTCTAAATCGTCGAAACCCTTTTGCACAGTTCGAAGTGATAGAGTACCATCCCCCAAAACACCATTAATCTCACGGAACATTTCTCGGGCGAATTTGCCTTTAGCGAAGGAAAACTTTAAATTAGCGCGGATTTCGGTGTTAGTGAACTCCATGTTTCATCGTCTATAACTGTTGAACGCAATATCCAAACTAATTATGCATAGTGTCGTTTTGTAGGTTATGTTCAGACCTTTCAAAGATGTATAGCATTGCTAGATACGAGCTCTGTAGCGCTTTATACATAGCCGCGAAATTCAAAAGACAAAAAGGCGGAAGAGAGATATTTGACAACGTACAGACAGAGGGACATGGCTAAATCGACTTAGCTTGTCATGCTGATCTTTTATATATTTATAGTATTCAATAGGTCCTACTATGTTTTCTATTGGATGTTACAAAAATATTGAAAGACTGAATATAACCTGTTCAGGGTACAATGACGTCCTTTTATGGAAAACTTTTTTACTTAATGAGATAGCTTCAAGAAATTTGACATGAATCAATGTCCAAAGCAATGATGCTATCTGCTAAGAAATTGTTAGCTAGTATAACATATAGCTGCCATAAATACTGTTAGATAAAAATCCATTTTTTCTATGAAACATAATTTTATTTGTGAAGGGTATTTTAGTAGCTTCAGTGCAACCGAAGCTTAATTTTATACCAACATTAGTTATATGAAAAGTGCAGCAATAAATTTATTATACCACCTTACTCACTCTCTCTCTATATCTTTTCCTCTTTGCAGGTAATGTAATTATTCCATTATTTAATATGCACTTCAGTGCACTATTGAAGGAGTTTTTTTAATGAGCTAGAGGTGCCGGTTATTTAATGCGCTCACCAGCATATACTCGTATGACTGTACAAATGGTGTCTGTGACAAATGGTAAGTTAAATGGTGCACAAATAGGCTGGAAAATCGCGCCTTTGCTGCAGCTAATTTATTGCGCGAAAATTAGTACTGTTATTTATTAAATTACTTTACAATTAGCATATAATTACAATTCCATAGATATGATTTAAGAGCTTTCAAAAGTCTGCAAATTTGTGAAATTCATTTAATTTTAACTTTTTCGCGATTTTAATTTATATTTTATTAATTACAAACTTCCGGTTAGTGCTGCTTTTACCAATAATTTAAATAAGTAATTGCTTTCCTGATATGCGAATTAATTAGTCATATTTTATATAAAAATTGTGAAAATTGCCTCGATTAAGTTGCTTTGTGAATTTTATTTTACGCCAGTGGTAACCAGCATTGTCTTCGAAAATTGAAGCGATTAAAAAGAGGACTCACTTCCATTGCGGACTTAAGTATCAGCGACAAGTAAATTAGGGTTTCAATTCCGGAAGGCAGAAACAGCTTATACAATAATAAAAAAAATTAAATTTAACTAATGATTGATCTTGTATTTTATCATGAAAAAAGAAACCCTAGATCAAGCTTCTTTTGCTATACTTATACGATACTCCCCATTTAAGTAGTTGGAAGTTTAACTTTTATCCACATACTTTTTTGTTACCGATAATGTCATACAGAAGCTACACTTTGTGTCATTTGTAGGTACCACAAAAAGGAAGAAAAGTGTAAACAAACAAACGTAACGAATCTGTATTGACCTGAAAATCGATTTTCCAAATAAAAAAAAACGGCAGTACGAACGGGCTAGATTAGTGAAGAGATTAAATGTAATCTAATCACTTAAAATTCTGGTGGGAACATAGTATAAGATGCAGAAAACAGCAGCTAGAATTGGTTGTAGTCGTAAACCTATTGCTCAGACAGGAATAGTGATGTTTTGAACCGAAAAAAGTAATCAGGTCGTTCTCGAAAGTGAACTGAGAGAACAGGCAACTTACTGCCGCGGAAAAGTATCAGGGATCGTTTTGAAACTAAGAGTGCGCTTTATAAAAGCGGAGATGAAAAGTTTTCACCAAGTGGAAACCATACGTAGACGGCTTAGAGATGTAGTTGTATATGGAAGACGATCTGCCAAAAAGCCACTATTAAAACACAAAAATAAGGCACCACGACTTTGGGATCAAAATAATTGGCAAAAAATCGTATGGTTTGATTAAAACAAACTTGATTTGCTAAGCTTACAAAATTTCTTTTACGTGCGCCGCTCATGTAGAGAGAGGTTCCAGAATAATTGTGTAGTAGAGAAAATTAAGTTCCTCCAAAGATTGATTTGGGGCTGCTTTTCATACAAAATTTTGGGATTATTGCACCTTGTTGATGCAATAATGAATATACAAGGTGTTTTCCAAAGTAAACAGGACTTACAAAAAAAAAAAAAACAAAAAAAAAAAAAAAACAGAACAAATGGTTTTTTCGGCAAAAGCAATTTATGTTATTCAAAATAGACTCCTTCTGCTTCATTCCAGCTTTTTGCACGGTTCAAAAGCATGTCGAGCGAGTGTTTTAGCTCGTTGACCTGTATGCCGGTGCAAGCCTTTTGAATGGCCTCTACGTCTGCGTAATACTTTTCTTTCATGGGAAAATGCATTTTTCCGAAAAGGAAGCAGTCGCACGGTGCCATCAGGTAAATACGGTAAGTGGTTAATGGTTAAAATGTGATTTTTGGTCAAATAATCGGTCACAAGCGTCCTTCGAATGTCGGATTCTGAGCAATTTTTGGTCGCCAGTCAATGTGTGCGGAACAAACCGTGCACACATCTTTCGTAAGCCCAAATGTTTGGTCAAAATGCGATAAATCGATGTTTTGGAGATGTTCAATTCCATTTCCATGAATTTCAATAATGATTTCGGCTAATTTTTGATGAATTCACTCACAGTTTCGATGGAATTTCCGGTGATCACGGAGTTTGATTGACCCACATGTTGATCGTCATTTATGTCCTCACGACTACTTTGAAAACATTGAAACCACTCGTGCACTCTGCTACGGTATAAGCAATTATCGCCATAAACTTGTGTCATTAATCGAAATGTTTCGGTAAAAGTTTTACCAATTTAAAAAAAAAAAAAAAATATTTAATATTGGTTTTTCGTTCGAAGCTCATTTTCGCACAGATAACACAAACATACTGACACTTAAAACGCATTAACTTCACTTCCAATCAATGCCATGAAATTCTCATTGGACAATCGATAAAGTTAGGAGATTCTAACGCACTAGTCGATATATAGATGGCACCACCTGGGGGCGCTAAATTCAAAAAGTCCTGCTTACTTTGGAAAACACCTTGTACATCGAATGTATATATGTATGTACATGTCGAATACAAATAAAATATTTATTGGTATGTTTTCCAAAAATTTGCTTAGCCACAATTACAACATTGAAAGCTACTACAAATATTTCGTCTCACCCGACGGTCGGCTGGGCACTCTCAACTTTAGTGCATGCTCAGCAGTCAGTTCTATCCACAATACTAATTCGGAAGATGAGTTCACAAAAATATGTATGTTGACTTCTCTTATCAATGGTGTTTATATAAAAGCGGATAGCATAGCATTTAGTTTGTCTATCACCACCCGCTTGAAGTCATCTGGTGATGCACTGTCATGGTCTTCTAGGACCTGAATGGTTTATTTGATATCAGTTGTGATCCCCTTGTCAATGAATTTCTGACATCAATTTTAATACAACTAAATCAGTAGTAAATTTCGTATTGTTCTAAGAAGCCAGCTGCGACACAAACGGGCTTGGATGTTAGCGCAAACGTCGGTGTGGGAAGTGAATGCTACTTTCTGCGAGCGTTTTACGTTTACTTGCTATACATTAGAGATATCCGATTTTAGATTTGTAAAAATAATTAGATTTTACCGAAAAGATTACGAATTGACTCCAGTTCAGGCTGACAAGGCTTTGCAAATCCTTATCATTCTACCGATCATTAATTGATGTACTTGCCGTATCTCTGTCGATTAACTATACATACAAATGTATGTACATTTTTCGCTCCGAAAAATTTCTGTTCAACATTTTTCTTCCTTGTTTACACACAACCTGAATATCGTGTATGAGTTTGTATGTACATAAAAACCTACTAGTGTATATACATATGTATATAGACATGTACCTCATTGGGAGTGGCAGCACTCGTTCATAAATGCGCATCATTAAACCGTGAACGCATCATTTAATTCAAATTACTTACGGAGTACTCACAACATCCGAGTTAACATGAAAATAAAACTGTACGCGAGTGTATGTGTGTCTCAAAAAAAGAAAAAAAAATCGAAAAATGTGAAGTACGTATAGTAGGTAGATGGAAACCGCTGGGCCACACATCAGCTTGCTTAAATTTAACAGTACTTTTCGATTTAATAAAGTCACAGTTAATATGGATTTCTCTAATACACACGTTTACAAGCATTTGCATATAATTGTGCGTAAAGAAATCGTAAAAAAATACGACCCAGATTATGATTTACAGTGGAATTACGATACAGAGACATCATGAACCCTTTGAAGACCGGTCGTTTAGCTTACTTAACAAAGCGACACTAAAAACAGAGTACGACACTGAGATGAATTTCTTAGTGAAATTGAGAACGCTTTCCTTGAGCATTGCAAAAGAAGAAAGATCTTCGCGAACTGAAAGGAATGATTAGGTACCACATTAGGTCCATAAAGAATACTTGTAGTCTCTAATTATCAGATACTAGCAGCCCGTCCCGGCCTCGCACGAGGTAGACAATTATTTATTTTTGGAACTGCACGTGCTCAATTCTGCTAAATAGCACCGACAACGTCGAATTCCTTACTTTGATTCTATCGCTTTGTTAGCCCCCAAATCGAACATCATACAGAATTCAATTATCCTATTTTATAGGTAGTTAAATGGTCTTGATCATAACATAATTTATTTGGATAAGGATTAATATAAACACATAAATAGCATGGTTTGAATTTGGTTAGCATTTTCATTAATGTTTCAAATGAAAAAGTTGTTGTAGTGACATAATCACAATAGTTGGACATATGCTACCGCAGAGTTTTTTGTAGACATTATGATGTTCTTTAATATTGTTGTACATTATTTTGTTCTATCGCTAATAGTATCGGCAGCGCATTCGACGAAAGACATTTTAGGAACAATTTTTCTATTTCAAATTTTTTACCAAGGATCCCTAATTTTTTTTTTAAATGAAATGTAGCCTATGTCAAATTGGAAGAACGAAGCATTCTATTGGTGAAAGAATTTTTTAAATCGGCTCAGTACTTTTTGAGCCTATTCATTACAAACATACAAAAATAGGTACAAATCTTTCCTCTTTATAATATTAGTATAGATAAACACAAGCATTTTGACTTCAGTGACTCGAAACCTGTCGATTTCTAATTCATGCAGGAGAGCTACTGCTCCAAGGTGGAAGCCTCTAATCCCGACAACATTTTCTTATTGGAAGAAGAGATTTTTGTAATATGACCGTCTCATAACAATACATTTTACCCCGAGATCGGAACTTTCAGGACTTGATGAAATATGCAGAAGCGAATGAAATGCCTTTGAGAATTCCAGCATTCCGTAAATTTTAAATTATCAAGTATATTAGGGCAGCAATTTTGTGTGGACTTTCTAAGTATGCTGGTTAACCAAATATCACGAAACTCGGAGACCTTAACAAAAAAATATATAAATTCGAATATTAGATGGTAAAATTCTAGATATGATAATTCCGATTAAAAACGGAAAGTTGAACATGAGATTACGCTATCCGTTTAGGTTAAGTCTGCCGTTTGTGTCTGCGTGCTGCGCTTCGGACAAGCTTCCATAAGTCGATGTGGCCCTGATGTACATGCCTAAGGTTTTAGGCACGAAGGAAGCTTATAGACATTCACTACATTAACTACCTTAGGCTCTCCATCTCCTAAAAACAGAGTACATTTTGCAGCGTGGATAGAATAATGTCATCCGTACCGGGAGATGGTATGGGTCGAAGCCGCGGATTGTCCATTCTATTGATGATGCTTTCGTGAAAGCTGACAGAGCTATTTTCTTCAAAGCTAGGACTTACCACGACCTTACAGTCAATAAAGTGCATACTGACTAGGTCTTCTAATGAGTACTCACAGTTTTCTGTCAAGTTGAAAAATTACCGTTCTCTGCATCTGTATGACCCGAGATCCTTGCTCCACCAAGGGGGCTTCGTTTTACCACCACCCTTTCAAGAATTTCGTAAAAGTTATACACGCAAGGTCTACGTCTCGTGCCTATTGTATTATCTGCCTATAGAGATCCCAGTTTGAGTTGCTGGAATGTTTACTCACCTGTCGTCTGACTTTTACATCGGATAATGCAGGAATACATGTACCTATGATCAGAGGCTGACGATGTGCTTAGTACCCTTAAATTATTTGCCATTACATCACTACTGATATAAAACATTCCTGGAAGTAACACCTTGTCGTTCCTACCTTAGGGGTGTATGTTGTGTAGTTTGGTGACTTCATAACAACGACCACGTTAATATATGTATGCAATCCATGGTTCCCGGACTAAAACCAGGCCAGCACCAGCAGCTGGAGAGAGGTTAAAAATAAGTTCGGCAGAGACTATCTTAGATTTGTGAAGATTTATCTGGAGAACCCTCTGCTCCTGGTTTTGGACTCTCAGAATACTTAAAGGGTTCCCTTTTCAGCATTGAATTCGTCATAATCTCTTCTGTGTTGAGGTTCTTCTCCACTTCACCTTTCTTCAACAAAATGTCGCCCTATTGATCTGGAGCATGTATAAGTGCCGTTTCGTAATCTCAATAGTTGCCAGCGCTGACTTAGACGTTGTCGGTTTGTCGAGCGTGTGCTTGAAGTCTTGCTTCTCGGCCAAGACCCTACACTTCCACTATTTTGTTTTCTTGGTCCAAGTCTTCATGGACTGTGGCATCCGTGTGCTCTAGAGCTGGTTCGCAGAGGATTCTATTGCAGTGGAGTTGTGGCCGCATGGGATCGGAGTTGTGACCGCCGGTGGTAGCAGACTTGCTTCAGTCGACTGAAGTCCCAGTCTGAACAGATTTTGTTTTGTGTGCAGAGGAACAAAATTACTTTGCCGTACTTTCTGAATTCGTATTAAGAGCTTCATCAGGCTTTAGAAGCTCATGATATACCACATCCTTCTGATTCCACCAAATGCAGGGCATTGCCTTCTTACCGGTTCGATTTGTTTTTGCAGTCGATGTAGATGCTTGTCCCGGATTAACCCATGATTTTCTCTGTTTACGATTCTTAAAACAATTCTACTTTTCATCGCCAGTGGCAATTCGATGCAAAACTGATTTTCTCTTGTGCCTTGGAGACAGAATTTCACAAGCGCCTGTTTTAAGTTTGCGATTCGTCTTTCATTCAATTCACATGTGGCACCGATTTTTGGCACTTTTGTATCCTTTAGATAGCTTTCAAACGGTCTGAAATTGCATCTCTTGTAAAAGTATCTTGTCTCCATCATAAAAAATAAAAGTCAGCGAATAGTTTATGGTATAATTTAACTGCTCGCAGCGGAAAGCCCAAATGCTGCATTCAGCTTACGCATGAATATATTAAAGACAGCATTTATAGATTCATACTTTCTGTGTAAATAAGCGATGACTATGCTATTTGCATAGCAGACGGTAAATGTGTATATACATATATGCCGGCGGTCAATAAATGTTGCACAATTTGTCTCGTTTCGACCGCAAGTAGAACAATGTAGTTTATAATTAAGTTAATAAATGATTTAAGCCATTTACATTTTGCTCATGCTATACACGCATACAAGTATAAAGACCGCAAAACATTGTCGAATGTTGTTCCACATACATACATATATGTACATATAGTATATGAGAATGTATGCGGGATGGTTGGTAGTTGGTTTTAAAAATATCAAATTAACTCTGTGGCAGAGGCGGATGTTGTGGCATGTGTGGTATATATGCATACGTGGATGTATTTTTTATTTAAAAATATCGGTGTGTCTAGACTTGATGGGTTGTAAAGTGGTTTCGTTTGTAGGAATTTGACTTTAACATAGGTCGGACTTACATAATATTGGAAGGTTTAATATATTTAATGAATTACTCCTTGACCAAATGCTTCAAAGACTCGAAATGAAAAGATCATATCGTAGTGGAAACGGCACGGTCCAGGTGGGAAGACCATCTTCAAATGTCACTAAAGTAGAGAGTGTAAAATGATCTTTATTTAATCCACGAGAAAAAATAAATAAAGCTAATGGAAAAATGGACTACAAAAAAAAAAAGAGTCTGTATGAAAAATGGCGATTTAATACTCAACATTATCTTGTTTAAGCCGCCTACACTTTACGCAGCGATATCCAACTTCTTTAACACCAAAAATTAAATCAAATTTCGGTTCTTACTATTTTGTCCAACTCCAGATACAAATGCTGTCAATCCATAAAGAAGGTGGCCGTCACTAATCCCATTGATAGAACAGTCCTCACCTTCTCTGAGCAGAGTGTTTCGAATAGTTCTCGGTCGCTGGAGTTGTAACAGAGGCTTCGTGATTCATCGACGGACGCGGAAACATAGATGCAGCTGTGTTAAGTGAGCAAACGCCACATTAATTCCAAATTTTGACGGTCACCATCGAAGTAAAAGGGTCACCGTATACGGCTTTGCAGCCTGTCGTCTCCGGAGCGCAGCCTTGTTACACCCTACACATCACAGTTGCTTGTGTAATTTTAAACTTTTTCCATTAAAACAATTAAGCATGATATTTAAAGTGCCCACAAAAAGCAACAACAAAACTACCAAAGTACGAACGAACTTCATAAACACCACAAAAACACAGACAACAACAAACAAAGGCAAAGCAAATAAAATGAAATAAAACAGCATGCATACAACGAAAACGAACAGGCCACAACATTGCTGCACACAAAAATTTTGTTGTTGTAACGTTGAGCTTTACGCTCAACACATCTACCACACACACACGCACGACGCGGGTCAGCTGCTTTTCAGCGGCGCTATCTGCCACGTAAGCACATTTGCTTAAAACCTGCTAATTCGGCGCGCAGCCGTCATACCTTGCATGTGTAGCACTAAAAAAAAAGTTGCAGCAATTTACAGTTTGTTGTTGGTGTTGTTGTCGATATGTATGTGTGTGCTCAAAGTAACGTAGAAGTTGCAGTGCTGTGATGTTCGTCGTAGTTTGATTTTTGCCACACTCATTCGACATTCAAACCAAATCGCATTCAACATTCTATGCATCTCACGCTGTTGCAAAAACAAAACGTACAACAACAAAAAGACAGCAAACATTTACGCTATCAGTGTATTACTGTTGAATGTTTGCATTTTGATATTTGCTCGTTAAAGCTAAAGCTCTGCTATTGGCGTGTAATGCGGACCAACAGGTCGTATGAGTAACCTATTGCTGGCGCCGTGGCTGTTGTGAGGGAGTCTTGCGATAATTTGTAGAAACAGTCAAAGCGGCATGCTGCGCGATAGCAGTAATGAGTTCAAAAACCCGCTAGCCAGTGAGTGGCTTTGAAGCACGACAGCGGGTTATAAGCTTTCATGGGTTGTACAAAGGAGAGTAAATGTGTTTGACGCGTTGGTAGCCCGATTGGCGGTTGGTATAGATAGTGAGGTGTGTGAGGGAGTGCTGTGTATGGCGCGTTAGTGTATTTTCAAATGAAGTTTTTACTTGCACACCCCTTTTGCAGTTCAAGTCACATTGTTATCTCACCTTTCGCTAAACAGTTCGATGCCTGCATTTCTTTGAAAATGCTTCTTTCATGGGTTATGAGAAGGATGCTCGGAAATATTTGTAATGTTGCGTAAAAAATATTTTATATGAAACTAAAACCTATTTTACTTCAAAATTCAATTATCAACGGCCTAAGCCTTAAATGTAGAAATGGAGAAAAAATGTCAACTTCGGTTGTAAAGAAAAAGCCCTTGACATATACAAAGGATTCCATACAAGAAATGACAGCTACATATGTCCTACAGTGGTCCGATCTAATCAATTTTTTTCGAATATTGTTTTGTTATTTTAGACAATATTCCGTGGTAAACTTTTCCATACAGGGACTTGAGTTTGAATGTTTATTTTCTAGGGCAGTTGCACTTTATAGTAGTTCAATATCAGCAGTTCCAACAAATTATCTATCTTAACCTTTAAAGTTTTCAAAATGACTCTCTCTCAGCATCAAGAGTGCTCCACAGTTTAAAGCAGAGTCTTTTACCAAAGACCCGATACTAAATTTTCGAAGAAGTAAGGTTATGAGAACTTCTCTTTAGTCCTACATTTCCGAAGTAGCAGGGATACACAGACTTCTCTTGAGTCATATTCCACCAGAAGTCTTTCAACTTCTACAAACAAATCGCATTGCAGATTGAAAGCTGCTTCTTTTGAAACATAACTTTTTGTTTAGCGAATATTTAGGCATTCTCTGTGCCCTAATTGCTTCCAACATTAAATGAAGTGCTAAAAATCTGCTTATTATGGGATTTAATGACAGCTAGGAAGCTTTCAGTTCATCTATGTTTGACATCATAAAAATATCCATTATACTATAAAAGTGCAGGAGAATGGTCGTTGAAACCAAATAACCAAAGAAATGTGTGTGCATTTTTATATAATTTAAAATATCTAATTGCTATTCATTGCTATTTTGAACTATTTTTGCACCCCAAGTTGACTATTACGGCATTCGTTGCAAGTTTCGCAAAAAGCCATTACACACACGCTATAGTTTTACATTCCTCTACGGATTTTTGTGCTGCTGTCATACAGTGGCGTAGACAATATATAGGCAGAGGGGATATGGGAGAAAAGTGTAGCGATAAGTTGAAGGTGCGTGGAATTTGACGGCTATAATTTGTTATAATGAGAATATCGATTCTTCTTTAAAAGGTGTTTGAGAAGCTGTCGTTATTACCGTTGTTGGTCGGAAAAATTAGACGGTGTGGAGGACTAATGACGCGAAAAGCTCTGCATTAAGAGGCATAATATAGTATAATACATAGTTTTTTGTAGTATTTCATTGTGAATACAGGAGGAAGGTTATCAAGCCTTAGATAGGAAAGGTTCTGTAGTTTTCTCGAATAATTCTACAATGTTGATAGTTCCAATTTGTCCAGGTTAAGCAGTTACAACTCTTTTGAAAATGTTTCCGTTGTAAGTAATTTTTTTTTTTTTTGGAAATTTAACTTAAGGGGGTATTCTACTCTAGAATTTTGAAAAATTCGATTTTTTTCATATATTTAAAGCTTAGACCCTTAAGAACACATCCTCCAAAGGATTTTTTAAAATTAAAATTATTTTAAGAGCTGCAGTTACTTTAGTGACGCAGTACCTAGCCCGATAGGTAGGTAGACTCACTTTTTTAAACACGTTTTTCTCGAAACTACTTTTTTCCACACGGTACCGGTATTATCTCAAGTTCTATACAACCGATTTTCTTGAAATTTTTTGTGAACCTTCTTTATATAATCCTTTATCGTTCCTACCAGCTTCGTGTCAAAATTTTTGTTTTTAATATTAAAAAAAAAATGCAGGAATTTCAAAAAAAAGCGTAAAAAATTATTTTTAGTTTCAGGAAGTCGCCATTTTTCAAAAAAAAAAAAAAATTTTTCGTGTTCCCTGAGGTAGAGACTATAACAGCATCCTCACTGATTAAGAATTTCTTTTGATTTTTGTTTTTCAGACCACCAGGACAGTCAGGATGAATGTCATCAGGATGCGCCATTTTTTTTTACACCTGTTGACCTCCCGCCCCCCCTCTAGTTATTTTAATTTTTAATATTTTTTGTAAAATTTTGTTTCTGTATTCCTAAGATATCAATAAAAACAGCATAAAAAATGGATGGAAAAAATATTTTGGTTTTATTCTTAAAAAAAAAATTCAAAAAACTGCCCAAAATTTGATTTCTAGACTAGAATACCCGCTTAAGGCAATTAAAAAATTTAGAAAAATCTCTGGTTATATCTTGAAAAATATTGTTTGTGAACTAGATGATTATGAAAGAGAAAATCTAGAAGACCGTAATATCAATCCCAGTACAATTTTCTAATATCGAACAAATATTTTTGTATATATCGGAGTAGGGACAACTGGAGCAACTGGTCGAGTACTATGGCACTCTAAGATATTCGGATTTGCGGTTGCTGGGTTTTGCTGTTCCACACTTTGAATCGAAATTTCAACAATAAGAGCAAATCGCAGTTAAAATAGAGATCCCCAATCAAGGAAAAATTCGATCGTATTGGTCAACTGTAAAAGGTTTGTCTACTTAGTACTTACTCGGAAGCTTAAAAAGTGTATGCTGAGGGGGTTAGCTGACCCCCATCGTAGGAGAGATCTGCTTAAGTACAACACTTACAGATACTGAAAAGACCACAAGCCGGAACTAGTAACGATGCTGTTTAGAGTCTTCGAACTATCTATAATATTCTACTTTAAAATCATCGCATTTGCCTACACTAACTCTGGTCCCCTCCGCTGACAGCGCCACTGTGCCTGTGTAAATGGAGACTGGCAAATGTTATTCCATTTCAATTCTAATAAAAAATGGCATGCTTCTATGAATTCGGAACGTATATTAATTTCGAAGTTACTGCCAGGATGCACACACACACACACACACACACACACACACACACACACACAACTATAAACAGGTGATTTGCTTTATTTATTTATGTCTATGTATTTGTAGAGTATTGTGCCAATCTCAAATAACGGACATAGCCAACTACCCGAGCAAACACACTCACACACACATACACACTTTTGTTATACATTAAAATTGTGCACAAATATTTTATATCCTCACGTAAGGATACCGATATGTTTGAGCCCCACAGAGTTCATGCTGTTCTGTATTGGTATACATGTATGTAGTTGTGTGTGTTTGTGTTTGTTTATGAGTGAGGGTTACGTCTGCATGTTGGCGCAAGCATTCGTACGTAAGACCCATCGCCAAATGAATGAATGTGTAAGTGAATAAATGAATGAATGAGTGAATGCCTGAATGCTCGCACACTTGCATGTCAGCATCAATGCTCTAAGCTCAACTTGGTCGACGATACAACTGTATGGCTCAGTTTTGTAGCCGCTTGCTGCCCTTTGCTTTCAGCCACCAACCTCTGGATTGCTCCATTTCAACCTGCACAGCTCCTGTTGCACGGTGTGTTCTCTTATTTATGTGTTGTATAAATGACACACCTGTGGTATAGACCATTGTGTGCACAAAACACATACCACAAATTCCCATGTAAGCTCTCGCATTTTGTGGAGTTCTGCTCTATACATTTGCAAATGTTTGTTGGTTTAGTATGTGTACACTTGCTCTTATATTATATAAGTATATAAAGTGTAATAAAAATTTCGTTTCCGTTTGGTATTCAGCATTAGAGTACTAGGGGCATATAAAGAGTTTAATTTGCGTCGCTTTAATTTTCAGCTGGTTTATATTGTTCTTGCTTCGACTTGTTGATTAAATGTTTTTATTGAGTTCATTTGTTTTTATTTAATAGTATATAGTTTTTCTTGAAATAAGGAGGTCCATATATCGACGAGCGGGTAAACTATGGTGTTACTAAAAGCTTAATTATCTTCAGGTACCACTGAAAAGGTCTTTTTTCTATAAACTGAAAGTTTTAGTTCTCGATCTTACCCCAAAGTGTTACTATCATTAATGAATGTGAGGTCCTGCCTTCGGAAATGGAATTTTAATGTTTAATGAAATGCTACCATGCCTTGGATAATAATATTGGGTAGTCGAAAAAGTCTTTTGGTATTTCTAATCTAACTTCAACTTATTTTTTTGTTTAAATTTATAATGAAATGTAGTGAACCAATTAGGTACCATTTTGGTCGATTACTAATTGGCATCTTTTCGCTTGAGACATTCTTCCATCAGTGCAAAGCTTTTCTGGTTTCTCAACGAAAGACTGGGACAAGAAATTTTCACAGTCTTCTAGCCAACTTTACTCTATTAATGAAGTTCTGCTTTGACCGAAACAAATAGTAGTCCGATGGTGCAAAGTCAGGGCTATATGGTGGATGCATCAAAACATCAACAGTTTTTGCCGAGTCTTGACAGATGTGTGTGGTCTAACGTTGTCCTGATGAAAGACGAAGACCTTTCCGTTAATCAGTTCTGGCCGTTTTTTTCGATTGCTTGCTTCAATTTCATCAGCTGTTGACAGTAAAATGTGGAATAAATCATTCGTCAAAGGTAAAGCAGCTCTTAGTGGATGATTCCTTTCCAATCCCACCAAACACTTCGCATAACCTTTCGAGGTGTCAATCCTGGCTTTGCAACCATTTGTTGATGATGTATGTTAAGTGTCTTAGCGATGTCATGGCTGTTTATGTGACAGTCCCGGTCAACCTTTTCCATGAATTTCATCAACTTTTTCAATGATAGGTCGACCAGAGCAAGGTGCGTCTTTCACATCAAAATTTCCAGAATGGAAGCAAGCGAACCATTGTTGTGCTACACGAACTGGTACAGCATTGTCTCCGTAAACTTCACAAATTTCATTAGTTGCTTGCGTGGTATTCTTGCCTTTTTTATACAAAAGTTATTATTATTATTTTTATTATTATTTTTGAGCCTTTTTCGAAACCTTTCAATGGTAAAGTGGGTTTCTACATTAATTCTAAGGGTGTAAGAAAACAGAAAATGCAAAAAAAAAATGTAAAAAGATTACCCCACTGACCCCTTAATTAGTTCATTTTAATGTTTTTTGTTAAAAATGTGGCAACTCTGGATGACTAAAATTTTGTTAAAATGGTTCCTAAATGTATGTATTTGACAAATATTACTGAATATTTTATTCGCTTAATATTTTAAGTTTTTCGGCAGGTGGCAACTCTGCTATAATTTTATAATAATTTTTTTATAAAGCCCTTTCAATTACCTTGCATTATAGCATTTAATGTAAAATATACAGTAATTATTTAATTTTAATTTTTTTTATAAAAAATATGGCAACTCTGGATGATTAAAATTTTGCTAAAATAGTTCCTAAATGTATTTGGCAAATATTACTAAATATTTTGTTCACTTGTTGTATTAATTTTTTTCGGCAGGTGGCAACTCTGCTTTAATTTTATAATATTTTTTTTATAAAGCCTTTCCAATTACCTTGCATTATAGCATTTAATGCAAAATAGACAATAACTAATTCATTTTAATTTTTTTTATTTAAAAGTCTGGCAACTCCGGCTGATTAAAAATTTGTTCAAATAATTCCCACAATTTTTTTTGCAAATACTACTAAATATTTTGTTAACATTTTAAAGTGAATTTCAGTTTTCTACAGGTGGCAACTCTGTTATAGTTTAATTTTTCTAAGACTGTTCTTCACTATTTTACGCAATTGTCATTTAATATACATATATATATCCGTTCATTGTTTATATATCGAACGCACTTTTATAGAAGACAGCTGGCAACACTGTGTACTCCAAACAACGCAACAACTTGTGGCGCACTACTCATCAACAGCAAGTGTGCATTATCGCGCGCCACACTACTAACTAATTGCCAACAGTTTAATTAAAAATTGCAAATTTAATAACGAGTCTAATTAGAAAATGAATACCGCTGCACTGATTGTGCAACCAAGTCTAACGCAGCCACACACACAGTACTCATAGTACTCAAGCAACAACAATGCATGCGTTCAACCTTTTGAATGCATGGGAAAAGCTGTCGAAAAAGCACGTTAGTCGTTCAACTTTATTAAATATACAAAAGTATGCGCCACATGTGTATGTATGTGTGTGTCACAAGTATATACATATGTGTGTGTGTCAGGCGTGCTTGTATGCTTATCCACACAATCTAATTGGCATATTTGCGCTCGTGCTAAATGCTTAATGTCTCATTTAGATGAAATTTGAATGCCGAATGTGCATGTATGTATGTATGTTTGTGTGTGGGTGTGTGCTTATTGTGCGTGCTGCAGGTGCAACCGAGCGTTGAGTGGCAATTTAAATAGAAACCTTCATAATAATGAAATTTCGCACATACATACATACATACATATGTATATATCCATGTGTGTATGTTTGTATGTACTCGAACTTATCAGCGCATCATTCGCTTTGTGCTTTCAATTTCGCTTGAAAAGTGTCGAAATCGGAAGGGATCCTTCTACCAAACATTGCCACCACTGTCAACAGTCGTTTCGTACTTGTGCTCCGCTGCGTCGTTTTCGTGCGTATATTTGCGTGAATAACTGTAATGACATATATGTATGTAACTGTCATGCATATGTATAGGCGTATATGTGTGTGACTGCCTTTACACACAATCATCGAAATTTCGTCTTAGCAAATATCAGAAGTCTCAGACATGATTCTTGGCATTGCTTGTGTTGTTGTGGAAAACTTTGTCACACTCGTCTGATCCAAAGTGCGATTTTAGGTGTGTGTGTTTACGCGGCGTTGCCAATTTCGCTTGACTGTCAGTTGAGCATTTCTTCGTTCAGTCGGCAGTTTTATTTATTATTATGGCGTTTTTCTGGCATTTGTGTTGGCAATTTTATTACATGTGCGTCTTTATCTCACCTTTTATTGTTATTATTATTAGCATACCGGGAAGGATCAATACATTTGATGAGTGCTCTTAAGTATGTATGTATATATACATACATAGGATCTAAAGTACTTTATTTGTATTTTTATATGGTCTCCGAAATTTCATTCAGAGTATACCAAATATCGTAGGAAACTTAACAAATATAGTACATATAACATAATAATAATAATAAATATATAACAGGTCAATTGCAAAGACCCCGCTCGACTATAGTCAAACACATTTTTTTTTAAGCTTCGGTTTTGTTTTGTTCAACAAAGTTCCCTTCAAAGGGAACTTATATTATAGATTATAGAAACACTCCAACTTTTCGATACCATCTTTGTACTCTTTTGCTTCAAAATTGGTCTCAGTTTCGGTGATCACCTCTTCATGCAACAAAAATTTCTTCCCAGCTAGCATTCTTTTGATACCTGAGAACTGCAAATAGTCTCTGTGGCCCTGATCTGGAGCATATGGTAGATGCGGATGCTATCCGAAGGCCAAATCATGGACTTTTGTCGTCGGCTTTGTGAAACAGCACTTTCTTTTTCTTGAACTGCAGCCGTTTTTTGGCGATTTCGCTGTTGATGGTGCCGTTCTTCTTTCCAGAAAATCAATCAAATTTACTCCATCTCGATAAATTATAAAAATGGTCTTCAATATGTTTCAAATTTAAACTAACTCAAAATTAGAGTCGAATACTATTATTTATAAATATATAACCTATTTTTAATAATTTGATTTCAGTTTTGATATTTTAAAATATGGAAAATTAAAATTGAAAACTTAGATGTATACAAAACTATATATACGTGTTGAGCAATGGCATTATTGTTCAAACGAAAACAAAAGAGAACGGCTGATTTCTACGTTGCCCCTACGGGCTCAACTTTTGACAAATCTTGTTCACTACGGGCGCTAACTAAGGAAGGGAGGAGCAGAATTCGCTTTTTCTGCTATAATAATCGTTCAGTGTGCGACGACGTGAATGTAAACGAATTCACATCGTCATCTGATACTCTGCAATGGCGTCGTGGTGGAAATTATTGTAGACAGAGTTGCCACAAACTTAATTCTAGCAGCGAAATCTACATATGTAATAGGCAAAGGATTTTTCAATTGACTTATCAATATATCATATAATCAATTTCCTGTAAATGAAAATATAAAACATAAAAACGAAATTTGTAATATAAAGAATAAATTAAATTAAAAAAATAATAAAATGATCTAAAACAAAAAAGTACACATTTTACATACTAATTAACAGTACTATGTTGGCGAACGGGAAGCTTCACAAAAAATGGAAACGGTTGTCTCCCATCCAACGCTCACTTTCACTTTGCTTAATCATGGAGCTACTTATATCTCACAGTTGAGACTACTTCTCAGTTTCTATTTCATAATCGTCTTATGATTTTCTCTATCGTATTTGTAATTTTTTACTTTTTTCTCTAAAACTTCATCAGTCATTCAGTTGAGCAATCGCCGATTACATTTGGATATCTATGAATTTTTGTTGCTGTGGTATCGGAGTTAACAAATTATTCAATTCCTCATTAGAATCCATTTTAGTTTTTTGCCGTCTCTGATTGTTTAAGATTATGTAAAAAGTTGTCTAACATGTTTCAAAACGTTACAGTGAATGGCAGTTATTGTATCTGGTAGTAATTTCGTCAGAAAGCTATTAGCGGTCAACAAGATTTGTTTCTTGAACAAATATTCCTTAGACTTCTGACGGTTAAAGAGATGAAAATGTCGTTCTGATCATCTGTGTCGAAGTAAGTTTCAATTGATTCTCTGCGGTTAAATAAATTTCGCTGATATTTACTTCCCCATCTAATTTAAAATTTAAAAATAATTTTGCATTATCATCTCTCTAACGGGTATTTTTTTTAAATACCGAATAAGTTAACAAGAAAAGTAAGTAAGTAAGGAAGAAAGTAAGAAAGGAAAGCCATTTTTTATCAAGCTAGAGAAGGTAAAATTTTGAAAGCAAGAAAGGTTCGAGGAGAAGACAATGCAGTAGTAATATAACGAAATGTACTTTTCTCTTTCTATATATGGATTTCAGTAACCGATATCCTTTTAGAGTCAATGTTTTCAAGCGTAGTCAAATATATTCCTGTGGCCGTCCTAGAGTTGATATTGTTTTCCAACTTATTGTTTTGCGGATTAATATGTACGCGCAGACTAAATTGAGCTAATTACGATTGATATTGTTGAAGATCAAAGGAAAATATGTAAAACATTATTTCTGTTTAAACATGCCAAATTACACTATATTCTACTATCTAATTGTCTGTCTCAGTTTTCTGCGTACTTCTTGTGTTTTTCATTCACTAATGACTATTAATTTTCTTCTGCCTCTTCTGGAGAGCTCTTGCGCAGGTCGTTGCATCGTAAATACTACTGATAATAGAAGTTTGACACTGATAATTTCAGCTTAGTTTGATAACCTCTCACTCTCGCTCTTTTATTTATGCAGTTTAACCTTTTATGTCAAGCTTTTTCATTCTATTTAAGACTTTTTGAAAATGTATATACACGTATATGAAAAGCTGATATTTTAGGATCCTTTTTCTGCGTGGTTTATTTACCCGTCTTCCCAAAGTTTTTAAGCAAATTTTAGTTTACTGAATTACATCTAATATATTGCTTCTCAGTCTAATTTTAGTATAGTTATGTTAGTGTTTGTTCCCGTGGGGCTTATTTCCTGATCATGTTAAACATCAAAATAGCAATAAAATTGCCTGGTTTTCTGGTTCCTCAACATAAACCTGGTATAAACAGGTTCTATATTTTTTTTGTCAACAATGCTATGGCTCGTCTATTCAGAGTCATATGCGTGTAATATATTCTACTCCAGATATTAATTACATTTGTAGTACTCCGTTTGAAACCATGCTTATATATGGCTAATATTGAACTGTATCTAGTAAGTAGGTAGGTAGAGCAGCTGTCTGACGACGCACCTAGGCCTTTAGAAGACCCATTGTGATACCACCGGGATTAATATTCTTTCACGCCATTGTCTCTCTCTGAACCACGCCGTGCTTCTGATGAAGTTCACCTAGTAGAGTTCAAGCTGAAAGCTAGTAACTCCCGCTTGTCGTCTTTTTTATGAAGCACATTGGTTTACAATGTTCTTAAAAATACAAGAATTTTGTTCATAAATAAAATTTTGCATTCACCCAATACCTGTCCCTCCATTTTCTTTTGCTTTAATTTATATGTGACATATACATAATCATATCTATATTATGATCTCTCACGCTTTTGCTATTAATATTTATTGCTTGATAGACATGTAAGATATTTTTACATTTCATGCAGAATTAATGGCAAACAATAAAAAATGTCACGCATGCTAACCTTTTACAATGATGAGATCCAACGAAGAGTTATAGCTGTCTTCAATCAAAAAACAATTTCCAAACAGTTATAGGTCATCATGTGTTATTGTTGGTGTTACATCCAGGAGGGTGTTCCAATAAGTACTTCGCTGGTGATGTTTCAGAAGAGTACGTGGCTACACTTTCTAAAATATTATGCTTGAACTGCTGTCAGAACGTTGCCTGTCGCATTTGCTCTCTTCGTCTCTTCGTATAAGCGTAGCTGTGAACTGCTTGTACTTCTCAACAGTTTATGACGATGTTTTGAGCGCATCTGAAAGAGTTGTTGCGTCCCTTTGGGAACATCGGTTCACTAGTATAAAATGAAGATAAAGACACAGTTGAAATTTCGGACTTCATTCGGCAAACTTGCTACGAAGTATGCGAAACAGTTCTATCAGGCGAAAAGTGGATGACTAGTTGAAGAATAGCAAAACGCTGAAGACAAAAGTGCACTTTTAGCATGATAACGCATTGGTTCAAAACTTCGGTAATTTCATAGAGTTGAGCTACGCACTAGTCCATTGAATTCTGAAAATTTGGATCCTTGCGATTTCTTTTTTATATTCAAAAAAGTTTACAGTGATCGGATTTAGTTCAAATACAAGTATGTACCGTTTCGTTCGATAATCTGTTTCCATCTAGACGGCAACTTCATAATACCCCCCTCGTAAAAGCCCCCCTTCTAATTTGCGAAGAACTCGGACAGCCACTTTCACAAGCCCCTTTTGAGTTCAAATTTACATCAACAAGGACGTTCGCCACGGACAGGAACAGGTGGTAATCACTTGGCGCTACGTCCGGGCTATATGGTGGATGCGATAAAACCTCCCATCCGAGCTCCCGTAGTTTCTGACGTGTCGTCAACGAAGTGTGTGGTCTGGCGTTGTCCTGGTGGAACACTGCACCCTTCCTGTTGGTCAATTCTGGACGCTTTTGGTCGATGGCCTGCTTCAAGCGGTCCAGGTGTTTCGCAGTAGATGGTAGAATTAATCGTCTCTCCATATGGGAGCAGCTCATGGTCAATGATTCCCTTCCAATTCCACCAAACACACAGCAAAACCTTTCTGGACGTCAATCCCGTCTTGTCCACTGTTTGGGTCGATTCACCGGTCTTCGACCACGACCGTTTTCGCGTGATATTTTCGTATGTGATCCATTTTTCGTCGCTAGTCACCTTCCTTCAAAAATGGGTTCGAGTTCGTTCCATTTCAGTAACATATCGCAGGCGTTGGTCCAGAAGGTTTTTTACGTCAAATGATGCGGCACCCAAACATCAAGCTTTTTTGTGTATCCAGCCTTCTGAAGATGGCTTAAAATGGTTTGGTGACTAACTCCCATCTTCTGGGTAATGTCACGAGATGCCCTCATGCCGGTCTAACTAGAAAACTACAGCATTAACGCCTCCCCAGCGATCTACTCGTATTTAAAATATCTGGTCTGGCAACTGACAACAATTTCCCGCTGGGCACATATGTATTTCCATTACATTGGAAGCGGGGTTAGGGGGTCACATGTGTGGCAACTCTTGCCAAAAGCAATTAACATAATGAAAAGCAACATCCAAACAAACGCATGCACACACATACAAACAAACACTGTTTCATGTTTCGAAGCGCAGATGCGTGAAAATTCGCCAGCGCTGCGTCAGCGTTATTCGGAAAAACATCAAAGCGGCGAAAAACACAAACAAACATGCAACAACTCACACACGTACCCAGTCGCGCAAATCATCTATGCATACATGCATGTATGTGTGTGTGTGCATTTTGCATGTAATACTTTTGATTGTTTTGCCGCGTTGCAGCTGTTGTTGTTGTTGTTGGTGGTGGTGTTGAAATATTGCTGGTGTTGATGTTTGGTCTATGCTGTGGTGTTAGCGATGCCGTTGATTATGGCTGTCGCTGGCGCTTCTTTTTCAATAATCACCGTTGCTGTTGTTTTCATCACAACAACATCCGTTTTAGTGTAATTGTTTTGCTTCTTGTTCTCGCGTTAATGGTTTTTCAATTTCATTTGCTTTTCTTTGCTTCGGTATTTTGCTTTGTCTTCGCGTTTTTTAGTTTGCCATTTCTATATTTATTCAGCACTTTTGTTTTCATTTTCCTTTCGCGGAGTTCGGCGCACTTGCAACGGAAATGATTAGTTTCTTTATGCATCTTGTTTTTAGTGCAATTTATAACCGTTGTTTTCTAGTTCGGTTTTATTAAGTATTGAATTTTTCTCATCTCGAGTTTATGCTATGTTTCAATCTCAGTTTTAATTAATGCAGAGAGAATTTGAACAACCTGTTTACTTGAAATTTCCTATTTCCCCTGGAATCACGGCTTCGGAATCGTTGTAAATGCTCCAGAAGTGTTTTGGGGAGTTTTCTTAATCACGAACACAAGCATTTCGATGGCACAAAGCGTTCTGTGAAGATCTTGAAATCATCGAAAACTTGCTCATGTTAGTCACCCTTTCATCGCTATTATTGAGAATAATAATTATCGAGAAATTAAAGAATTAGTGCTTACATATCGTCGAGTAGACATCGGAGAGTTAGTAGAGGACCTCAACATCTCTCATGGATTCACTTAACACTTTTTGGTTATAGTTTTGGATTTAGAGTTTTCCAGTGCTATACTCGTACCAAAACTCTTTGCAAAAACGATCTACAAGGTGTGTTCCAAAGTAAACAGGACTTAAAAAAACAGAAAAAAATGGTTTTTTCGATTTATTTTATTCAAATTGGTCTCCTTCTGCTTCAATACAGCTAGATTGATTGGAATGCACCAGTCGAAATATAGATGGCGCTACCAGGGACGCTAGATTCAAAAAGTCCTGTTTACTTTGGAACTCACCTTGTAGAGTAGAAGTCGTAAGGGGATGTTTGAGAACAAAGCTGTGAACTCTATATGAGTTTATGAATGTGACGTTGAAACTGTCCTTATAATCTAGTAAATGACGCCCCAAAAATGAGACGAAAGCGAAATAAAGTTTATTTAAAAGAAAGTCGATCAAAAATCATCTTGATACGCATATATTGTTTCTCGACTTGTCGATTCTGGAAGTATAATCCCACATAAATTCATCGAAAATAAATTTAGCTTTAAGGATAACTGATGTCCACTTTTGAAACCATATTATAAATAAAATCTTAGGTGCAAATTGGAATTTGTTGAAAATTTCTTATCAATCGCTTGGTATGAGCGGAAAATTGATGGGAATTTTTCAACACAAGTTCTGTTAAATTAGGCGATTGCTTAAGCCAGGTTGTGATTTGTTCTCAGACCTTGCTGGATTTAATTTTGAGAAGGGAAAATGAAAAATTTAACTATGCTAGTTCTAACCTTCACTAGATGCGAGAGGGCCTAGCGAGTCCCTTCGGGATTGCTACGTACCCGTTAAAGCAATAATTCTATTTTCATCTCTAAATATCTCTAAAAAAAAAAAACAACTTACTCAAACATAAGACAATACTCCGATCGATCTGGTTGTAAAGAATTCAAATTTAAGGGAGATTGGCTGATTAAAATTTTAAAGTTATTCAAGGCTTTCAAAATAGAGTTCTTGGCACTGAAGTGGGCTCACCTATATGTATTATAAATGACGTCCTGTTAATTGTACTTGAACGTCATTTGTTTTTTGCTTTTGTGATCGTTTTAGTTACTTTTACTTTAACCCTTTTATGTTAGAATAAAAGTGGGCGTGGTTAAAAATATTTTGGGCACAGGGTTATTAGTTGAATCTTGAATATGGACTGGTATCAATTTCAAATTTCTATCTCTGCTGGTTTTAGCGTTATAAAATGTTTATAAGTAAGTACCTTTTTATAATACATATTTTCAATAAATAAAGTATTTTTTTGGAGGTTCCAACGTAAGTGGATCTTACATTTTGAGCATTTAGATTTCGAAATGTCGGTTTGACGAAGTCTGCATCTTCCTTTTCCTCGCCATTTTACCCAATGATCGTTGCTATCGAGATGCATGGATTTTGGCGGTTCAAAAATGCACGATCGTTGATGACATAGATGAAACGTCTGTCACTGAAGATGATGCTGGTAATGCTGGAGACGCTCATTTGTGTAAGATTAGACGAGTGTAGGAGCTCGTTTGCAATACACAATTGGAAATCCAACAACGACATATGCTTTGTATTTCCGTTCCGTTTTGACCCTTGAGGTGACGTCTATACAACAGCCAACTATTCACTACTGCTGTTGAAAGATATTGTTTTAGACTGTTGCGCCCTTTATATTTGGTAATTTGTTCATCAATGCTTTGATGTTCTTTCTGGTCTATTTTGTTGCATTTCTTCTTCATTGGAGGTATTTTATAAAGTTTTTCGCAATTACTTGATCCACGTTTAGACTGTTCGGTATTATGTTTTATAGCAAAAGCCTCTTTGATTTTTTCAAAGCAAATTATTGATAAAAAATCTGCAATGGCAGATTTGGTGACAAGCCATTCTCATATTTGGGACTTTGCATTACGCCCAAATATAGAAGGATGCCAAAGTATCGTCTAATCTCAAATGGTAAACAATGTAGCATCATACCTTTCGTTTGCTTTGAATAAATAATTGTTTCACTGCAAATCTTGTTTTTCATTTCAACATCAAAGTAGCCATTGATCCATTGATCAATAAAGTATGGATCTTGAACTGTTTGACAAACTAGTTCTTCTTTCCAAGCAGTGTCGCCATCGGGTAGATCGGTGTTCCTCCACCTCAAACTCTTTTTTTTTTCAAAATTCTCCGTCACAATATTTAACGCTTCGTTCTCCCATTCATTTTCAATTTTCTCATTTTCATCTCTATTACGTCCAATTAATATTTCAATTAAATTTCTCACGTCCTGTGTTTGTTTTGCTTATATTTAAATATAGGAGTATGACTACAATTTTTTATTTCTCTACTTCTCTCTCTGACTTATGAAGACCTGTTGCTTCTTTTACTTTACTGCTTATTTTACCATTAGTGAAGGTCATATGAAGAATGGTGAAATGAATGTGGAGTCGCAGTTTCTTTTTCGTGATTGTTATTATTCCATTCTTATAGAGATTCATTTTATCGAAAACTTGCGCTTAGTGACGCTGATATTAATCAGTAAAGTTGTTTTTTGCAGTTTACTTTTGCAAAAGTTCTTGATAACTTTCGGTTGAACTCTACGCACTTTTTCTTTCGATGACAGCTTTTGCCAGTAAATGATACACATTTTTATATCTCTTACCCAATAAAAAGATTAAATAATCACTTTGTAAAAATCAATCAGCAATTGCGAAGGCGAAATTTGTAAGTCCAACGAAAGACAGCAACAAGCAAGACTCACAACACAGCTAGAAAAACTCTGCAAGTTGCCTCCGAAATATAGAAATAAATATTTAAATAAATATTTGATTTTATATTTGCTATGCTTTACGAGGTTTGACAGTTAAGTAATGAGACTGATTTTATTGCCGCGCTTGTGGTAAACCTGTGAGCTTGAAATTCCCTTTCTCTTTTTCTGGCATCCCTCACCCCTATATTGATAATACGTACCATCGCTCTAGCTTGTTTAGTTCGTCTGCTGAGTCAAATTGAGTAGACGTGTGTTTGTAGTGCTCGTCACGAAAAACGAAATCAAGAGCAACGCGTCGCAATAAAATTTTGCGCCAGATTGGGCGAAACAGCTTCAGAAACGTACGCTAAAATTGTAAGAGTGTATGGTGATAGTGCTCTTAGACCCGGAAACCAAACGTCAAAGCTCACAATGGTTGTCTCCTCGCGCCCCCGCCCGAAAAAAGCTCGCATGAGCAAGTTGAAAGTGAAAACGATGATTATTGCCTGTTTTGATAGCCGTGGAATCGTCTACAACAAAATCGTTCCACCGGGGAAAACTGTGAATCAAGTCTACTATTGCCAAGTACTCGAAAAATTGCGAAAACGAGTCAATAGAGTGCGCCCAGACATCGCTCGTAACTGGATCCTTCATCACGACAACGCGCCATGCCCCACCACCCCAGCGTGTCTCAGCATTTGGCCTCTACCAGCCACCTTATTCACCCGACATGTCACTCTGTGACTTTTTTTGTTTCGATTACGGACATCCACGCGGCCCTGCCGAGGGTACTCGCGGACATCCCAGTCGAAGCGTTCCAGAAATGTTACGAAGCATGGAGCGCTAGAACCGCTGTATAGCTGCCCAAGTGGACCACTTTGAAGAGGATGGCAGAGTTGTAGAATAATTTTCAAATATACGGTATTTATGGAATCAGTCTCATTACTTAATTGTCATACCTCGTAAACAATAAGTTGTATTTCGTTATACTATACTAAGTTCTACTAGTACTAAGGGTCATAAGGTAAGCTGTGTCGAGTTAGCTAGGTTCGTCCGCCGTATGTACGCGGGATGGGCGCTTAGTTGTTGAGATATCGTACTGAAATTTTGCATACGTTCTTTTTCCTCCAAAAATTTGCTAATTTGTTGCAACCGTCGATATCGGACAACTATAGCATATAGCTGTCATACAAACTGAACCTTCAAAATCGAGTTCTGGTATGGAAAACTTTTTTGTTTTTAAGTTTATTAAAGCTTCAGTGCAACGTTCTTCGTTTTTTAATTACTTTCACTTTCATTCTTCCTCTTCCTCCCTTGTTTACAAATTTTTGTGGAGTTTATGTCCAATCGAATAAGCTTTGAAGCTCCAAAATGGTCTGTCTGTCAAATTTGTTGACAGTTTTTTATTGTTATTGTTGTGCTTTTTATGTCACAACATTTTTTACTTGACCAGTTTTCCTTGCTATTTGCATGTCAGCCATCCACATAGCTTTTGTCGCCACCTTGAACTTGTCGTATGAATATCTGTAAAGCTCATGCGGCTTCAATCTGCCGCGCCGTTGTCATAATCGTTAAATGACAAAATATTGTAGGCTGACGGCTGACCCACAGGCAAGTCGGAGAGACGCTGATTTTTTGCCGAACATTATTATAACGGTATTTATCGTATTTTTTTCAGCTCAGTAATACATTTTTTTCCTAACTTGTTTGCTTTATTTTTTTGCACTTCTATTGATGTATTTCGCTTTCGTTTGTCGGATCCAAGTAATTTCTGGCATTACGGTCATGTTGACAAATTTCAATTCTGCCAACTCACCGCTGTTAAACGATGAGAAATTAAATATGTAAGTGTTTGTGTGTGTGTGTGTGTGCAAGTGGATGTAGTAAAAAAGACAAGAAATTAGATTATGGGACATAAAGCGCAAAAGTGGATATGAATAAACCATTTTGGCTGCTGCTGAGTCAGGCAGTTTTTGACAACAAAGGTAGCGTTTTGTGCCCTTCTCCAGTCATTAACGCTCTGCGCCGGTACAGGTCTTTGGAAATGTCCGTCTGTCGTTTGTGTCTGCATAAATCTTAACTTGTTTGCTTTAATACACAGCATAATAAGTTGGTATGAAAGTATGTAGTCACGAGTGCGGTCCGATAACTACATACTTATTCGGCGGACGGTGCGACTATGGTAAGAGATATTTAGCATCGTGTGCGACATTCTCCTGGACGACAAAAATTCAATTTTTTTAACCCGTGTTGGGAAGTGGTGAACGGAGACTTTGAAGCATCTCAAAAGCCCATGTGGTTCATATCCTGCATGTAGCCTTGCGATTGGAAAATTTGTCGGCGTGGAGCAGACGCGTTTACCCATACCGGACATCTCAAAAGCCCGCCTGGTTCGTACCCTTTATAATTTATTGAGCATAGGATTATTGCCAGATAAAAAGCGCAACCTCGAGGTCACTTCGCAGCGATTTGTGACGTTGTTTACACGAAATTCAAGAGTGTTTCTATATCTTTTGTTGAACGTGGGCCCAGTAACGCACACCAGAGGCTCAGGAAATGATGAAACAGCGAACCTCAATGACGAACCTTGTTGGATGAAAGCGAAAACTGTATATTCGGACAGACGATAGACACCATTTTTTGGCATTTATGAAGTGTGATCTATAGTACATTGATTACCTAGCGAAAAGAACAAACGGTCACAAGGCTCTACTGCATCGAGTTATGGAGTCAATTTGCGTCTAAATGCAGAAAAAACCATTCCATTTGGTGAAGTGACAACACACGGGCTCACTCCTCCGTCGTCGGTTCGGCGAAATTGGCGAAATTAGCTGCGAATTGGTGCCTCATCCAATGTATTCCGCATGATTTGCGACTACTTTTTGTTTCCAAACGTGAAAAAATCACTCCTCAGGCAAGGAGTTTGAGTCCAATGAAGTCGTAATTGCCTTAACGTATGATTAATTTGACGTCCAGGAAACGTATCTCCAGACGGACTTAAAAATATGGATCATCGTCTAGTGTTGAGCCAAGTATATACTATATTGAAAACATATCGACATTTTTATACCATGAACAGGATATACTAAGTTTGCCAAGAATTTGTAACACCCAGAAGGAATCGTCGGAGACCCTATAAAGTGTAAATGATGAGTATGTTGAGCTCAGTCTGTTTGTCCATCCGTCTGTATAGACACGAACTAGCCCCTCAGTTTTTAAGATATCGTTTTGAAATTTTGCAAACGTCATATTCTCTTCAAGAAGCTGTTCATTTGTCGGAACTGCCGATATCGGACCACTATAACATTTAGCTGCCATACAAACTGAACGATCGGAATCAAGTTCTTGTATGGAAAACTTTTTCATTTGACAATGTATATTCACGAAATTCGGTATAGATTATTTTCTAAGGCAGCAATGTAATATCCGAAGAAATTGTTCAGATCGGCTCATTATAGCATATAGCTGTCATACAAACCGAACAATCGGAATCAAGGGTTTGTATGAAAAACTTTCGCATTTGACGTAATATCTTCACGAAATTTTGTATAGATTATTTTCTAAGGCAGCAATGTAATATCCGAAGAAATTGTTCAGATCGGCTCATTATAGCATATAGCTGTCATACAAACCGAACAATCGGAATCAAGGGTTTGTATGAAAAACTTTCGTATTTGATGTGGTATCTTCAGGAAATTTGACATGGATTACTGCTCGAGGTAATAATATAATCTCCGAAATAATTATTCAGATCGGATTACTATAGCATATAGCTTCCATACAAACTGAACACATAGTTACTAAAATAAATGCGCCTGTGAAGGGTATATTAGCTTCGTTGCAGCCGAAGTTAACGATCTTTCTTGTTTTATAATTTAAAGGTTTTTGGTATGTACTTATCCTTTAATGAAGTACTTATTCGACCGCCCTCGTATGTCTGCTCGTTGGTTTATTTGACTGCGGGCTTTTATGGCTTTTCACATTTGCATAATAATTGTCGCTAATTGCGTGAGCCCCCATCCACTATTTCATACCGACTGTACCAAAAGTACTGAGGATTTAGTACTCAGCTTTAATTACGTAAACAGTCTTACTCTCTCTTCCCTATCTTTTTTGCATCATTTTGTTTTTTGTCGAGCGCCATTAAGCTTTTATTTATTTGCTATTGATATTCCTATTGGCAAATCCACTTTTATCCACATTTTAATTACCAGCTTTTGCGGCTTAGACACTAAAAGCTAGTGGTTTGCACACAAATCCTTACTCATACATAAAAAAATGTATATAAAGTATATCCCTATATAATATTATATAAGTGTATATATTTTTATCGTTAAAGCCTATTCAGTGTTTTAGATTAGGTTCATGTCAAACCGCAATTTGCGTTGACTTTGAATGTTTTTTATTTTAAATGAATTTTTAATATTTATGGCCACATGCATGCACACAAATATTTGTTTTTGTAAATTTTAGAGAATTTGATATTTATGTAATAGAAATACATTTATTCTTTCTATTCAATTGAGTGTAGGATTAACAGCAAAAGTGCATTTACTCCAACTAAGCATTTATTTTGTTTAGAAAAAGATAAATAAAAATAATTGTTTTTCATTTCATTTTAGGTATTTTTCTATTTATATAGTCACATAGACATGTTTGCTTTAACGAACACGAAAGTATTGAAAATTACTCCTCTCTTATTACGCCTATACTAACAGCAAGCAAGGAAGAACATAGGTTTGAAGCAAAGGATTACCGATTAGTCCGATTTCGTTGCTTTTAGATGGGGATTCATACATCAAAGTTGCACGATTTGAGTTTGTTCTGTGATCTTTCGATCTCTTCAATAATTTTTCATTGGAGTTTAGTGTGTATTTGATATTTTTTTATTTGTTAAGTGGGTATCACCCCTACAGATCGCTGGAACATGTTTCGAACAAGTCGACGAGTTTTGCTATTTAAGTAGCATCATAACTAAAAATGATGGATCAGCAGACAATATACGAAATCGTATATCCAAAGGTCGCGCTGCCTTCGGAATGTCGGATAAAGTCTAGAAATCGAGCGTGAAATGTTTTACAATCGCTGCAATCCTTTCTTAATCGATGTTTTTGAAAAATTATGCGGCTATTCTGGCCTAACGTTATTAGCAATGCTAACCTCTGGGCCGTAATCAAACAGCCACCGATCCAGATCGAAATTCGACGACGTAAATGGAAATGGATCGGCCACACTCTGCGAAAGCCTCCCGAAGACATAAGCAGAACAACGCTAGATTGGAATCCGCAAGGAAGCCGAAGACGCGGGAGACCAGCCAACACCTGGAGACGGGAAGTCGAAGTGGTTATTCTTTTAGAGAAATTAAATTCATAGCTTGAAATAAAATTAATTATAATTTGTTTATTGAGGCCCTATGTTCCTCCTAGGGACTGTGGGAAAATATATATCACAGCTGTAGTAAAATGCTATCCATTCAGACTGCAATCTGAGAATGTTAAGAAAACAATATGTGTAAAATTTGGAAAAAATTAGATATCATTAAATATCATTATCCTTCATAAAACCACAAGATTTCATACAACCACTTCATTTCGTTTGTTCAGTTTGTATGAGAGGTGTAGGCCACTATACTATCTGTTTCGAACTATTTTATAGTAGACCGCGTTGTTGCCTTAGACAATAACACACACCAAATTTTGTGAAGATATCTCGAACAGGTTTTCCAGACAATCCTCGATTCCGATCGTTCAGTTTGCATTGCTGCTATATGCCATAGCGATTCGATATCGGTGGTTCCGACAGCAGCTTCTTGGTGAGAAAATAACGTGTGCAAAATTTCAGATCATTATCTCAAACAATAGGTTGTTTCGTAACTTTGCCATCTAAATGGTTTGCAATAAAATACCACATTATACATACAAAGGAAAGAACCTCGTAGAGTGGCCAATGGTGTCAGCTTATGTGGACTTCACTATAACTTTCGGTTTTGTGATCAAAACTTCTAAGTGAAGCTGCTGAAGCTGATTTCCTTTAAATTCCTGATTTTTTGACCAGCAATATGTTTGCTTTCCAGATTTCCAAATTCCTTACCTTGATTCAGCTGTTATTATTTTAGCTACAAAAGATATGCCGACATTGTTTTAAGGAACACTGCCGAGATAACAGTTCGTTAAGGATTTCTGGAATACCTAAATTTCAAAATTTGTTATGTAAAAGCAAAACGCTGATACCAGTGAAGTGATTGTAAGTACTTTTTCGGAAAAAGTTTGGCACTGAAAATCTTATAATAGAGCTGTTCGTTTTTCATCATACTTCGAAGCTTTTCGACGCCTAAATACCAGTAACTTGATTAACATAAGTTTTCATTACCAATCATGCTTTGAGACTCTCACAAATACCAATAGAATTACCATATTACTCTATAGTATAAAGTATATCCCTTCATCATTCATAACAGTAGTGTTTCTCGCCAAATGCGGAGAAGAAACAAACCAACATTGTAAAAAGTAACTCACCAATCTAAATTGTGGAAGCATATTGGCAAATAATAGAACAATACATACAGAGTATTTCAAAATTAAGATTTAAATTAGCCGCCATCTCAAAATTTCTCTACTCTTGACGAAGTTAAAACACTATTCCGACCATATTTTGTTTGAAATTTTTTGAAATATTTTTCAATATTCAAGACACGTTTTATTCAAAGCTTTCGTTAATTTTTGGTCACCCTTTATGTCGAATAGATTCTGGAATGAAAAGTAAGAACGCGAAAACAAGTTGATCCCAATAATGAGTTCATAAAGTGAACAATATTTCGAAGGTCCAATAAATTTTTATATCAAGGCGTTCAGACATTAGTAAATGATAGATATGACAGACAATGGAAAGCGTTCTTGAATTTGTCAGTTATTTATGGATACCTCAGCTGGAGCTTACGAATATTTTGTAATGTTTGGATTTATTTATAGCTTTAGTTATGCTTCAAAACGTGTGTTGTTGAGCACCCCAGGTTTGCTCATCTTTAAGTAATTGCGAGTAAGTGAGTAGTTGTAAATCGAACTTGCGCCCCTTAGTGTTCCTGATCACAATTTAACTGATTCTTGTACGCTTAAAATTTCAGTTTGCGTGCATTAATTTACAGAGTTTCTGGTATCGCTCTGTTTCATTCTCATATGCTTACGAAAGCAAACCTAGTTCTATTCTATTCCGATTTAGTCCTTCTATTAATATTTGGGTTAAATGTTTAACCTTTGTTTTCCATAAACTTTAACCATAATCCTTACTTTTGGCACTTATGAGATTATGTCTATGCGAAAAATCAAAAACAAAACATTCCAATTTCTTCCCTTTTTCTTACTTCTAAAATAATTATATTTTTATAAAATCAGGTTTGTGACTTTATTTTGTCAAAAAAATAAATATATATTAAAACTTAACTTTAAACGCGTTTTTATCGAAACTACTTTTTTCCACACGGCACCGGCATTATCTCAAGTTCTACACAACTGATTTACTTGAAATTTTGTGTGAACCTTCTTTATATAATCCTTTATCGTTCCTACCAGCATCGTGTCAAAATTTTTGTTTTTAATATTTTAAAAAAATTCAGGAACTTAAAAAAGCGTACAAAATGATTTTTATTTTCAAGCAGTCGCCATTTTTCCAAACAACAAAAAAAAAAAAAAAACAAAAAAAAAAAAAAAAAAACAAAAAAAAAAAAAAAAAAAAACATTTTTCGTGTTCCCTCCAGACCTTCAGGAGGGTCAGGATCAATGTCACCTGTCTCTCCCCTCCCCCCTCTAATTATTTTAATTTTTAATATTTTTTTTGGAAAATTTTTTTCTGTATTCTTAAAATATCACTAAAAACAGCATAAAAAATTATAGTAAAAATATTTTTTTTTTTTTTTTTTAAATAAAATTCAAAAAACTACCCAAAATTTGATTTCTAGAGTAGAATACCCCCTTAAATAACAGATGGGCTGAAAAGTTCCTAGGCTAACAGAGAAATAATATTTTTTTTTTTATAAAATTTAATTTTGTTATTCAATAGCTTTCGATGGCGATACAACGACTATAGCGGTCTTAAAATTTTTCAGTACAATTTTTATAACAGATTTGCCTCAAAATAAGCTTCATTTTCTGTGGTTACTTCTATATTGGTGCTAGATTTCTTTAGAGCGGGTATACTTTTGAGGTGTGAGAACAGGAAATAGTCACTGGTGGCTAGATCTGGAGAATGCGGTGGAAAAGGAAGCAATTTGAAGCCCAAATTCACGTAATTTAGGCACCGTATTCATCGATTTGTGACACGGTGCATTATCTTGACGAGACGGAACTTTCTCCTGCTTCAAATGTGACAGTTTTTCGAGATTTGGTCCTTCCAACGGTCCTATCACGTAATTTAATAGTCGTTGCTAATGGTTTCCCATTTGAAGTTAGCCTCACAAATTATGATGCCATAACGTTATGGCCAGCAAACAAGCCGACTTTTGTAGCTTTTTACATTGGAGTTGCTAATGGGTCGGTTGGTCGCGTGCAATTCACTCGGCTGACTGTCGATTGGAAACCGATGTGAAATGATGGAACCATTTTTCTTTCATTTTCACATATCGATGCAAAAATTCATTTTTATTGGGATTAATTAGCTTCAAACTCTCCCCGAAATCATCAATTCGTTGTTGTTTCAGATGGATTGTGAGCTCGCGCGGCACTCACTTTGCACAAAGCTTTCACATACCCATCTTCTGGGACTCAGCTCTCTCGAAAAATTTCACTCTATGATCATCCAAGCTTTTTTCTGGATTTTTTTCGATATTTTTGCCAGTAACACCCTTTTTACGGCGTTGACTGCCTGTATCATTCTCGGTGCTCATTTCGCTTCGTTTAAACTTAGTAAACCACTTCTCAACGGTTGATTTTGCTGGTGCTGAGTCCATGTAATGCTTATCAAGCCAAACCTTAGGAATTTTTCCTCCAAAAAGTAATGTTTTATTAACACATAAAATTCTTTTTGATAAATTTATTATGAACTAATGCCAGTTGCTTCACTCTGAATGCTACATCTCATAGACTAATAGTTCAACAGCTGTCAAATTTGTTCACGCACCTTTTAAAGGTTGGTGCTGACTTAAAATCAATTAGATTTAATGTTAGAAGTGCCATGCATTAGACTACGAACTTTTCAGCTCACCTGTTATATAAGTGTAATAAAAATAAGCGCTTTAAAGCTTCGCTGAAAATTTACTGTCACAGCCTTGCTCTTTTCACTGTCAGCCATCAATTTAGTATGTATGTACATACATATACATATATATATATATATACATATATACATATATATGTATATATATATATATATATATATATATATATGTGTGTTTTAGTGCTTTGCTTTCGGACACTTTTTCAATTACAATTTCATGAATTTATCATTTAATTTCGTTTGCTATGCAAAGTGTTCGCTTTCCGAATGACAAATTCCCCTCAAAAAAAGACAAAATACAAATAAATAACTAAGTGACGACCATCTGACCCCTTCGCACCGGTGACCTTCGCTTACTTGTCAGCTTTATTTGCCTTTAACTTTTTGCGTTTGCTTTTGTTTTGTTCGTTTTGTGTTGCATTGCAGCTTTAAGTGAATGAAAAATTATTATTTAAAATGCTTTCAAAATGAATGAAGAGTTCGAAAGAGAGATTTGTTGTTGTTATACAAGTATATATTTGCAGATTTTAATTTCCTTCCAAATCGGTATGAAAATTATTGGATCATCACATTCGGGATTAAAAGATTTGAAGCATTAAGACTAGTAGGTGTGATCACATATAATATTCGGCTGTCAAATTTCTCCCTTCCGCTTTCTTCTTCTTTATTCAATGCTTTACAAAAAGTGTTACAGTCATCGGATTTAGTTCAAATATGCATCGTTTCGTTCAATAATATGTTTCTATCTAGACGGCAACTTCATAATACCGCCTCGAACTCGGACAGCCTCTCTCCACAAGCCTCTTTTGAGTTTAACTTTACACCAACAAGGACGTTCACCATGGTCAGGAACAGGTGATAATCACATGGCGCTATGTCCGGGCTATATGGAGGATGCGATAAAAATTCTCATACGAGCTCTCGTAGTTTCTGACGAGTCATCAACGAAGTGTGTGGTCTGGCGTTGTCCTGGTGGAACATTACACCCTTACGTGCGTGGAATGGACCCAAAACGAGATGATCATTGATCCCGATTTTCACGAGAAGGTATAATAATAGAAGTTAGTCAATTTGATAACTGAATTTTATTGCTTGGCTTAGATCAACAATTTTTAAAAATTACTACAGACAATATGCTTTAGCATATTGTCTTGTGTCCGTAGTACTATGTCTCGTGGAGAGCTCGGACCACCAGTAACCAAAACAGCAATTTCATTGACTATCGGCGCATTATACTGCCTTTCATGTTTGCCACGTGGAGTTTGATCAGCATGAATGATCACTTTGTAGTTGTTTGAAGGCCAGGTGTCTATCGCACTTTTAAATATTTTTACCAATTGTGACTGTGTAATATTCGTTGAATTTTCACCGTTTCTCTTTCTACTTCTGCAATATATTGGCAACGACGATTTACTTCATTTTGTTCATCACCTATAAAGTATACCTACAGAAATTTATACTGATCATCATCTTCTGGAAATAATGATCCAATTTGAATGATCCCTGTACAGTAAAAGTTAGTGAAAACTCGTTGGGCATTCTTATCACTTTATCAACTCCAAAGGATGTCATTTGAAAGCAAGAGTTACTTAGAGTTTCTTATTTTGCTTAGAAATTGCTTTGTCTCATCTGTAACATTTAAAAATAAAGTTTTCAAGGGCTATTTTGGTTCACCAAGTAATGGAAGTGAACGTTTACCAGCAGAACAGCACATTCCAGCAGTTTCATCTTTCCATTTAAAAGCATTGCAGTACTGACATTTTTTATTCATTGAGCCAATAACAATCAATGGATGATTATGATATTCAATTGAAGGATGATATTGAAACCCAGTACCATTAAACACAGCCTAATCGTTACGCATTAAATTTCGGTGGTGCGTGGTCTGCATGTCTGCATTAGATCGCGTTGAAGTAGCTAAATTTGAAGATTTTTTGACAAACAACTTTTTTATCTTTCGTAAATATAAAGTACCCTATGTTACTTCTAATACCTTCAAGAGTGTATGTACAAAGTTTCATGAAAATCGGTTACGTAGTTTTTACGTGAAAGCGTAACAAACAAACTTACAATCGCATTTGTAATACTCGTATTAGTAGGGATTTTAATAGAAAATTTTCAATGAGGTTTCTATAGTAGCGTGCACCGTTTTATCCTATAACAGAGGCAAAATATTGCTGTTGCTCAATCACTCTAATCAGCTAAATTCCAAACACGTTAAAATCAGCTTTAATCCAGCGCTCAATCTGACTTCATTGTCATCAAAAATACGTATGAAAACAGCTGTTGGCCATATCATCGTGAACATACTCAATATAACCTTCTTAATTCATATTAAAATGTGTCGAAAGGCTTTTATCACCTTAAACACAACACATCACAAATATTTATTATAAATACAAATTCAGTGTAGGTAAACTATGCAGAAACCAATCGCTCTACAACACTACTCCAACCTCAAAAGGAAGCTATGTAAGTGCTTTTCTCGTTGAGTGGTTTTGTTTCGGAAGATTTGCTACAAATGAGCAAGCACAGGTTTCCATATCATGTAGGAAACCCTAGCGGCTTAGTTCAATGGTTGCATATTCATTGTTTTTACCACCGTCTTGCGAGTATGTGTGGGTATCCTGCGTTGCCGCAACTCTATCAGAGGCTTGTTAACTGTGTTGAGCCAGTCGAATTTGCAGTTTATAATCAAATCTCACGCTTAGTTAATTCGAAATGTTTGTCCTTTCGCCTAAAATGTGTTGATGGGCGCATAACAATGAGTTGCAACAACAAAAACAAAAGGAAGAGCAACACCAGCGACGATTAACAGCAACCGAAAATATATGTATTAAAGCGTTAACGAAAAGGTGACGGCAACAAAGTGTGGAGTATAGTGGGTGTTGACTATGTGAATTTGTGAATAACAACAACACAATGGTATTAGTGGAAAGCCCTCGAAAATTGTGGCCACGTCAAGAACAACAACAACAACTTGCGTTTTTAAAGGCACTCAAGTGTTTAATATCGAAAAATGTGGGTAAACAAAATTATTTTATTGCCGTTAAACACGCCTGTGGCAGCACTTACTAAATCTAAGTATGAGATTAGATATATTTTATGATTTTAGATATATATATAATATATGTATTTGAATATGTTGTCATCAGTGTTTGTATAGTTGGCGTAGATTCCTGTGGTTGCTAAAGTGCGGCAATGTTTGTGTCTACAGAAGCGGCTACACATTTATTGGAGTAGATTGGGTTGGAATATAACTTTATAGTCAAACTTGAAAATTTCTGCCTCAAAACTGGTAAAAACTCGCCAGTTTCTTACCAGTTGAGTAGCGTATACTTAGAGTTGTCAATTCAGAGTCAGCAGCATTCACGGTGACATTTTAAGAAGCAGTTCTCGCGATAGTCGGATTTACGCAATTGGAATGGACAAGGAATTTCAACTGGTCAAGGACTGGTCTTCTCATCTCGACAGTCCTTGACCGGTTGAAATTCCTTTTCCATTCCAATTGCGCTTGTTGAAAACTCGGCTATAAACGCGTAATCGGTGTCTAGGCCAATAAAGACGAAGAAGAAAGGCTGTCGAGAAGTGGTTTCTAAGAAACTGAAGCTTCATTCGACGTGAATAGATTGCCACTAATTTTGTTGAACAGCATTTTTTTTCTCATTGATTTTATTCCCATTCAACAAGTGATAATATGTCAATAATTTTTTTTTTTCTATTGAGTTAGCTATTTCAAACAGGTGGCAACTCTTTTCAAAAAGATTTTGTTTTGAGTGATTTTCTTTATATGAGAACCCATTTATTTCACATATTCTGCACATTTCCTTAAATTAAGTTTTTCAAATAGGTGGCAACCCTATTCGAGAATATATCGCTATGAGTGGCAACCTCTTTATGAAATATATAATTCTAAAATTTTAATATAGAATATGTGTTATTCATTTGTGCGTACAAAAAGTTGAAACAGGTGGCAACCCTTGTACAAATATCTGCATTACGAAACTTCCTTAAACTTACTTATAGAGACATACATATGGGAACATTTCAATTCTTGAAGTATGCATTATTTTGTAATAAATATTTTTAACAGGTGGCAACCCTAGAAAAAATATCTGCATTAAAAAACTTTCTTAAACCTGTTCATATTGACACACATATTGCAACATTTCATTTATTGAAGTATGTATTCTTTTATAATAAATATTTTTAACAGGTGGCAGCACTTCTTGAAAATATATTTAGCTATAAGTCAGCTTTTAAGTTTTTAGAGTTTGTAGCGGTACATATTATATATTTCTCCCTTTATTGTGGTGGTGCGTGTGACGGATTTTTTTTGTGCTAAAGAAATTTATTGTCAAATATTTTTATTTTCAAAACTAGTTCGGTTGAGAATGTCTACTAATAAAAGTGGTGTAGTGGCAGTAGTTGAGAAACCTTTTTAGCTTTTTTCCACTTAGTCCTGGTTCCGTAAGCGCCACCCACGTGACTATTACGATATGTATTTCAGTAGTATTTCGCCTACCTACGAAATGTTAAAGAAATTTGTGTTTTACTTTCATTCCGAGGCAGTACACATTTCTGTCCGCTTGGCATTCCACGCCGCTGACATTTCCGATATCTTGATGCTGCTAAATTAAGAATACACCTTCCGCTCAACCGCCCAGTATCTATGCATGTGAGCGTGTGCACACATACCTTCAAAGTGGCGCTGTGGAAAGTCAAAGGTCTTTGGAACAACACTGCGTATACGCAACTAAAATTGAGTGCCATTTGTGTGTTTGGGCGTATGAAGGTGGGGTGCATGTGTGTGTGTGTGTGCGTTTGCTGTCTTACACGCATTATTAAGCACAGAAATGACAGCTAAAATGGGTGTGAAAACGTTTGCAAATATAAAGATGTGAACCCAGAGCCTTGACAGAGGGATAAATAAATATTAGTATATAGAAAAGCATTTACGAAACATCTCGCACAACACTTAACGGTTAACTTTTCTGTAGCTTTTGCTGAAATATTGTCTTATAAAGAGGTGTATTTGGTTGTTTTATGTGTTTTGATACCTAAGTGCTGCTATCAGTCAAATTTTATGTGGCTTTTATAGGCATAAATATGCTACGTGTACAAGTGCTGCCACTCAAAGCGTGAATTTGTTTCTATTTGTACATTTTCAACATACAATAATGGATGGGAATGCCCAAAACTATATGTCATCAACCTTCCAGTTGAATACCAGTCGCACAACATTTTATTAAACGTCTTTGTAACACTTTCATTATTTCCATTTACCGTCTTCGAGAGAATTTACAGAACGGGAAGAAAGGGAAGAAAGAGCACATGACTTCACTATATCAAACAAACAGTCATAGCACTCGCGACTAGGCTCCCACGTCACTGTTGACAGCCATAACTTCGATGTCGTAGATAATTTCGTCTGTGTAGGAATCAGCATTAACACCAACAATAATGTTAGCTTGCCAACAGGTGCTAATGAGAATGCATTTGAGAGGTAGAGTCCTCTCTCGACGAACAAAAACCAAACTCTCTAAGTCACACATTATTCCCGTCCTGCTATATTGTGCAGAGGCTTGAACGATGACAACAACTGATGAGTCGAGTAATGTGCTAAACTGGTTTGAGTGCCTCGCCATAGCGGTATTACAGGAAACTGCAAGGTTGACGAGCTTGCTAGGGTAGATACTTCTGTCTCACTAGCTGACTTTGAATTTTTATTGCTCACTTCTGGATCGTTGTGTCTCAGACCAGCTCAGCAAGCGTTGATCAACTACTAGTATCCGTGCAACCACAAAGATCTGTGGCCCGCGGAAAGTCTTAAGAAGTCTAATAAGCTCTTCGCTTTCAACAAAGTTCACCATTCAACAGTTAGAAGAGTTGTACTTCTAAGTGGGGATTTTTCGATCAGCAGTAATGCGGTAAGTTTAAAATTCGAGAAGATGATGAGTTAGAAACGTCTCATTACCTCCTCCTCAACAGTGCCACCTTTGTCTGATCAAGGTTAAGACCTCTCGGTTCTCATACTTTTAGGCATCCAGAGGTAATAGCAGAAATGGAAATAAAGTATTTATGCAGATTTGCAATCATGATCTTATAAATCTTGCACGGATTCCAGAACCCTTTACAAGCTCTAAGGAGCTCTAACATCTTCGATAACTATATTTTTCATACATAAAAACTCCTCATCTCTTGATACGAGTATATCATATCCTTGAAGACTACATAATTTGTACACAGTTATCATTAACATCTATACTTTGTATCTGCAAAATCCGTAGCTCATCATACCTTAAAGCGCATCACAAGTCGTGCAATAAACACTGACAGTATGCCATTGCCACTAGCATGAGTTTCCTAATCGCAAGCACAATTTCTGTTCCAATCCCGCACGACCGGTCTCATATCTGCGCTGATCATCTCGCATACTTGAATAGCACCCAACGGCGCTGTGCGTATGACACCGTTGACGTTTAAAGGTCTGAGTGGCTGCATACCTTGCTGGCAACCAGCCGCTTCTTTCATTTGCTTCACAGCAACCCCTATAAGTATGCTTTAAAGTGCATGTTAGTGGTTTAGTATGCCTCTCTGCCTTTCTGCTTGTGTTGTGTTGTTTGTCAGTAGGGCAGCCATCATCCAGTTTGTCGTTTAGGCCTGCGACGTCGTCTGGCTATATCAACAGCCTCTCTTCGTTTACTTCACTCCTCACGTCAACTCTCACCTTTTATGAAGCAAACAATTTGTCGATTTTCCACTTTTCACTGGCCCTTTCTTTGCGTATCTTAAATGCTTTGTTGTTATTATAATTTATTTATTTGCTTTTATATGCCGTTATTGCAGTCTCACTGCCTCTCTTTGGTGAGTAAATGCTTATGTGTGTATGAGCACAAATTTTAAATTTGTAAATTGAGTGTGAAAATAATGAAAAATGAGTGCTTTTCATATTGAATGGCAGATGTTAATATCTAAAAGGGCATGAAAATGCCACAAGCGGTTATTAGGAGTAAGTTTATGTGCTCAAATATGCTTGCTTGCTTGCGGTTTTCATGCCATATCTAAACATGCACGCAGTGACAGTGTACAATTTTTAGGTCTAGATATATAATTTGGAAGTTATTGAACTAAAACCGGTTTCACTATTTATGTGGTAACGTCCGCTTGAAAGAAAAAATCGTTTTCTAAAATTTGTATACCCTTCTTAAATACAAAATATTTCACAAAAGAAATAATGATAAATAAGTTTGTATGGCAGCTATATGTTATAGTGGTCCAATATAAACTATTTCTTCGAAGATTATGCCGTTGCTTTGGCCATGTCGAATCTCAAGAAACACAAGAGTTTTCCATCAAGAACATCTTCTTTATCGATCAGCTTGTATAGCAACTATACAATTAGTGCTCTGATGTCAGTTATTCCGCACAAGAGTAGCTTCCTGTAGAGAAAATTAATGATATCCAAAATGGACTAGTTCGCGTATATGCAGACAGACGGAAGGACAGACAGACAGCAAGGGCGTTGATCACTTTTTGACATTTTTCCGCTAGAGACATTATTCCATCAGTGTAAGTTGAGTTTTCTGGTTTCCCGGGGAAAAAATGCGACAAGTAATTTTCGGAGCTGCTTTTGAAGCCAACTGTACTCCATGAACGGAGTTCTACATTGACTGAAATAAATCATAGTCTGATGTTGCACGGTCAGGGTTATATAGTGGCTGCACCAAAACTTCCCAGCCAAGCTCTCCCAGTTTTTGCCGAGTCATCAAAGATGTGTGTAGTCTAGCATTGTTCTGGTGGAAGACGAAGCACTTTCTGTTGATCAGTTCTGGCCATTTTTTTCTATCGCTTGATTTAATCTCATCAGCTGTTGACAGTAAAATGTATAATCAATCGTTCAACCAGGTTGGACCAGCTCATAGTGGATGATTCCTTTCCAATCCCACCAAACACTTAGCATAACCTTTCGAACCGTCAATCCGGGCTTTGCGACCATTTGTTGATGATGAATGTTAAGTTTCTTAGCGATGTCATGGCTGCTTATGTAACGGTTCTGGTCAATCTTCTCCATGAATTTAATCGACTTTTTCAATGATAGATCGACCAGAGCGAGGTGCATCTTTCACATCGAGTTTACCTGAGCGGAAGCGAGTGAACCATTGTTGTGCTACACGAACTGATACAGCATCGTTTTCGTAACTTTACAAATTTAATTGGTGGCTTGTGTCGCATTCTTCATCTTTTTATACAAAACTTTCGAAATATAGCGAATTTCTCCATTATTTTCACTCATTCTTGAACAGCTGTAACTTCTTTTTCAACTTTCCCGAATTTAATTTTTCTGATAAATGAAGTTTAAAATCACAACTTTTCCAACAGCAGTGTAATGTTAGCACTGGAAATATACGACTGCAACGACCTCTATTGACAAAATACGAAAAGACTTTTTCGACTATCCTATACTCCTCGAACGTTTCTTCTAAGTGTTACAGACTTCGTGTTAAACCCTGTTAAATGTATAAATATATCTTTTTACAGCATTTTGTGTACTTTTGTAATCTTGAATTAATTTTTAAAAATTTTCGAATTCCTTGTCCCCGAAGTCGATCTTCAGGAGGACCTCCGAAAAAGGTTTCTGGCGGTGAAGAGAATTTTTCTGCTAAATTTATTCAAAAATTAAAAAAAAATATTATTATTTTAAATGAATAAAGGTAATGATTGAAGGGCTATTCAAAATTTTGATTTTTTAAAAATGATGATTTTCCAAAACCACCATTTTTGTGAAAAAAATTGCATTTAAGATTGGCTTAAAAAATCGTAATTATTGTTAAAATTGTATTCCTCCGATCATTTTCTGACAAATATATCTATGAATGTCGTAGGAAAATTGCCGATCGTTCAAGCCGTTTCGGCTAACTCCCGACTCTGAGACACTTAACACACTATAAGATGTTGCCAACTGTTTTGCGAAAGTACTTCTAAGAAAAATATATATGATTGCTCTACATTTTTTTGTTGCAATTGATGAGGTTAGCGCCCATATCTAGAACAACTTAAGTTGCCCTTCATTTATATTTTATTCTAATATTTTAAATAATAAAAAATAAACATTTTAAGCCGTTAACTAATGTATTTTCTTTTATTTTTTACAGGTAAGAAATATTACACGGCTTTTGACTACGTTACTGGGGACCTATTATTTTTGTAGGTATAAAGCCATCTAATTAAACAATTTAAAATTAATATTATGTATACAATTTTGTTTATAAAACGAATCAACTAATTAATTTTAAGTTTGTTTAAAATAAATTTTCATAATATTTCAAGGAGGCCTAAGTTCATATCGTTATATATAGAAATAGACTAGTGATAAAGCTTTGAAACCACTTGTAGGCCACTAAAAATCCCCCATCTAAGGAATCGTCGCCCACCCTGGGACCACATCAGCATTACTTGAGGATGGCGTTCCATTTTTTTTTCATTGAGAGATTTACATCTGCGTCGAAAACCCGCTTTTTGCTGCGTAGCAAAATTTTTGCGAATTTCTGGTTAATCCCCCAGTTTGCTTCAGTCCCCAGCATGACGCTGATTAAAATTTCCGTGTTTATTGGGCAAACCAGGTCTTCTACGGCGGTGCGTTCTCGTTGCCAGCGCACACTTTCAAAAATGTTTGTTCAGCGTCATATTTTGTGGCGTCATTGTGTAGGCATGACGACTCTTCGACTTTTCCCATTCTATGAAGACACTTTATGAAGTATCCGTGACCGGATAACAGCTCGGTTATGTAAAAATCGACTTCTCCAAATTTACGGCTTGTACATAGGTCTAGATCTTTTAATAGTCTGACCATTCATCTGCCGTGATTTCCATTCTCTCATCTTTATTTGTGCCACTATCTTACACCGGTTTTACTTTTTAAGCTCGTCTGCCCAGCTATCAGTTCTGAATAATAGAACGCTGAGTTTCATCGCCATTAGGAGTTTTCTTCTTTTCTCAGCTGAGTCCTCTTATGTTGGCCATTAGTCTGCTCAATTTGGTGGTGATATTCGCTACCTTTCCTACGATGTGCTGGATTTGCAACCAGGGGGTTAGTCTGGGGTCCAGTCTTACGCCTAGTTATTTTACTGCATTTTGTATCCTGAGAATATCCGTAGTCTTTAGCATACTTATTTCCAGGGATATGTTCTTAACAGTAGTAGCTCTGTTTCTTCCGTACCGAGCAGGATGTTGTTTGAGTCTAGCCATGCTTGAGTCCAAATCATGACCTGATTAAGTTTTCTTCGCGCTGCTTCTGCGCCTTTTGCTATAATTTCTGCTAAAATATCGTCCACATAGCCAATTAAGTAAAATGCGTCTAGCATTTCGAGCTTTAATATAGCGTCGTAGCAGTTATTCCACAAGTCTGGGCCTAGAATGGATCCTTTTGGTGCTCCTGATGTGACCGCTATCAGTCGTGATCTCTCTAGTTTGGTACAGCAGTTTTCTGTTCCCAAGGTGGCTCCATTTTGGCAGCGGTTAAGTCAGGCGGCTTTGCTCGAGCGCCGAGTTTTTTCTTTACTATTTTATACCCAAGCCTTCGGGAGTTTTTTGTTAATATCCTCGCGTAGTTCCTCCCAGTTTTTGTTTTTTTTTGCTTGCATCGTTGCACCGAAAAACTTGGTTATTAGACTTTTTTTACATGACTTTTGAGGTTATGTGAAAAAGTGTTGTTACGAATGTTGTGAATATTTTTATTACCCACAATATTTTTATTTATTTTTTTTCCATAGAACTCGTTGTTTTGCCGAAAATCGAACCACTTCAAGGCATTTTCATGCAAATTTGCCAATTATATGTACATGCCCGATCTTAACATTTGTTGTTAGTATTAGTACATACATATGTATTTATGTACTTCCATGTACTTTAAATGCAATTTACGTTAGCACAGATTTACCAGCTGACAAATGTCAACATTAATTGAAAGTGTAAAAATTAATTTCTTCTGCTATCACTTCCATTTCTGTTGCAACATTCGTAGGCGTCATCGGTCATTTGCTTTTCTTTCAATATGCATTGTTCACATTTCCTTGTCGTGTCCTTTGTGTGAGTGATTGCATTAAGATTAATGAATTGTGCACCACCAGTGAGATTAATCACATCTTACAAGTCGGCATTTGTTTGCATAATTTTTTATTCCAATTAGAACATATATACTTGGATATACATACATATGTATATGTGTATACTGTAATCAGTTTGTTAACAAACTCAACAAAGAGTAGTCATTTACACATACATGTGGTACACATGCCAATCTGCCACAATATGTCGTACTTCTGTACATTTCAAATTAATCGACAAAATGCCTAAGGTTAACAGTGAGCAGCAAGGTAAGCTGGTAAGCTGTTTTCTTTGTTAGTAAGTTTGCTTTAGAGTTTTTAGCAAACATAAGGAAGTATCGAAGACTCTATAATGGTTATATCTATATATATTAGGGTGTTTTTTTAACTATTAATTTTTTTCAATTCCATTATGAAATTTCCTTGGAAATACCGTAAAAAAATTCCCCGAAAATTTGAGCCCTTAATATTAACGTTAAGGACTGGACCCCGGCATGTAAAAATTTTCCATTGAAAATACACCACAATCGTGATTTTTTATCTTTAAATTTCTATAGTTCAGACGCATTTTATGACATCGTTTTGACTTTAGACATCAGAATTGAACATTCTTCAAAAGTGCCCATTGTGGCAAAGTCGAAACTCACACCGGCGAGGTAGTAGGGGGCTCTAAACCTTATTTTTCCACGAAATTTTCGTTTTTTTTTTTTTTTTTTGTTTGTTTTTGTATATGTCTCTTAAATGGCAAGAGCTATAGAAAAAATGTACAGGAAAAATGTAGACAATTTTAGTTGCTACAAAAAAGATCCGAGGTAGAAATCGCTATCATTAATACTTCTGGAGATATTCGGCTTTTTAAGCAAGGCTTTATAGAATTTTCATTGATGGTATATAATAAAAAAATTATGAATGTTCCATACAGCGGTTTCTTAGAGAGTATAAATATGGTCGTCAGTTTTTAAGACATCCGAATGATATTGTATTTATTACGCAGGTGAATTGTGATATTCTATTGATCATTTGTAGGAATCGGTCAGATCGGACAACTTTTTTTAAATACCCATACACTCGATATTTCAGACTTCTTAAAGCTCGCATTAAAAGTCGATCTCTCGAAAGCGGTTTTAGATCCAAAGTCTCTTGAATAAAAGAGATTCAAAACGATCCATAGAACATTTCCTGCATACAAGATTTTATAGTATAAAAAAACGACCCGATCTAATGTATACAGTCCATCTGTTGAGATTTACGCGAATAAGTCCTTCAGTGTTTGAAATATGGCTCCAAAATTTTCCGCACGTCCTTTTCTCCTTAAAAAGCTGCTTATTTGTCAGAATCGCCGTTATCGGAGCTCTATAGATTATAGCTGCCATACAACTTGGCCGATCAAAATCAAGTTTTTGTATGGAAAACTTTTTATTGTGAAGGATTATACCGAAGCTAACGATTTGTTATTTAGTTGTGAACACCCAAACTGCTTCAACATTTAACTAGACTGCTCCTCAAACTTAAAGTAAAACAACTAGCTCATAAATTATAGCGTAGACTTAGAGCAAAGGACCATAGATTAGCTCATATGTGCATTAATTTTTTGAGAGAAGCGTGACTTCACTTTTAAGTCTTTTAAAAAAAACATTTCTTCCAGCATTTTATGAAAAAGGCTGAAAATTGTATAATGTCTAACCTCTATATCTAACCTCTATATATGTCATATACTACATTGTATTATATTAGCTACTGTTTAACCATTTTTGTTACATAACATCCCTTTCACAGCCCTGATACAAATTATACAGCACTTACACCCATTTCCCACATTACACTATTTTATATTCCATCAGATTCTATCACTTCAAATTATGCATCATAAATGAAAGACAAATGAATATACCGAAATAAATCAAGGTATGTCATCTCCCATTTAAAAACCATAATATAGAATGTCTCCAGTTACCGAATGTGTGGATCTCAACTGTCTGCAACTGGCTTAATACTAGAAATACTATATACAATTTTGTGTCAAACTTGATGAATGACACGACTGAAACAGCCAGATTGTCCCAAAGCTAGAAATCTTGCTGAATTGCTGGAAAAAGTCCGTGAAATTACTGGTATCAAGGCAAGATTTAAGGATTATATTAGAGTAGACACATAATTTGTGGATTCTTAACTAAAGATTTAGGTAAAGAAAGATCTGTGCACGTTTTGTGGCATATAAACTAAATTATGACCAAAAAAAGTCGTTTGTGTGGAGCATTGCAAAGACAGTGTTGAAATTGCTGAAAACTCCAGGTCGATCTGTTAAAGGATAATACTATTTAGGTGTTTTTCATTTTTGTAGAAAATAATGAATACCTGAAGAATGATACCTTAGAAGAATATTTAAGTTCAAATATAACCGAATTTAAACCAGGGAAGTAGCTAAAGGTTCTTAAGGCTTATTAGTTATATGGATCTGGAACGAGTTTGCAACCGAGTTGTTGAAGAATATTCCTATAAATTACATAAAAAAAATCTATGCGTGCGCTGGTGGATCGTTGTTGTATTGCGACTGTTAGAACCAGCTTTAAAATAAAAGCTTTAAAATTTAATGTATGGTAACGTGCATTGTTTATTCTGTATCCAAAAAGTTCAATTATTTATAGGAAACACGTTGTATATTATTTATTCCTTCTCCTGTAAATTCCTTATGAAAAGTGATGTGAAGAGGTTGCGTGGTTTCAAAAAAAAATATTTTTTTTTATTGTACTATTGGATTCCACAATACTTCAAAAATATTTTCCTAAATTTTCAAGCTGATCCGAGTAATAGTATCGAAGATATAGCCTTGAGAACTTGTGCGCTCGAGACCACTTTTATTATCACTCAAATCTTTAAACGCGTTTTTCTCGAAACCTTGTGTTTGAAGTCGGTTGGAAAGATTTCTCGAGAACTATTCTACCGATCTTTATGAAATTGTACATATGCCTTTGAGATACAATTATTAAATACTTGGACGAAGGTTTTTTTTCGAGTGCAACTATTTGTAAAAATTTCAGCCAAAAGTCCAATTTTTAGTATTTTTTCTTTATTCAAGTTCCAAGTTAAGGCTTTAACTAAAACACGTATTTTTTCACTTTACATGATCCAATGAGGAGTTATCCTGCCAATGCAGGCGCATCTTTTTTCCGAATGGTCACCGGAAATGGCGTCGCAATAGCCGAGCTAAAATATTTTTTCCAAAAATTTCAGAATTTCTTTTTTAATAGTGTATGTTTGTAACAATAAAAAATTCGAATAAAATATTTAATTTTTTATATGAGCAAAAAATTGTTGAAAAAACGCTGTTTTTTAACCTAGGGAAACCCCTTAAGTTATTCAGTATTCTAGGTGATGATATGATGACTATATCGGTATTTTAGTTGACTCCATATCAATGAAATTGTGAGTAATCTAAGTGTCTGTATATATTATATGATCTTAAGCTTATATAAGTTCAATGCTAAAGGCTAATTCAATCGGACCAGACCTAACCCTAGCCCTGATTTATCCGGCTTTCCACCGTTTATGTTGGTCAAAATGTTTGACATTACAATGATTTACCGTTTTCTCAACCATAAAGCCGATTTTGTCTAATGGAATCGATCTGCCCCTTTGTATAAAGCTCTTATTTCTAGTAAAGGTATTTTTCTATTTTGCTGTTTAATCCTTCCCTGACCTACCCAATATATTAAATTTTACCACTTTTGGTTAAATTTTTATCACATACTATGTACATACATACGAGTATGTATATGCATCATGTTGGAGTTAATGTGTTTGTTTCTAATATAATGCTGATTAAGCCGAACTTCGCCCTTGCTAAAATCTTCTATTTTTCCATTACTGAAATTCCGAATTTCTCTGCGAATTTTAGTGTTTCCTTAATTAAATATTTGTTGTGTAAATTTTTTTTTTTTTTTGTTGTGTTTTGGACTTATACGTCTTTAATCAAGTAACTTTATTTCCTTTGTTCTATTGTATGGCAACAACTTATTTATGCCAGTTGAATGGGAAGTACACAAAGTTCTGCTTAATTAACTCCTTTTTGCGTGTGCCATGATTTTCTAGCTTGCAGCGATACGGTCTTTGTATACACAGGGAGACCCATTATGTTGCCGCACAATACCTGTTGTTTTTTACGGATATCACTTTGCGCCCTGCGTTGTTGTGCACGCCGGTAAGCGGCAGTCAGACAGTCAGTCAAAGCGTGCCATTTTTGTATAGGCGACACAAGCCTTGGCTGCCTTGACTGACTGCCTATGAGCTGCTGTATTCATAAGTACTGAAGTAGTCAATGTGTGCGCCGGTGAGTGGTTGAGACAGTGCGTGCGTGGTTAAAGCTTTAAAGTGCCTATGTAAATCAACAATAAGAGAGCGAGGTGGACGGTCAACAGAAAGGAGAGAGAAAAGAAGCGAGGTGGAGTGACGTATTGTCTTATTGTCAGACCTTTATACCCCTCCACCGTCTTCACAAATCTACGAAATTACAAAAGCCTTTCGTTGTTTTGCAATAATGGATCGTTAGAATACACAGCACATAGGCAGCCAAGTATGCAATATCGTTGACTTACACATTTGCATTTGCGGAGTGCTTATGCCAAAAAGAGTAGATTCTCCGAATTCCGCTTAGCATTGTGTTATGGACAACAAATGATTGGGCAATGTCCAAATTAACCACTTTTGATTCCTTCTTCCATACCACACAGTTAAAGACAGTTTCTTAATTTGCCTACACATATACATATATATGTAGTAGATATATGTATATGTATATATATACAGTTATATACTATAAATGTGCGTACAAACCGCATTAAAATGCGCAACCAGTGTGTGTCCCCTTCGAGTGATTCCATCGATATTCAATAAAACCATACCGCTTTCCACACCCTCTCTTCACTAATCTCCTCAGAAAAGGGTAGAAAATAAACAATATACTCGTATTATATGCAACAAGTATGTGTATGGATGTGTGAGTCCATAAGTATCTGGTTATTAGAAGCATTTAATCAAAATTCAAATGTCTGCGAATTCCAGAAAATAATTAAATGTTGTATGACCACTTCAGATGGCGCTTATTGGATGGGAAGCGTGGTCATTCAAGTAAATTAATTGTTTTGCTGTAGATTTCTTGACATATCATCGATTGGAAGTGAAGTTATTACGTTTTAAGTGACAGTATGTTTGTGTTATCGGTGCGAAAAAGAGCTTTGACCGTTCGATATGCTTTTGGACCGTGCAGAAAGCTGTATTGAAGCAGAAGGATACTGTTTTGAATAAATTTTGAATCAAATAAATTTATTTTTTTTCCAAAAAAAAAAAATCATTTGTTCTGTTTTTGTTTTTTTTTTTAAGTCCTGTTTACTTTGGAAATCACCTTGTAGTCCCGATCTGGGACCGAATGACTTCTTTTTATTAACGTACGTAACAGTTAAACTAATAGTTCAACCTTTTTTCGATATTTGAAGTGGCAGTTGATGACTTCAAAGGCATATTTTGGAGATACCTTTATCATAGTGGCAAAAGTGTTTCGAAAATTAGTTCAAACGCAAGCAATAGTATAGTGATCTTAATCGAGAATATTGTGGAAAACATTAAATCGATTTTCGATGATACAAATTTGTTTTTGTTCTCTAATCTCGAAACGTAAAAGGTAATCTAGAAAATACAGGCGTATCAATCACTTAAAACAATGCCATGTGCATTCCAAAATACAGGATGCCATAACCCTGCCGACTGTTGCCTTTTTCCACGCTTTCACCGTCTGCAGTCTACTTGGATTACTAGCGATTAGAATTTGGAGCGAAATTATGGAGTCATTTTTTATTCATTGTCACTGTATTGACACAAAAACTCGGGTTTATTACGCTTAAACATCTCTAAACATCTCCAAACACTGCTCCAAATCATAAAATCGTCGTTTTTTTTTTTTTTTTTTTTTGTTGTTTTTGGTCAAAAATGAGCTCGCGTGCCACCTACTTTGCACAGAGCTCCTCACACCCATACTCCCTCAGTTCAGTTGGTATTATATCTTTGAAGTGCCTGCTATCTCGAAGAACTTCACTTTATGGCCCTTCAAAATTATTTTGTGTACTTTTTTGTTGCTTTCGTGGGTAACAAGCCATTTTGGGCGGTTACAAAGTTCAACGTCTTCGGTACTCATTTCCTCAAGTCTAACCTTAGCATGCTAGTCCTTGGCTGTTGAGTTTCCTGGGGCAGTGTCCGGAAACTCATCATCAAACTAAGGTTTGGTTTCAACTTTAAATTTTCTCTTCAAAAAGCTATATTTTATCAACCCACTAAATTCCTTTTTGTCCATTTTTTTCACAATAATAGAAGTTACTTCACTTAATACGAAGTTACTTCACTCAATACTCAATCATATGATTCGCAAAATAAGTGTAAAGTTGAACTCAAAAGAGGCTTGTGAAAAGTGGCTGGCCGAGTTCGTCGAAAATTAGGAGGGAGACTTCTACGAGGAGGGTATTATGAAGTTGCCGTCTAGATGGAAACAGATTATCGAACGAAACGACGCATATTTGAACTAAATAACTGTAAAACTTTTTATAAAGCATTGAATAAAGAGCAAAAAAAAAAACGGAAGGGAGATATTTGTCAACTTAATATTAACGCATATATAATTATATGTTCTATATTTATATTTTCTTCTAAACATTTCATTAGCTAATTGGCATATAATTAAAAGCCGTGAAATCTTATTACACTAAGTGCACAACAACAACGAGCAAAACGCCATCTTATTTATAATTCAGTATACAAAACTGAAGAACTCAATTTCTCTTGCAGTTTTTGTACTTTTTTGCTGCTCATTTGCTATTTTCAACTAAATACATGCCATCTATATCTCATTACAACACTAATGCGATTTTTGCACTTATTTCACTTCCGTTCTTTTCGAATTTTATTTCCATTCTATTTTCTTACTTGCATATAAGTAGTAGATAGTTGTAGATAGGTACTAGTTGGAAAGCATTCTCATTACATTGTTTACTTTAAGAAAACTTCTAACATTATTAACCTACTTTTATAAATAGCAACATAGTATGACACTAACGGTTGTTGCTGTTTGCAGTTACCTTTATTTTGCTTCTTTTGTTGCAACTGTCATTGCTAGTGAAAACTTGGGTGTCACTGTGACTTTGCAACAACTCGACGAGGGCGGACACTTGCCACTTCTTTGATGGGTATAAAAAATGAAAAAAAAAAAAAAAAAATCTACGTGAAGGGAGGCGCAAAACGGGGTTGGGTGGAAATTTCAAAGTTTACAGACAACTGCATACCTCTGAGGACCCAATTCAATACCAATAACTAGTAGCGCTTTAATTCAAAGTCAGTAAGTAGCCTACTTTTGAGCGCGTGAGTCAATTTATGATGTGAAATATCTCTACATCGGCAACTAAAATGTTTTTTTCTGAAAATTTAAAAAAATAAAAAAATTTAATTTTTCTGTTGGGTTCATTGCTAGGATCATCTGTTCGGAAAAAATCCATATGCACTCGTATCACCCACTTTTTCTCCGTATTTACTTATTTACTTATTGTATATCATAAACTGTTTGTGCCATCATACTTATAAGCATGTGCTGAGCTCTTCAACAATGCAGCCAAACTATACCGTTATTTACATAACTACGCATACAGCTAGGTAGTGTAATTCAGCAGAGCACTGCGCAGCAAATGCCAAACCCTCTCTTCGGAAAGCTCAAATAAGATTATGCAAAGCTGGCGTGCCACCGACTACCGGTTCGACGTTCGGATATATTTAAATCGAGTATGCTTTTGGGGATATGCTGCTTTGTCATTCATTCTTTTCTTGAGTTTGCTATTTATTTTGTACTTTTTATTTTTTCTATTGCCTTTAAATATGTTCATCTTGCCGGCAAATATGTATGTTTTTGTTTCTGACTTATTATATTTTTTAGCTTCAGTGTTTCTTTGATATTGAGAATTTGTGCTTACGACTCGTAAATTAGCTTATTTTCTGATCATTTTGCTTCGGAACCACTTTTGCTTCGCATTACAATCATTGCTTTGAGGATCAGAAACGTTTTTGTTTTTTATGTACATATTTCTTTGTCGATTTTTTTTATTAAATAGTGGAGCAAGAAAACTTATTGCAACCTTTCCAAAAATAGCACAGATCGAGGAACAAAAGAACGACAATATGCCTCCTTGAAATTTTCAGGATTATCAGGGATTTAAATAAGAAAGATATAAACAGGAATATTTCCAAATTTTTACATACCTTCAAAGCAAACCTTTTGTTTTATATTTTAAGCCAACCAAATTCAATAATTTTTGTGTGAGATTTGACGAAGACCAGTAGAACACTCAAACTTGTCTGAAAAAGTTTTCGCATAAGAACTTCATTCTTGTATGAGAGCTCTACGATATAGTGAATCGATAACAATTTGTACGGATGTTATATCATCGTCGTCAATAATCTATGCCGAATTCCTAAATGTTTCTTAGAAAATAAAATAGTTTTCCATACGAAGACTTGATTTTGAAGGATCAATTTGTATGGCAGCTATATGCTCGTGGTCCGATTTTGGCGGTTCCGACAAATGAGCAGTTTCTTTGGGGTGAAAATGTAAAATTTTTTATCGCTATTTCAAAAACCGAGATTTCAAAAACCTCTCACATATGGAGACAACAGACGAAACGATAACTACATTGACTCGGTGATCAACGGAGGTAGATTTTTGAGGTCATGTAATGAGCAAGATTTTTACCGTGAATAAATTTATGACAAAAAGCTAAACGAGCAAAATAGATAGCTAATTTGAACAAAAAATACTGAATCCAAGTCATATCGTCATTCGGTTAAGTCTAAAAATGAGTAAGGCTTCTGTTGTATATGGTTTTAAAAGTAAAAGCCAAACGAAAAAGATAAAATACGAGGTATGACAATTAAGTAATGAGACTGATTCCATAAAAACCGTTTATTTGAAAATTATTTCACAACTCTGCCATCCCCTTCAAAGCAGTCGCATTGAGCAGCTATACAGCGATTCCAGTGCGTTTTCCATGCTTCGTAACATCTGGAACGCTTCGACTGGGATGTCCGCGAATACCCTCGTCACGGCCGCTTGGATGGCCGTAATCGACTCAAAATGAGTTCCTTTGACCACCGATTTTGTTTTAAGAAACAAATAAAATCACATGGTGACATGTCGGGTGAATTAAGCGGCTGTGGCAACAAGGCGATCCCTTTAGAAGCCAAATACTGGGACACGCTGAGGGCGGTGTGCCACGGCGCCTTGTCGTGATGAAGGATCCAATTATGAGCGATGTCTGTTGACTCATTTTCCCAATCCTTTGAGTACTTGGCAATAGAAGACTAGATTCACAGTTTTCCCCGGTGGAACGAATTCTTTGTGGACGATTCCACGACTATTCACCTTCGACTTGCTCATGCGACCTTTTTGTTTTGTTTTTATTTTTGTCATACCTCGTATTGATTAGAAGATATTTCGTCATTCGCTCAAGTCTAAAAAGCCATACTTTGCTATAACATCAACCATTTATGAGAAAAACAGTTTTTTTTTTTCAAATAATATGTAACGAATTATCTCGATAGGTAATGGGAGCCTTCGATTATATTTGAGGTAAGAACCTTTTATCTTCAAATATATTAAAGGTATATGTCTTTGATAAACCCAAGACGCACACCACAATTGAAGCCGGTTAAGCATCTAAAGCAACTCAAAAGTAAGCCGATCCCATAGGTGTAACCTAAAAAAGTCTGTAAAATTATTAACATTTCTGTACTTCCTCACTGTGTAAACTTAGCCACGGTAATATTGAGAATCAGTGCTCAAATTTGTTAAATATTTTCTAGTATTGCAATACCCGAAGATCCGCTTAACTTCTAAATGTTCCAGACACGACCTACATCATTACTTTGTCTATTCTCTTGCAATTCTCATAAGAGTACAAAATTTTAATAATATTAGACCCAAAAATACAAAATAGGACTAAGATAAAATCATCAAGTATCTCACTGACAAAATCGTTTTTATAAAGCAATTGATTATTTGTAACCTCATTAACTCACTGTGAGTTTTTCACGACAACCACAAATAATTCCTCCCTAATTCCCCATTAACCATTTTCGACTGTCGTTTATCGTCAACTTTTCCCATACACATTTACAGTTCTTTTAGTGCTTATTGTTATTGTTATCATTATCTTTATTGTTTTCGGCAGCTGTCGCATTGTTGCTTTCAAGCACTATTCCGCAAACAAAAAAGCTAAACCACAATACAACTAAATATCAACCGCAAAAGTAGGCAACCAATTGCTGCTTCGTATCCCTCAGTGATAGTAAATAAGTTGACGGTCGAAGAAGATGAAGAAGCATCCGACTTTGACTAAATTGAGTTTCGTGGCTGAGTTCAAATTGAGTTCAGCTTCATACAACTTCGACGTTTTAGCGAGCTGCACATTCGTCGTATGTCTGCCACTTCATAAGCTGTTGCCTACATTCAGGCTGACTGCTGGTACAACAGCAGCCTTTGCCACACATCTCACAGGCCTCAAAGGCGTAGCCCGTAAAGTTTTTGGCAGAAATTGTGATCGCTTATTGCGCCACTGCTGCACGACGCAACGCAGCTCGGCTCAATACGACTACTCAAACTCAACTCTGTTTAACTTAAGCTATTAAATATATATATTCAGCTTTTATTTCTGCTGACAATAAAACACACATGCATGCATACATGCGGGCGTCATCTGCCGACTATTGTTCGTTTAACCGTCTGTCGCTAGGTCGTGGCGCTCATTTGCCTACACATGCAATTCCGTGATATTCAACTGTATGTGGTGTGTTTTAGAAACCCGTTTCGGCTTTTTGTTTGAATTGCATAGGCAAAGTTTTCTCACTACAAGGCACATCAACAACAAACCCATGCGATTTAAAGAGGTTTATATTTTTGGAGCTGGGTAGGTACAGGGTGTGCTTTGGATGTATGGAAAGAATTTCCTAGAGGGATAGCCTGTCAAACCAGCTGTTCAACATTTACCATGCTCAGACCCAGATCGGAACAATGTTGGAAAATGGTTGAAATTTAGTTCTAAATGACGAGCTTAACTGTATACTTTTACTGTCAGATAAGGCTCGGCACTTCACTGGCAAAATTGCTAGATCAGAATTCGAACAATTAAGAATAGACCTCGCTTGCTTCCAGAGAAACGAGCTCTCTGGTGTAATTATCTGTCTGGAATCGATCAAAAGAAAAATAAGCAAAGTTAAATTGTTTGTTTGTTATTTATGACATAACCAGATCAAGAAATAGGACTACCACTTAACCATCAAGGTCATTGTTTCATTTCTTCAAAGTCTAACTATTCAAGAATATGTGTACCAGAGAGATTTTCAAAATTCAAATTATTTTCGGAGATTTAGGCATTTTTCTGACCCGGCATTCAAACTGGTTCAGCCGGAACGCGAAACTTTAAACGAGTTTTTCTCAAAACTGACTTTTTCGGAACGATACCCAACGATTTTTCAGGTTCTACTGGACCGATTTACTTGAAATTTTTATAGAGTCTTCTTTATAGGCTTGTCTATGATTGGAACCAGCCCCTTCGCCAAATTTTAATTTTTTTATTTTTAAAAAATTCTAAATAGTTAGAAAAAGTGATCCAAAAAAACTTTTTTCGCCATTTTGTGAAAAAAATTGTTACCCACAATTCCGTAGTTCCGGCCATTGCGACATTATTCTAGATTAATTAACTCTTTTTGGTTTTGGTTTCAGATAACTAGGAGGGTTGAAATCATGGGTATGGTCACGTGGAAATTTTTAGAGACCCCCAACTTCGTCAGCTCATAATTTTTGTAATTTTTTACTTTTTTTAGTTTTTAATTTTTTTCTCTACTCTTCTAAAATTAACAAGTAACTAGTAAAAATGGATAGTAAAAATATTAATTGCCTTTTTTTACGACACTTTAAAAATTCCCTGAAATTCATTCTTTTAGACTAGAATACCCCCTTAAGAAGTACTTCAAATGGAAAAAATAACTATCCTAAAAAACCACCCTTTATTTTCGATGAAAACAAACCAGAAACTGGCACTCTAACAACGAGCTCAGTTCGGCTGAATTGGTTGCTGTTTTAGTTAGTTGGTTGGTTGGCATTTGGTTGCATACAACTTATTTAAGTACCTACATACACATACATACTTACACACAAGTGGCTGGCTCATACTGCTCTCTTGCGCATCTCTGCTACTCGCTTCTCCTGAAGCCGCATTCCAATTTTGTTGTTGCCATTCGCACATTTTCTATGCTCGACTTTAATGACAATAACATGTTGTGGAGGTGGAGGAGTGGTGGTGGTGGGCGCACATGATCCTGTGGTATGGGGGATGTCTCAGCTGTGCATCGCTGCAGGCTTTGTGGCATGTTGCAGTGGTTTCATATTTATTTGGCACCCACATTTGCATGAATAGCACTGCAAAACAAAGAAATAGCAAATGTGTATGTATTTGTGGCAGAGCCTCATACTCCTGGTGGAGACCTATTTGACAAGTTGAAGGAGCTTTAAAGTTTTTGAACAATTTTACGTACTTTTTGGCGTCAAAATAAATAGGGTTTTTGACAATGAGACAACTTTAAGCATATATGTATATGAATTTTCTGTAGAAAAGTAGGTGGGACCTCTAAGTTTACGAAAATGTGGCTGCAGAAAGTGGTGTATTTGGTATGAAAAAAAAAATTAGGAGCCAAATTATGCAAATTTTCGAAAATAAATGTCTACAGCATGTCTGTTTCTCACCGATCTATACTCGTAGTAACATAAGTTACTCGACAGATGGCGCTGTAGTTAAGATATATTAAAACTTTCATTCCTGAACCAATTTCGGAACCAATTTCGCTCATATCTGCGTTAGAAATGTAACGTCAAAAACGGCACATATGCTTGTTAGGTTAGGTTAGGTTGTGGTCCAAAGCCGTTGGATGTCACTGGACAGAAATTCGTCCTTTGTGTTACCCAAAAACTCCTAAAAGAAAGATCGTCAAATCTTCATCGATCGACGAATCGCTTTGTGCTTACAACAAACTTATTAATGTGATTAATATCGATCTCAGCATCTTCTTTGAGTTAGCCAAAGGCGTGTCCACCGAGATATTTCAATCTCAGTCCAGCAAAAGCTGGGCAATAGAGGAAGAAGTTGCAAGATGATTTCACCTCGCCTTCCTTCATATAGCTTTGGAAAAGAGTATACGACAGAATACTGAACTCCACCGCTTGTAACGGCACACAAAAAGCTTTTTCGAAGTTATCTGATAGCTTAGATATTATCGGTAGAAGTGATTTGGGCCTGTAAGACGATTTTCCTGGCTTTTGAATCATGATAACTTCAACGATTTTCCAATAAGCTGTAACCGGAGAATTTTTTGTTTTTGAGATTTTAGATTTCGACACTTAGCTCACTGCTTGTGCACCTTGAGATTTCTTCGCTTTCTTGACTAGAAGCAGTAAGATATTATTTTCGCTAAATAATCCGAAAATACTTCCGCTTTTTTCGAAACTCGCGCTATTTTAAGGTTTTCCTTCGTTAAAAGCAAGTGCGCTAGAGAAACGCTCCGCGAGATTAATGGTGTTTTGGGTGATTGTACTCTACCACTTCAAACAGTGGAGGAACCGTTTCGACGATTAAGAGCGGGTGAAAAATACAACATGGATAAGCCAGCCGGCGGAAGACCTGCGACGACGAATACCGATCAAATCATGGAAAACATCGAGTTAGACCGCCATGTGGCATCTCGTGACATCGTCCAGAAGATGTGGGTTAGTCACCAAACTATCTTAAACCATCTGCAGAAGGCTGGATATACAAAGAAGCTTAATGTTTGGGTGCCGCATTATTCGACGTAAAAAAACCTTCTGGACCCAATCAACGCCTACGATATGCTGCAGAAACGTAACGAACTCGACCCATTTTTGAAACAGATGGTGGCGACGAAAAATGGATCACATACGACAATTTCAAGCGAAAACGGTGGTGATCGAAGGCCGGTGAATCGTTCCAAACAATGGCCAAGCCGGGATTGATAGCCAGGAAGGGTTTGCTGTGTGTTTGGTGGTATTGAAAGGGAATCATCCACTATGAGCTGCTCCCATTTTGCCAGACGCTTAATTCTATCATCTACTGCGAACAACCGGATCGCTTGAAGCAGGCCATCGACCAGAAGAGTCCAGAATTAACCAACAAGAAGGGTGTAGTGTTCCACCAGGACAACGCCAGATCATATACTTCGTTGATGACTCGTCAGAAGCTACGGGAGCTCGAATGGGAAGTTTTATCGCATCCAACATATAACCCGGACATAGCGCCAAGTGATTACCACCTGTTCCTAACCATAGCGAATGCCCTTGTTGGTGTAAAGTTTAACTCAAAAGAGGCTTGTGAAAAATGGCTGTACGAGCTCTTTGAAAATAAGGAATGACGCTGCTACGATGGGGTATTATAAAATTGCCGTCTAGATGGAAACAGATTATCGAAAAAAAACGGAGCATTTTTGAACATAATCCGAGGAGATTACTTTGTGACCCCTTTTATTTTCATTAGATTTCTATATAAATCACAGATCCCAATTCATATTTTACAACATTTATATGGCTTTTAGAATTCAGTCGATGTACTCACTTTATTTGTAGAGCTTTTCTTAGTGATTAGGTTAGGCTTTAGAACAGACCAACTTAACTCCGATGCAATTGAAATACAGATTCTTTGTGGCGAAAAAAAACCACTTATATTTGGCATAGGCGACCTTAATAAATCGTAGTTGGTTGAGCTAAACACAAATCTATTGAGACGTCTAATATCGACTTAGTCTAGACACTGTGTGGTGTTGTAACTCGTTTAAAATATTTATCTCTCTTTTCGATTCTAAGAGTCCTAAAAAGCTGTAATAATACAGGTATTCTTAATATATTTATTTAACTTATAATAATTTCATTTAATCAACTTTTTTTGCAAATAAACCGCAAATAAGCACCTGTTAGCAAAGAAACAGCGAAAAAGGGTGAAAAGCTTCACACTCATAAATTCTAATTCACTTTCAACGCAACCATGACCTACATAACTGCTCGTACATTGTAATGCACCTGCATTCTTTTATATTTATTTAAGATTTTAATGTTATTAGCTTAAGTGTTTTTGCTTACTTTTTTTTCCCCAATTTCCACCGACCTCCCTGGCATTACTCGTTTTACGCACATAACCCAATTATACTTGCCACATAATTTTACTTTTTCTGCTATTTGTGACTACGAAATGCACGTGCATACAAAGTTTGCGGGGAGAAAATCTACCAAAGGCACAAATGCAATTGTGAGCGGCATTGCTAAAGTTGCCCTGTGCGCTGGCTAGCTTCATAAATCTTGCAAATGCTGTTGGCAACACGCTCATAAGGGTAAACAACACGAACGTGTGTAATATTGAAATGGAACCCAGTGTTTTTATGTAAACAAAGGCGAGGGGAGAAATTAATAATGTAACATGAAAAACATATTTCTCTTTGTATAATATTTTTTTTAATGCCATATTTTTTTTATATTTTTTGGATATAATCATAGTGGTAGTAACTGAGTTCTAAAGAAATAATTTACTTCGATTAAGAATGTGAATCAATCGTCCTTGAGTTGACGTTCAATAAATTATTAATAAGTTAGTCAGATTCAATTTAACTAATCTTTCTAGAGATAGATGGGCAAAAATCATGTTAATCGATCTCAAAGTGATAAAAACCATCTGTGGCGACTGTGGTTATAATCAACTTATATCAGTAAGGAAAAACACAGTGCAATCAATCCGTCGACAAGATTTGTATCCTCTCAACGGCTGTCACTATAACTTGAATACCCTTCAAACCGGGGGCAGAGAGATAGAGATGACCAATAGGGTTAAATACCTGGGTCTCACGTTGCGATGCAAGCAGTATGTCGACCTGACTTCGTGGTCAAAGCCACAAAGGCACTGATGGTGTACAATCAGCTGACTAGTAAATCCCGGGGATATAAACCAAGGATTATCAGATGGTTGTACACCATGGTAGTGCGACCAATTATCACTTATGGATCGGTCGATTGGGCTCCGAAATCATCGCAGACGTAGGACTTCAACTAACGAAACTGCAAAGACTCACCTGCGTCTGTGTGTCGGGAGCGACAGCGGCACTTGAAGTCTTGCTGGAACTCACCCCGCTACAGTTAGTAATTGGTCAAGTCGCCAAACACACTCTGCTCCAAATGACTGCAGAGGGAACTGGCAGAGGTAAGGTAATATCTTCCCAACGTATGGAAGAGCTAATTGACGTCGTACCACTGGCTCTTCTTCCTAGGGATAGCATTACCAAAAAGGTGATCTTCACTAGGAAGTTTAAGATCACCCTCAGCAGCAAGGCCGTATGGAGCGACTCCACTCTCGAGCTACTGCTTAGGAACAGTACAATCAGGTGGTACACCGAAGGCTCAAAAACGTCGGAGTGATTTGGCACAAGGGTCGATGGGTCATGCGAAAAACTCAATACCTATGGGAAGGTTTCCGAGCATATTTCAAGCATAAGTATTTGCTATAAGTCGGTCCGTAGAGCTAAACCTCCAACGCAACTATCGCAATGAACGTATAGCTATACTAAGCGATAGCCAAGCGGCACTCAAAGCGATCTCTTCATACGAGATAAAATCACTACTGGTGCAGAAGTGCATAGAACGACTGAATAGTCTATCAGAATGTAACCAAGTGCACCTAATTTAGGTGCCGGCTCACAGAGGTATAGCCGAAAATGAACTCTCTGATGAGCTTGCCCGCTCTGCAGCAGCCACCAACATGATAGGACCGAAACCATTCCCCACACCCAAAAGGAGCTGCTCCCTAATGATGAAGCAGTGCGTAGGGAGAGGCATTGGCAACAACTCCCAGGCATGCGCCATGCAAAGTTGCTAATGAATGGATACAAACTCAAAAGGTTTAAATATGTAATCAATTTCCCAAAGGGAAAAACTCAATCTACTGGTCGCCTTCTACACTGGCCATTGCAAGCTCAAGAAGCACTTATTTAACATGGCAAATCGCCGGTTCTGCGACTTGGAGTCTGAAACTCCAGAGCACCTGCTAATGGACGGCACAGCAGTCTGTAGACGCAGAATTAAGGCTCTTGGATCCATGGATCCAAATAGGGATCACATCGCTTCAATAGCACCCAGCAGTATATTGCAACTCATCATTCAACTCATCAGAGGAAGAGGAAGACCTCCACTCCGTTGGAAGGACCAAGTGGAGAAGGACCTGGCTGCGCTTGGAATATCCAATTGGCGCCACGTACCGAAAAAAAGAAACGACTGGCGCGCTGTTGTTAACTCGGCTATAATCGCGTAAGCGGTGTCTACGCCAATTAAGACGAAGAAGACCTGGGAAGTTGAGGATTATGAGTTTGGATTCTGTAGTTTATTTTTAAACGTGTACTTTCTTCCCGCAGTTTTTATTTGCCAAATCCTCTTCTAGTGATTTCGAGAGAGCATATACACTAAACTGCTTAGACATACTCTCTTTTCATCTCTATTTTCACACAGCATTGTTTGTGTTGGTCCTTATGCCCAGTCAAGTGGCCATTTGAAAAACCACTTCACCCGCTGCGCTGTCATTCACCGCATCAGCTGTACACTTGCAGTAAAAATCAACTAATAACAACCACAAATTAGATTTTAATTAATGTCAGCTGCTGGTTTTACTGCGTGTAGTGGACGCAGCGGAGAGAAAAATACAGTGTAAGCGTCAAAGTCAAAGTAATAATAAGCTAAATATAATAAACTTTGAGTAACAAAGTGACAAACGCAAACATGAACCACAAAACGAAGAGAGGGGCTGAGATAGTGGCTACACTTAGCCCTTCAGCAACTTACATACAAACGCATTTGACCACAGCAAACCAACCACCCGTACGTTTAGTTTTGCTTGGCGGGGTTCAGGTTTGGCCTGATATGCCACAAAGCCCTTCAGCAATGTTTGCAGTGTCGAGAGAAGGTTGCTCATGTTGCGGCTTTTTATTTCAGTTTCTTATTTTCTAGTTGTGGGCTTCAAGCTACTTTAAAAGTTATAATTGGATTTATAAGGCATGCGAGGACAATTCGTGGTTGTGCGTGTGAGGCAAAGGGTGGGACAATGTTTACCATAGCTAAGCTGGGAATGAGAAGCGTATATAGCGTGCAAAAAATCAAAAGTAGCTCGGACTTCATATTTACTGCTATAAGCCTTCAACTTTGAATCCCATGTCAAGGCAATAAAAAAGTACTTTTAGTGAAAGCAAGCAAAAATAATTATAGGCGTTAGTGCTGAAAGACAGCATGAAACTAGAAGGAGAAGGGATTATTGCAAAGATGCTGGTAAGTTTGATAGCTGTACACAGCATTGACAGGTTAACACACTTCCTCTTGCGCCTCATGAAATAATAATACTTAGTCCAGTGGTTCTTTGGGGGAGATATGGGCGTAGGTTAGGTTTAGTGGATGAAAGTTGCGTACTCGGCTTTCAATTCTGGCTCCAACTACTGTAAGGAAAACACTCGCTCCTAAGAAATTCGGTGCCGTAGTAAAAGTTTTTTTGTTGTTTGGTTATTACGTTAGCTTAATTCATCAATAAAACGGCGGCAAAATGAAAATGGAGCACTAGAATCTAGTAAATGTCTTCATTTTTCTCTTCGTCTAAAAAAAAAAAAACTTAAATTGGAATATATTCCATTCTATTCAATTAAGTTAGTCCAGCGTACGCTGGCTGTCTTTCAGGCCACACATATATCTACAGGTCTCTTGTAACCCTAGATAGAGGTTTCTTATAAATACGAGCTGATCCTGAAAGACGTCAACGTGTTTTTTGTAGATACCTGATATCTAGTTCTGACTCTCTCCATCCCTTGAACTGTAGTTCCTAGATATCTAAGCCGAGTTATAGATATGGTCTAGATATGGCATAAGCAGAGGAGGTGTTTCCGTCTCTGCACTACTTTCTACATGTATCATCGTTAAGGGGGTATTCTAATCTAGAAATCAAATTTTGGGCAGTTTTTTGAATTTTTTTACAAAAAACAAAACCAAAAAATATTTTTACTATCCATTTTTTATGGTGTTTTTATTGACATCTTCAGCAGACAGAACAAAAAAGTTATACAAAAAAATATTAAAAATTAAAATAATTAGAGGGGGGGAGAGACAGGTGTAAAAAAAATGGCGCATTGACATTGATCCTGACTCTCCTGGTGGTCTGAAAAAAAAATCAAAAGAAATTCTTAATCAATAAGGAAGCTGTACTCGTATAGTCCCTACCTCAAGGAACACGACATTTTTTTTTTTTTTTTTAAATGGGGATTGCCTGAAAATAAATATCATTTGTTACGCTTTTTTATGAAATTCTTGAACTTTTTTAAATATTAAAAACAAAAATTTTGACATGAAGCTAGTAGGAACGATAAAGGATTATATAAAGAAGGTTTACACAAAATTTTAAGTAAATCGGTTGTATAGAACTTGAGAAAATGTCGGTACCGTGTGGAAAAAATAGTTTCGAGAAAAAGGCGTTTAAAAAGTGAGTCTACCTACCTTCGGGGCTAGGTACTGCGTCACTAAAATAACTGTAGCTCTTAAAAAAATTTTAATTTTTAAAAATCCTTTGGAGGATATGTTCTTAAGGGTCTAAACTTTAAATATATGAAAAAAAAATCGAATTTTTCAAAATTCTAGAGTAGAATACCCCCTTAAGAATGCTCATCTGCCTTGCAGTGGTGTCATGATGTTGTGACCTACGACTAGGCTAACAACAATATCAGTCTTTTTGAGACCTTGTGAGTAGAAAGCTTGAGAATTTTTCTTCTCACCCCTTGCACTGTATCTCTGCGATCATGCATGTTCTTAAGACATTCTAACTCACCCTGAAACCGTCTGTTAGCCTTTTCGCAAATTTCATTGCGTAACGTTTCTAACGACTTACGTATATCCCGAGCTGGTTCGTTACTCAAGCGAATGTCACTCATGAGCTATTTTGTTTCTCGAGAATAGATCTCGGCGTGAATTCCATGAGTAATTTTTAATCCGCCCGTGTATATGTAAAGAGTTCCGTTGATGCGTCGCGTAGTCCTCTGACTCTCTTAGAGTGACTTGAAACCTTCTTTTACTCATAAAGCTGGAGGACAAGTGGTCTATTTTATCCATCGACCCCTCTCTATCGAGATATCAAACTGATCTATGTATCAAATTGATTTTCAATAATTTCATTGTAATGTGCGCTGTCAAAAGCCTTTAACATCTTGACAATTTATCAAGAGTAAAACTTTTTAGTTATAACACATATTAGAAAAATCTTGATAAATTGTCAATATTGATAAATGAGGAAGATGTTGAACTTGTGAAGTCCACAGGATAGGGGGAGTAGTCAGCAGAAGCTTTTATGCAAAAAACACTTTCAATGCGTTAATAGATTTGCAAGAAAGCATAGCTTGAAAAGCACAAGGAAAAAAGTTTAATAACTGTATGGTAAACATCAATCATTTTCATCCAGAACACAGACGAGGGAACGAGAGAAGAAAATATATGACAAAAAAACAACGCCTAAGAAAAACTGGAGCTATTATTGGTAATTGCTACGCACGTTAATAAAGTTGGGATCCTTTACAAATCCGCCAGTAAATTTATTTGTGGGAGAATATTATCGAGTGATCTTTGAAGGCTTGCCTCGTTCTACCTTCGACCTCTTCAACTGATACGCGTTCTTGCTCTACTCGTCCCGCTGATGCCGAACTTATTTCATAAAGAGTCCCGTAAACAGGTCTCTTTGGACATTTTGGATCCGAGCCCATATTCATGGGAAGCCAATGAGATATGGGTTTATGAGTTTGACATGCAAACCTGTCAACAACTGTCAGAATGGCGTGGAAAAAACGATCTAAAGCCAAAAAACCCACACCAAAGCCGCTCTAAAATCAAAGTGTTGCTCACTGTTTTTTTTTCAATTTTCGCGGTTTGGAGCAGCATGTGTTTCTTCCGGAAGGACAGATAGTCAATAAAGATTTCAATTTGGCCGTATTGAGGCGTTTGGGTGAGAACATCTGTCAAAAGTGGCCAGAATTGTGGAAAAAAATTTATGGGTTTTACTAGATGATAATATTCCATCGCATCAAGCCTCGATGGTGACCGAATTTAAAGTCAAGTATTCACCAGATTTGGCTTCGTGTGATTGCTTCTTGTGGCCCAAACTGAAATTGCCACTTCATGGAATTATGGAAAGTGTTCCGATGCCTGGAAAAATCGTTGACATAAGTGTATTACATATGGCGGGGACTACTTTGAAGGCGACAGCAAACATACTTTCTTGTAAAAAGGCAGGAATATGTAAATACAATAGATGGCGCACGTAGTTTCGTGGAAATATTTTAATGACTTAAAAAATTAGAAAAATTTTGGAAAGTAAAAATCGAAAAAAATAAAGGGATATTTATCCTGTCTAGCATGTGGCAAGGTGAAAACTAAAACAAAAGCAAACAACAATGCAAAAAAAAAAAAAAAAACAGCAATGAGGCATCCATAAGCTTCCCGCATTTAACCAACAACAAAACGCTACTTAAAAGCTGCTGCAATGATATCAGCAATTTGTTGTTGGCAACGCCATTGCAGATTGGCAGCCTTTGTTAGTGTCACAGGCGACGTAATTTAAGCGAGCTGCCAAATTTCGAAAAGTCACACACACACCCATTCACCGTTATACGACGCTTTATACATACTTTCGTATGTCTGTAAGCAGGCAGGTCGAAAATAAAAGACCTCAGCTCCAGCAGCGAGGAACAAAATACGAAAACAAACGAGGAAAAGCAAAAGCAAAGGCAATCACTAGTGGGGCGCAGGCGAAAATATTGATTACCGACGGCGTCAGCACGTAATTGTGTCAATTTACGTTGCAGCAGCACACGCCCGGCGCGAGCGAAGGCGCAATATCACATCAGTAGAGACGCTTTATGCTGCTGTCAGCAAGTAGCAAGCTATAACTAAAGCTACCACATTGCTGTAACTGCGCTTTTAACGGTCACTGGCAGGCAAACTCTGGCTCGCATACAGAGTGCGACATACTCACCCATACCAGCAAGCGCTTTTCCTTGAAATACTTACTTACTTACTATTTGTGCGCTTTTCCTCAAGCCCGTTGGAAAATTGAAAGTGTCAGCCCGTAAGCGTATCACGCCAGTGAAAGTAATTCTATGTACTATGTGTGTACAAACACGACACACGCATACACAAGGATTTCTTGTTTGACTTGGCAGCTGGTAAATATCGTGAACTATTACTTGCAGCAACACCAACACTTTGTAGTTGCGTTGCATTAATTTACCCCACTCTCTTTATGTGTGTGTGTGCGTGTCTTTCTTTTCTATTCGCTAGCTTTTTTCTTTGCTTCCATATTTGCTCTTTGGCCGCCAGGCGTCGTTGGCTAATTAGATTAGCCACCAGTCTCAATAGCCAATTGCTTAGCTGGCGCTGCTGTCGCTGTGAAAATATCGACAGTGTCGACAAAGTCAGGGTTTATTAAATGCTCTTGGCGTTGCGCTGTTGTAAGCAAAAATGAAAGGGTAGCCAAGCTGGCTATGAAGGCAAACATAGCTGCCTATGTGTTAGCGCACTGGCGCGAATTTTATTAGGCTTAGCGCGTACTTTCCTTCATGCTTAGGCATTTTAATTAGTTTTTTCGTCACTCGATGTTAACTTTATGCAAGAAAGTTAGCTTAAAAAGCACGCTATGCAAAGAAATTGGTTTAAAATTTTATTTATAATTGTTTTTTACTTAGGAACCCAAACATTTTTCAGTCCTTCTACACATAGCGACTTTTAGTGAGTGTGAAATGTGCGTCCAAAATAATTTCCTCGAGCAAGAAAATAATATAGTATTATACTAGCGTTCAAAAAGCAGCTGATCTTTTTTCCAAAAATTTTTATTTTTTTTTTTTGTAATTTTCTGTTCCATTATACCCTTAGAATTAATGTACAGGATCCGGCACTCGAAGTGTAACCAACTTCACACCGTTCGCGCAGCTGTTGCACTGGAATCAGCTGTTTATAAATTTGCTGAATGATAGTTCGGGGTATTGTTCACAAGTGTACAAAAGCGTTTTGCCAAAAGTGAACGCAAGAAAAGTTTTCAGCGATGGAATTCAAACGTAACAGTTTGATTGCTTTATATTTAGCTGGAAAATCACAGCCAGCAGTTGTTCGTGAGCTCAAATACCTTAGTTTTTTAGTCAAGTTTTTGTTTATCGCACCACCACTCGTTACAATGATACTGATAGCATCGCAAAACGTCATAGAGGTGATCATCAAAAGACTACAACGTCACGTGAGGTGGTTCGGAAAGTGAAGAAGCGACTTGAGCGAAATCCACGACGAAATGCCAATCAAATGACTAAAGAACTGAATATATTTATTTATTTATTTATTTGATTATTTGGTTAAGTCTATGAACATTAATTCTTACAGACTAATGAAAACTAGGATACATATTAGAAATCTAATAGTATGAGTAATTAAATTACAATAACATGAATAGATAACTTAAACTAAAAAACAGAATTGAGAGTATTAATGAAGGATTCCCTAGTGTGAGAGAAATCAAGAAGAACTTTCTCGGAAATCGAGTTAAACTCACGCATAGCCCTCTTGAGGGGAGCATATTCAGCAAAATTAGTGCATTCCTTTTTGTAATAAAATGGGGAAATGGACCTGAGACAATGCTGGGAAGTATTGAAGTCAAGTTTCCCTAATAAATAGGTACAGTCAATACCACCGTTAATTACATTGAAGACAAATGAAACGGAGAGAACGGACCTTCGATTTTCCAGTAATTTAAGATGTAAAAGCAATAAACGTGATGTATAGGATGGTATTGGGTCAACAAACCGACCGCATCATCTGATGCATATTGAAAAATGAGCTCTAGGTCAAGCCTTACAAGTTCCAAAAGGCCCATTATCTCACACCGAAGCAGCAACAAGTAAGACTTGAGAAGCAACTGCTTCGCTTGGCCGTAAGCGGTCAAATTCCGAACATTGTTTTTTCTGACGAAAAAATTTCTCCAATTGAGCAATTCGTAAACACTCAAAACGATAGGGTTTACTTAACCGACCGTTCATAGGAGAATCTAAGATATCGGTTGGCTACCAGGAGGCAGCACCGGCCACAAATAATGGTTTGGGCCGCTGTCACCGCAGATGGGCGCTCTCCAATTATTTTCATCGAGGCTGGCGTCAAAGTAAATGCGATATATTATCGGGAAAGTGTTCTGGAGACTGCTTTGAAGACATGGGCAAACAAACATTTCGGTTTCAACAAGACTCATCACCGTCTTACAAAGCGTGAGTGTACCAAGAATGGCTGAGAAACAACGTTCCGAACTTCATTACGACCACACAATGGCTCTCGAATTCACCAGATGAGACTCCAATGGATTATTCTCTCTGAGCCATTTTGGAGAGCAAGGTCCGAAGTAAAAAATACACTAGTCTCGAGATGCTGAAGAGAGCCATTGTCCGTGAATGAGCCAAAATACCGGCAAGTCACATTCGGGCAGCTTGCGATTCGTTTTTTGGGCGTCTCAAGGCCATAGTTAAGGCAAAAGGTGGTCCTGTCAAGCAAAAGTGAATTGGTCCTGAATTTATGATTATTTTCACACATTTTATGCTTTAAAGTAAATAAAAATATTTTTCCAAACCGAATTTAAGGCTGTTTTAATTGGTTACACTTCGAGTGCCGGACCCTGTAGAAACTCACTTTACCATTGAAAGCTTTCGAAAAAGGCCCAAAACTAATACCAATTTTTCCACGCTTATGTCCGTCTTTGTATGCTTTTTCAGTACCTCAAACTTTAATGCGTTTTTCTCAAAACACTCTTTTTAAACTGGTGGACATGATTCCGGTCGAACTACTAAACCGATTTGCTTCATTTTTTTTTGAAATGTTCACAAAACACCTGGCTATCGTCTCTATTACATTCATAATTTTGTATAATTTATTGACAATATTTTGACAAAACTTATGTAAAAAACCATGGGGAAAAACTAAAAAAAAAAACGTTAATTACTTGTTTTTTTTATCAAATTTTTTTCATGATTCTAGTAGGGACGACGACCATTTACGTACTTTTTGCGAGTAGATTTGTGCTTCAGATGATCCAAACATGAGAAGTCGTGTTCGCCAGTGAAACAACGCATCTCATTCACTCAGCCATTTCTCCGACAGATGTCATCAAAAAATTCCAAAAAAAAATTTGTTTATACACTCCACGATATATGTACATACTTCATGATATGTGAAAAAAGTTCTACAAGTATTGTAGAATAAAAATTTCTATGAAAAAAAAAAAAAATCAAAAAAGCAGACCATTACCCTACACCTTAATTGTTTTTTATACAACCCTTACAAGCATAGAGAATGCAACAGATCTAAAGGCCAATTTTTTTACAATTTAATTTATTTTAATTTTATAAAATATTTTTTGAGAATCTCTAACAATTTGCCTTAGAACGCCTTTTCCAAAAATAATACTTCCTGTATTGGCTGTTATAACTTATACTGACAACGTCATACTGACCGTAACTGAAACAAGTAAGGAAGGGATTCGGGTGGAACCGAACATTTTATACTCTTGGAACTTGCCAGAATCAAAGCCAGGAAAATGCTTTAAGGTGTAAAACCAATCATATAGAGTAAAGTCAGCCGTATGTTCGAAAATCCTAATATTAGTTAGATAGGGGCTAGGCCAAGTTTTCGCTCAAATTTATCTATTTTAGGCACAAAGATACACTGTTATGAATAAAATACGCTCCCTTATTTGCATTAGGATAACTCACATATTGGCCGATATGTGCGGTACAAAGTAACCCCGTATTTCGAAAATCTTTATAATAAGTATATAGGAGCTAAGGGAAGTATTGGTCCGCGTCAACAATTTTTTGACACACAGACATCCCATTACAAGAGAAGAGTTATCCCTTATTTTTAGTTATAAACATCGCACAGTGACCGACGGTTATATTAATTGCTACTCGATTTGAATCTAAAATTAAGTTACATGGGAAGTAGGCGTTGTTGCTTTCCGATTTCGTCCATTTTCACAATATGACATGAGAATATCAAAATAATGCTAAGTACTAAATTTTGTCGAAATCGGTTGGTATATATATATATATATATAACTAAGCATTTAATTACACAGAATTTTTTTTTAATTAAACATTTAATTATAATATATAAATATATACATATATATATATGTATATAACCCTTTATCCATCGCGATGAGTTTTATGTTATAATACTCATAAAAGCTGGGTATATAAAAAGGTTCAAACATGTACGAGTACCTTCTGCAATTTTCTTCGTCTGCGCTGTATCTTCTACAAACTTGGACCATCGTAAGCCCTACTCTTTTTGACTTCTTCCCTGCTCAAATACGCACAAGTTTTATGTGGTCAGGATGAAGTCGCTGAAGAAGACTCTCGGATCACTGTAATGCTTTTGAAGCTTCCAAGTGCTGTTGCTTTCTGGGAGATGAGGATTCACTCTGACAGCAAAGCGAAAGTAATTCCGATAAGCTCGCTTCACTGTGCGCTTAAAGTTAGCAAAACTTGTGTCTCTCCGTAATATCAATATTATGGAACTACTTGTTAGTTAGACTTTTTAGATTGTTGACCTGCAGCTGGCGTTCTTCCGTTAGAAACGTTGATTGACAAACCAGATCCTGTCCTACTAAAAGATCTTTCTGAAGTAGGGTAGAACGCCGGAGATCTACTGAACTACTTGCTCATAGTAAGGCCACATCTTGCTGCAATTGTAGGAGTATCTGGTCAATACATACTTATCTTAGAGTCATTCATAAGACAAAAAATTTGATGGACGTAAAATGTCACAGTTACTTGTATCTGGCGAAAGTTGAGTATTAAAGATAATTTGTTCTCAATTGTGGAACTTTTGCAAAAAAATTTAAAACTAAGTAAAAATGTTTGTTATAAGCTGATAGCGCTTTGTCCATTTAAAGGGTTAGGGGTAGTCAGAGGCACGAAAAAATTAGAATTTTCAGTATTCAGTATACTAATATGGCATTATTATAGAATGTTTTGACTTGAAGTCACGAAAATTTCAAAAAAAAAAAAAAATTTTTTTCCAAATTTATAGTTGTTTGTGTTGACTCAGTTCCACAGAAAGGTACTTGCGGTGACAACCATAAGTCCTTGGAGATTCGTCTCAAATCAATCGGACAAAAAAATTAGTTTTATAAATAGCAAATCCCGGGGCTAATCGAAGGATTTTATTTTGTTTTCAAAATTAAAAAAATGGTGGCCTCAGGAAGTTTTTTTTTTTAATTTTTGAGAAAAATCAATAGTTAATTGGTCTTAAAAAATCGAAATTTTTGAAAAAATAAAAATCCTTCGATCAGGCCTGAGTTTGTATGTATTCTAAATGCTGCATAAAATTCATTAAAATCTACTGAGCGGTTTTCGAGTTACAGTTGTCACCGATTCAAAAAACATAGTTTTGAGAAAAACGCGTTTGAAGTACCACACTACCGCTTTGAAGTGCCCGAGCTCTCTTCCTTATTTCTCGAATAACTCAAAAACTAACTATCGAATCAACGTGAAATTTTCAGACAATATTTTTAAGATTTTACACTTAACGAAAGTGCAATAACAAAAAAAAAATAATTTTTTGAAAATTCTGACTACTCCTAACCCCTTACGAGGGCTTTTTTTTTTTTTATCAATATCCATGACGCAGCTAGCTCTTTATGGAAGTCTTGCCTTAAAGGATTAATATCTCTTTCATATCCATGGTGATGTAGAAAGAAAGTGACCACTAAATAAATTGAAATAATTTTTTGGAGACCCTAAACATTCATGCCTAGAATAATTTGTATTGCAGAGCAGCTTAACTTTTGAAAAAATATCATACATACGCGATACGGTACATATCACATTTATAACGCGGATTAGAATTTAAATCGTCTTTTTTAAAGGACATTGATTGCAATTGGATTTGCTGTCTTTTATGCGCCATTATTCCTCGGTATTTGTTCTCCTCCTGTTTATTATTACACATTTTTGGTGAATTTCTTCTGTCTACAAATGTCACTTTCCGCAAAGGTCCTCATCTTATATACAAATCACTTGTCAGCGCGTTAGCTATTCACACGCTTTTTACCGTTTCGCCTTTACGCAGCTCATTTATGTTTTATTTCCACTCTTACCACTGACTGCCAGCGCTTCCTGTACCACTATTTTACTTTTCTTTTAATCTGTGGCCTTTTTAACATTGCGCACATTCAAAAGCGCAAAAAACAAGGTCACACACATTCACATACAGTCACACTTAATCGCACGTATACAGCTCGCATGTGCGTGGCACTTGCCCTCAATTTCAGCATTCATGCATTTTTCTTATACGCCAGCAATGCACAATACAATTGCACACATAACTGGGGCGTTATGCAGTCCATGCTTACGGCCGTCACTCATACGCCCTGTCGTGCCAACATGCACTATGTGTAGTTGTGTGCCCTTATAGCGAACAGCTGTCAACGTCGTTACAACGGCAATAGCAACAGCAAACAACGACGCTGGTGGCGGTAGCAATTGCGACAGCAATAAAAATGGCTGTTGCACAACAACCGCACCACAACAATAACAACAACCAGCCATATGAAATATGGCGCAGCAAAAACCGTTATTCGACAAGCACTATTTCGGCTTGTGCTTGCATTGCCAGGGTAGATTTGCACTGAGTAATGTTCTGTACAAACAGATGTCATCGAAATAGAAATGAAAATTTATGGAATTTATGATTTTGTTATGTCCGCACAAATTATTTGTGAAATTAAAATTTTAAATTAATTTTTATATTGCTGTTGCAGTACAGTCTCTTATTGCATGTACTATAAAATTAAAATGGTTGCGTTTTTATGTCTACCATTTATTGTTCAAGATCCTTGTGGCTGTGTCTAAAATTTTTTTCAAATGTTTCTTGTTTGTTTTTTGGATATGATTGTATTATTTAAACAACGACTGTTGTTAAACGATGCTCAGTGCTATCTCTGCCAAATGTCACATCAAAACAATCAGTAATCTACGCTTGACTTTCTGATGTACATAAAGTACAGTCGAGGATCTTTACGATGGGTGAAATTATTCAACAAAGAAGTTCCACTAAATTTTGTATGTGGAATACAATTTCTCCTGCCGAAACGTTCAGAAAACTGGAAAAGGCTTTCGGTGATAATTGTTTGTCCCGAGCAAATGTTTTTGATTCGTACAAACTATTCGAAGAAGATCGAGAACGCGTTGACGACAAACCACGTCCAGGAATTATCGGTCGACAACTCTCAGTTTTTGCTCCACTATAATGCTCCGTTGCATACTGCATTGATGCTTAGTGAGTTTTTTGCCCCTGTATTCGTCTAATTTAGCTCACAGTTAGAAATAAATCTAATGACCACTACGGGGAAACTGTTTTGAGTAATTAAAGACATTAAAAGTGAATGCTATTCCTGAAAGTGACCTTAACAATCGTTTCAAGGATTGGAAAAAAAGTTGGAACAAGTGCATGAGGCCAAGTTGGATAACATTGAAAAAGACGTCCAGGAATATTGCACCGAAGCCAAAACGGATGAGGCAAAACTTTCAAACCGCTTATTTTTTACCGATGTTGCAATATGAGTCTGGTTGTTATGACAGAGAATTTTTGCGTCATTACTGGAGTTTTTCGTTGTTTTAAGGTAGTAGTCTGGTAACTTATGCCTATTTTGATGACTTCTTTGGAAGATGGTTTTTGATAGGAAAATAAAAAGGAATTATCTTGAAGAGGGTTTTTATTTACAAATATACAAAAAAAAAACAAATATAAAGTTATTTCAAAAAATTTAATACTTTATTACTATTATTATTGTCACGTGGATGGCTCTTGATGTTATCTGAAATCAAGTATTCTTGATTATTCTTAAGCTATAGACATGCCATTCTGCTCGGAACTACTAAAGTTGAATTTCAAGGGTAAATAACAAAATGGCGGACTTTGAAAAAAGTCCTTTTATTTTGGCAGAGAAAAGGTTGTAAAATAAAAAGTTAGGGGTGAAAAAGATTCTCGTTAGTACCGACGAGAACTATAAGTGTGTTAAAATTTTAAAGCAATCGGTCTTCATATGTCAATTTAAGGTTTACACAAATACATAAGTATTTCTTTAGGCCTGCAGAAGGTTCTAGCGAAGGTCTTTTTTACAAAATTACTGTCAATTTTGCAATCTACAGTCTGTCAAGTAAGAGCGTGGTCGACTTTACCCACAGTTAATGAAAGATTTCGCTCTAATTCCTTCGCGAGCCGATAGCGCGTTGTCGTTGATCTTTTGAAAGAAAATCACGTTAAACGCCATGAGTGCTATGTACACGTCGCGCAACGAAGCTGTGTTCCTTTGCCGGCGATTTACCAGAACGCTGTTCGATAGGAAAAGTGAACAAAAAATATTAAAAAAGAATAGTGAATCTGTTTTCGCGGCATCCTGTTTTAACACTGCGGCAACGACAAGCAAAATTAATGGCAAAAAGTGTATATATATTCTACGAAACTATCCGAACCCTTCTTCATACTCATGATCTGAAATGGCGAAACACAATGACGAAGTTTCTGTTGACTGAAAATCTTGTGATAAATCAACTCGCTTGGGCGCATAAGAATATTGATAGAGATTTTGAAAAAGTCATTTTTACTGATGAATGTTTTATATGGCCACGTTTTGTCCTCACGCGAGCCTGGTCAGCTTCCACCAACAGACTTGTTTAGCGGACCGCAAAACATGGAATAAAGGTGTATCTTTGGGACTGCTCCTCAAAGCAAGGATTCGGCACTTTGTACCTCTTTACTGACAACCTAAAAGCCGAGAAAATGATAAAAATCTACAAAAATGCTTTAGTACTATCTGCCAAACGATGGTTCATCAGAAAAAATTAAGATTGGATTCTGCAGGAGGACAACGATGATCCTAGACATTGCAGCAAGCTCTGTACTCAGTGAAAAACCTCAATCTGGCATCGTTACATTGGATTGGCCGTCGCAGTCGTCCGAAGCAAACCCTATTGAAAATGTGTAGGCATATATTAAACAGAAGCTTCGTGGAAAACGCACATACACTTTGCAGCAGTTATCTTACGAAACTCGTCGGATCTGGAGATCGTTGCCACTTGAATACGCCGTCAAATTAGTAGAAAGCATGCCTTCGAGGTGGCAGGCAATTATCGACGCCAGTGGGGACTGGACATACATATTATTAACCAAATTGCATCATTGTTTGTAATGTGTACAATGTATACATAAATATGAAAGTTTCATAAAATATTTTTGTTTTTATAAATTAAAACGACCACGCTTTTACTTGACAGACAGCACTTATGTACCAGTTTGTTCAATAAGTTGTGTCGTTTGATAAGAAAAACACAGTTTTATGGTTTAAAATACACTTTATAATTGAGTATAATCTCCCTCAACTGTACTAATGTTGCTTGCTTGCTCCAACGATTCTCCAATCTGTGAATCCCATCCGTGAAATGATAATCCGGAAGGTCTGAAAAATATGCTTCAACAACCGTTAAGACCGCTTCATTTGATGAAAAACGCTTGTCTGGCATAAATTTTTTGAGTTCTGGAAACAAATGATAGTCGCTGGGAGTCAAATCTGGTGAATACAGTGGATGCGCCAATAATTCGAACTTTAATTCATGGATTTTAGCCATTGTCAAAATGCTCTTGTGACACGGTGCATTGTCCTGGTGAAAAAGGATTTTTTTCTTCTGCAAACCTTGGTCTTTTTCCTTCAACTGGTCCAAAGTATTGTAATATTATTCAGAATTAATTGTTTTAGCAGGTTGCAAGTAATACGTAAACAAAATTCCTCTCGCATCCCAAAAAACTGATGCCATAAACTTCTTGGCCATTTTCCGGATCCGAACTCGTTTCGAAGACGAACAACCAGGTTCAGACCACTCTTTAGCCTCTGGTTTTCATTCAGCATCATGCTAATAGATCCTAGTCTCTTTCATAGTGCTGAATTAATGCACAAAATCCACTTTATCCTTTTCAACGCTCAAAATGTTGCTGAGAAGATCGCAATCGAATGTGTTTTTGTTCCAATGTTAGTGAATGCACAGCTTTCTAAAACCCAAAATTTCACTTAAACTATGCCTCGCACTGCCCAATGAGATAAGTAGAGCCTCTACTAAATCTCTCTCAGTCAATCGAAGATCTTCCAAAACCATATCCTATATTTTGGTTATGATTTCCGGTGTTGATGCGCTTTTGGTACGTCCTTCACATGGATCGTCTTCAAGGCTTGTAGACCACGTTTAAATTCAGCAACCCATCTTTCTACTGTTCTAATTTTAGGTGAACAATCAGCATACACTTTTAACATTCCTTCGTGGATTTCTTCTGGTACATATCGTCGTCAACAACGTAGTAAAGTTATGATTCCAGCGCCGAATTCTAAGCTAGTAGAGTTCCAGGTTTAGACTAGGTTACATCTGTGTGTTATCTTACTTATCTAATAATATTGAACTAAACCGAATTACTCTTTCTATGCCGAATATTATTGTTCAACGCGTGTGTTATTTGCCCGAAGTGAAAACATGTTTCCGAAAATTCTTGAGTTATGTCAAAAGTTAATGAAGTCAGTCCATATATCCTTCTGGTCCTGCTATATGCAAAATATGTAGTGATTTCCAACCATTTGACTCTCCATCTGACCTTAAAGCATATAAGTCGGTCAATATGTGGAATATCTTAATCAACTATTATTTAAAAAATTAAAAAAAAATTTTATTTATTAAAAATTTATTATTTAAAAAATTTAAAATTTTTTTTTTTAAATGTAATCAAAATCTAAAAAATTATGTTGTTCAGCTGAAAGTGCTTTCTCACCTTTGACCTTTGCAAATCGAGAGAGTGTAAATGTTGAATAGAATTAGTCAGGGCCTTAGATGACCCTGTTGTTCGTTGTAATTTCCAGTTCTGCTTGTTGCTTTCATAAAATTCGAAATTGAGTACTCTTTTCGCTCACGTCTAATGCTACATACATCACTTTTCTTATTGTGCGACTCGTTAATAACCCGAAAATTTTGAAAAATTTGATTAACTATTGCTGAGAGAGCGCACACAAATAATGACCGACTTTTCAATGGTATATACATACATATTTTCAGCAGTTTTTTTTCCATTTCTATAGAAAACCCATTCAAGAAAAATATGAAAAAGGATTATGCAGTTGGTAGCATTTGGAAAATGATTTCAAAAATTCCGAATTGCATTTCAATTAAATTGCAGCAAAAGGAAAGAAGCGATGAAAAAGCTTTACTACATAGCACATATAAATATAAAAATTCATATATATGTATGTGTGTATTTGTGCCTCAAATTATGATTGGACTTACTTTCACTTTCGCTCCAATTCGAGTTCGCTTTTTGCGCTTTCACACCTTGCACCTTCGTTTCCGCTTTGAAATTGGCGCTGAAAAGTCGCTATTCAGCGCTGTTAATGCTGTGTATTTGAGCTATGCACGCGCATTGATGCCATTAGTCTTTTGCAGGCAGGCAGGCGTTTCGGCATGAACTCACCACACATAGCCACCGGCTGCATTCGATTTCTTTGGCTTGACGCGCTTTGTGCTCACCACCTGCGCCATAGAAATTTCGCCACCTTTGAGGCGCTTTGGCGCAGCAAAACTTTCGCAATTTTCACAACGTGCAGCATATTTCCTGCGTTCCTTAGTTGCCGCGGAAAAAAAGGCGAAGTAATAAAATTGAATCCTTTCTACACATGCTGAGCAGTTTCTCGTTTCTTGTTTGTGTTTTTTTTTGGGGTTTTTTTTTTTGGTTTTTTTTTTTTTTGGTTTTTTTTTTTTTTTGGTTTTTTGCCTTGCGTTCGGTTCTTCTTCCGCTGGCATCTCGGTGGCCATTACTCACACGCAAATTTAGTCAAAAGTCACAAAGCCAGCGCATAGTCACGTTTGTCGTCTCCATCTTTGCTTTCAATTCGCACTTTCGTCTAAGGTATGGCCTCTGCGCCTCAGCGACCCTTCGCACATGTTCTCTTGCTAGCGCGCTCTCGATATTTCCTTTCGTATGGCGTGCTGCAGCGCTTACCGAAATTTTCAATGCCTTCGGTGCTGCGTTTATTTCCGCTGCCATCACCTTTTTTCCGATTGCCGCTTTCGCACTTTTCATCATGCTCATTCATTTTCAGGCGTTTTTCTTTCGCCTTCGGCATTCAATTGTACTTTGCTGTGCTCTTTTTGCTTTCTTTTGTGAGCATGATTTATGCTTTGTGCTGGCGAAAGTACGAGTACGCTTATTCACGTACTTAATACCTATGTGCGTTTCTCTGCTCATATCCTTATTATATGCGTACGAGGGTGCGTCTAAAAGTAGCGGTGCTTATGAAAAGTTCCATGTCAAATTGTTGGTAGTATTTTTTATGAAATTTTTATGAACTTAGTGCAACAGTTCTTTCGTAGCGTGGTTATCAGCTCAGGCTCAACATCCTTGGTTCTCAAAACGATTATTCTTCTTCTTCCTTCTTGGCGTAGACACCGCCTACGGGGTTATACCTGAGTTTACGATTATGCTTCATCATTTTTGACCTTTCATATATTTCAGATCCTAAAGATTTATGAAATAATATAATTCGGTTATGACAGGCTTGCATCATTCTTCAGGTATCCGACGAGTTTTTCGTAAAAAAATCAAAAATTTCCATAGTTAGCCTGGTGATTGTGGACCGTTTTTATTAAAGTTCCATGTTTCGCTTTCTTTCCTAACCTTTTTTTTTGTTTTTTTTGTTTTTTAGTAAATATTCGATTTCGTATGCTTCATTTTGCCCCTTCCAGTCTCTAGTTAGGTTTTTCGGTATCTCAGTAAAGTATAACATTCAGACAATACAGTTCGCCAATTAGATAGAATATATTATTTTTTACATTCTACAATTCTCGAGTAATCTCCTAGTAATTTTCGTACAAATTTTTTATATGTAAAGTAGGCAAAGCTTAAGTCCCTTTCTACGCACCCTAGCATCAGTCATTGCGAATGCTTGCATTTCATTTCGCTGGCTCTACACGCTTTCGACTTTGATGGTCTTTGGGGAGTTTGACATCCATTCAGTTGCATTCACATTTCCGTTAACTCGGAATGATATTTTAGCTGATTGTGGCGCTGATGGATTTCCGAAGCATATGCGTAAAATGTTTGCAAATTTATCTGATTGAATTTTGGCTGATTGAACCGTATGAGCTCAAGCATATGTGTCGATGCGGTGTGGACTTGGTGTGCATGTCTCTTTGTCGACTCGAGAGAGGTAAATTTGAACTCCCAATTGGAAATATTTGATAGTTTTTAAGTAGTTGACGTTTTCTTGCTTGTCAGTAGTATTTTTTTTATTTAAATTAATTTACTTTATTGCAGAAATTCATTTTCATAACCATTTCCATTTCTTTTTTACTTTCAGGTAATGATCTGATCTCGCGGAAATGCTCTACCACAATGACAGGACGAGAGATGTATTTATATACATGAGTATATAATCAAAATGTTGTCTTTAAGCCTTTAAATAAAAAAAATTCTATACTGAACTAATTTTAATATTCTAACTAGAACTTATGCTGACCGATGATTTGTTGGTCGAAAAATTCAGGTGTTTCAGCTTCAAGCATACAGTAGATCCCGACTTTCATCCAAATTGTTTTACCTCAGATTTCACAAAGATTATTGATTTATTATGCTTTTTTCAAAACGAGCGAAAATAAAAAAGATTTGGAGGTTATCGTTGCCTTGAGCTTACATGAGTTTATTGGTAAGATTTCTTAACCTATGTAATCCAGGCACCAGAGACTCTAGGATCTTTAAACACCTTTTTCAAGAAACGCTATGTTCGGAACCGCTCAGAAATGTTTCTTGGAAACTGATGGACTGTTCTGTATAGGGTTGTTCAATAAGAGTGATACGATATTTAAAAAAACAACATCCCAATATTTTTTCAAGGTTTAAGTAAAATCGATAAAATTAAGTTCTGAATGTAACAAAATTCAAATGACCTGCACTACTTTCTTTGCAGGAACGAGTTTACTAAACCCAATCTACGAGTACTTCTTCCACTAAATGAAGTCGTAGGTTATGAAAAGCACATTCCATATTGACTTCTAAAGAGAATCTTCTTGAAGAGAGTCTGATTTATTCAAATAACTGGTTACTTCAAATAACTGCACAAGAAGTAGTCTAATGGTGTTAAATCACAACTTCTTGGAGGCCATTCAAATTCGCAATTCAATTTTGAAATAATCGCATCTTCAAACTTTTCTCGGAATAATTCGGTTGTTTTACGTATTGGGTGGCACGTAGCCCCTTCTTGTTGGAACCAGATGTTGTCAAGATCAAGCTTCTTAAAATGCGGCCATAAATAGTTGGTTATCATAGATACAAGTATATACCGCTAGCCATTGATAGTAACGGTGTCACCAACATTATTTCGAAAGAAGTACGAAACGATGAGACCATCAGACAAAAACCACACCAAACTGTCAATTTAGATGCATGTACTGATTATTCACGAATAATTTGTGGATTTTATTGTATTCGCACCAAAATCGACAGTTTTATTGTTTGAACAGATGATTTTCTTAAAAAAATTGTTATCATTTTCATGTTGTTCCATGACAAAATCAACAAATTCTCGACCCACACGGTGGTTCAATTGCTTCAGTTCTTGCGAAATAACAATTTTATATAGTTGCAACACCAAATCCTTACTCAAAATCTACCAGGTTGTGTTTTGAGACTGTCCCAATTCTTGAGAACATCTTGTCATCGACAAAATGCGGTCTTAAGCAGCACTTCCTCTGAACGGCGCCAATATTTTCATGACTTCAAGCGGTTCTTTGTCCTATTGAGTTGCAATTGAAGAACGATTATCTCAGTCTGTCCATCTACCCGTCTTTATATACCTGAACTAGATTTTGAGATATCGATCTGAAATTCGGAACCCGTTTTTTTTCTTACCAAGAAGCTGCTCATTTGTCGGAACGACCGTTATCACTATGGTAAACAGCTGTTATACAAACCTATTTAACTAAAGCAATAAAGTGTTTGTGTGGAAAGATATTTGGTATGCATTATTGTCTAAAGCAATGATGCAATCCGAGAAATTATTCAAAGCGAATCACTATAGTTCTTATAATGAATATACCGGTATGAAGTGAGCGCTAAGATCCAATGGTGTTTCCAGGGAGCATTTGTTGTGAACGAGCCTTCCTCTGTCAAATATTGAATGTGTTACTACAGTCTTTGAACAAAAAACATCATATTTGCTCATTGTGTTGAAAATGCCCAATTTTGTACCGAAAAGTGATGATTTGCGCAAAGCATTAATTTTTTATTTCTATTTGAAGAAAAGTGCTGCAGAGTCGCATCGAATGCTTGTCAAGGCATAAGGTGATCATGGTATATGAGAAGCAACATTCAAAAGATAGTCTCAACGGTCCAGAGATAATTATTCTTATGTGAGAAATGAAGAACGTGGAAGACCACCAATCAAGTTTGAAGACGCCGAACTGCAAAAAATAATGGATGAAGATGATACTTTAAGTCAAAAGCAAATGACAGGCATGCTTAGTGTTGCACAGCAAACAATCTTAGACTGTTTGACAGGTATGGAAAAGATCCTAAAGCATGGAAAATGGGTGCCATATGAATTTAATGAAGAACAAATGGAAAACCGAAAAAACTTTTGTGAAATTTTGCTTCAAAGATACGAGCAGAATTGGTTTTGCATCGAATTGTCACTGGCGATTAAAAATATAAAATTGTCAAAGATCTCTCTTCCGCTTTTTTTGCTCTTTACTCAATGCTTTATAAAAAGTGTTACAGTGATCTAATTTAGTTCAAATATGCGCCATTTCGTTCGATAATCTGTTTCCATCTAGACGGCAACTTCATAATACACCCCTCGTAGAAGTCTCCCTCCTAATTTTCGACGAACTCGGACAGCCACTCTTCACAAGCCTCTTTTGAGTTCAATTTAACATCAACAAGGGCGTCCGCCATGGACTGGAACAGGTGGTAATCACTTGGCGCTATGTCCGGGTTATATGGCGGATGCGATAAAACCACCCATCCGAGCTCCTGTAGCTTCTGACGAGTCATCAACGAAGTGTGTGGTCTATTATGGACACTTCTGGTCAATCGCTTGCTTCAAGCGGTCCCGTTTTTCGCAGTAGATGGTAGAATTAAGTGTCTGGCCATATGGGGCAACTCATAGGGGATGATTCCCTTCCACTTCCACCAAACACACAGCAAAACCTTCCTGGCTGTCAATTCCGGCCTGGTCATTGTTTGGGACGATTCACCAACCTTCGACCACAACCGTTTTGGCTTGATATTGTCGTATATCATCAATTTTTCGTCGCCAGTCGCTATTCGCTTCAAAACTGGGTCGAGTTCGTTCCGTTTCAGCAGCATATCGTGGGCATTGATTCGGTCCAGAAAGCTTTTTTTTGCATCCATGAAGCTTTTTTGTGTATCCAGCCTTCTTTAGATATTTGAAAATAGTTTGGTGTCTAACTCCCATCTTCTGGGCGATGTCACGAGATGACACATGGCGGTCTAACGCGATGTTTTCTATGCTTTGATCGATATTCGTGGTCACACGTCTTCTGCCGGCTGGCTTATCCATGAGAAGTCAAAAATTTGGTGTCTGATTGGTTTGCTTCAAAATATTTTCTATTTTTATTGGAATAGTATCCACAAATCGCAAGAAAAGTGGTAAAATTGTTACCGTTATGACCCACGTACTTACATATTTATTTGAAATGTATATGTGTTAAGTACATGTAGGTAGTTCAAAACCCATGCCGAACATGAAATCCGAATTTCCGCACGCCCACAAAATACAAGCGGACTTATTACATTTACGAGCATCCTGCCACATGCTGCAATCGCTGGAATCTTTTGCGGTCATCGTCAACGCCGAATTATAGCAGCATGATGTTCATCAACTTGTAAGCAGCTTTTGTAGCGGATTTTGGCAAACAATCGCTCAGACGCGCGCACGCAGACAGACACACACACACATCCGCGAGCATGCCGAAAACACATGCCAATAAATTATGCTTACACATACATATGTATAGTATATGCTTATGTTTAAGCACTGCACAACCGCGCGGCTGTGAGCTGAATTTTAATCCTTTTCCATCAATTAAAGCTTTAAAGCGTGATTTCTGGACTTAACAGTGTTTGCGGTTGCCGTTAGCGCGCCCATTAAATATGTGTGCGTGTGTGTCACGCTGTCCACTGGGGAAAATGTCCTTAATCAGCAACAGTAAGTAGCGAAGATATGCAGCGCACGCACAGCCGACCGAAGCGCGGCCCTTATGTCGCCGCTGTCAAATGCACATCTCGCGCGCTCGCCTCCGCCAGCTGCACCCGGGGGCTTAAAATCTATGTACACATAGGTATGTGTGGGTTGCGCGCCCTGAGGGGGTGCGCGTTTATGGCTCTTATCTGTCGGTGTGTGTGTCCATGGCGTTCAAGTCTTTCTGTTTGTGTGTGTGTGTGGGCGTATGCCCGCGCGCGCGCGCGTATCAGTTGTGCTCCCGCGCGTTTTGGAGCGCATTATTTGTGCGCAATTAAACTGCTGAATTATTTGTATGCACAGCAGCATAGCAACAGCTATAGCAACAACAACAGCGCGCTGAGCGGTATACGCGGCGCGGCCTGTCGTTTGCGTGGCGGTTGCCAGCCGCCCACACATTGTCGTGCTCATTTGCCACATTTGATTTTGTGCCACTTTTGTGACAACGATCTTTGCTTTGCATTCGCTGGCGCTCTGTTCGTGTTGTTGTTGTTGTTTTGCTTCGTTCATTTCGTTTGTTTTGCTTGTGCGCGCTACATGTGTCCCAGCGGTGCTGTTGTGTGCCTGCGCGTGTGTGTGTGTAAGCTTTGGCTTTGCTCCTTTTACACTTTGACCCAGTAAAGTTTTTTAATCTTTCACACACACACACACACATTCTCACAAATACATATCCCCAATATATAATTTACGTTTGTTTGTGCGCATTTGTTGCACTATTTCATTTTTAACCTTCTTCACTTTTTATTTGTTGCAAGTTCAATTTGTTGCCTTTCGCTTGTTGCTTGTTAGTTGTCGTTTGTTGTAGTTGTTGTTGGCATACATGTTTCATTTGTATCCTTTTATTAACGTGTCCACTCGGCACTGGTCCTTGAAATATTGTTTCTGCTCAATGTTTTACACAATTTCCCGACCCTTTTCCGCAATTTTTTGCTTATTCTCTTTTGTTGTTTTTGTTGCTGTGCTGTTTTCACTTTTGCTTACTTAAAAATTTAATTTTCTCTTTTATTTCGTCGTATTATTTGGTGTTTTTTCCGCAATTTTTTTCATGAATTTTCAATATTTATCGGTTTTGTGTCCGTTTTTGTTGTTGTTTGTCAATTTATTTATTATTGTTTCGGCTTTTTCGGCTGAATTATTGCTGCTTGCGCTAAATTGGGTTTTTGTGTATGATTTCATTTATCCCTCGAAGTACTTAAATATCCAGTTAGTTATAAACAATTCATGTCGCTGGCTTTTTATTTATTCAAAAATATCAAATCCATTGCAAATGCACGCGCTGAGAGCTTTGTAATAATGTGTGTGTGGCACGCGATATGAATAACTGATTTCATTAAAATTTTGAATTTTTCATTTGCAATTATTCAATATTTTGATCCGAACGCAATTTTTTTGTATGAAAATGGTATACGCACTTGTCAGTTTGATGGAATTAAAACAATTTTGATTAAAACCAATTGGATTTTCGTGGAAGCCAATGTTAAAGTGGATGTTTTCCAATATGTTGTGATGTATAAAAAGGTTAGAGTTGAATTTGTTTTAGTAAAGCTTATATGGGAAATTTAATGTGCAAGAGAATACTCAGCAGAAGCTAGAGCCTAAACCCGGATATAGTCATGGGGATATGCACTAACGCAGGTTGATTTACTGGTAGCAAAAAAAAAGCGGAAAAATCGGTAGTGCGGGAAATACTCTGTGGATCATTCTGAACGACTTTGCCTAAGAGAATATGGGTCTTAAACCGGGTTCGATACAGCCATTTTTAGGTGTAGTTTAATTATTGGGGAAAAAATAAAAATTTTTCTTTTTTTGGCCAAATTAAAATACATTTTAAACCATTTTTGTTTTTTTTTCCGGCCAAAAAGGGGTTAAACCCCAAATCAAAAAAAAATTTTTCCCAAAACCTTTAAAAAATTTTTTTTATTTTTTACCGGTTCCTTTCCCCCAAAGAAGAAATATTGTTAGGTAAGGTCTGTGGAGTTCTACCGAGTACCTATGGTAGGAGATAGAAAACTACCACATACTACTGTGCCCAAAAAAATAAGGGGACATTTGATTTTCCAATCATCGAAACACTGGATGTAGTCACTTTCCGAGATGAACTTCAGTTCCTTCTTCGCTGCGGCTTGAATCCTCTATTGTAAAAAAAACGGTGTCCCCGGAGCGGTCTTTTGAGCTTGGTGAATAGCCAGAAGTCGCATGGCGCCAGATCAGGTGAATACGGTGGTTGCGGAACGATATGGGTTGAGTTTTTGGCGAAATGATCACAAATTTAACGAGGGCAGTATGGGATGGTGCATTATCGTGGTGGAAAAACCAAGAATTGTCTTTCCACAAGCCCGGCCTTTTTATGGGGATAGCGTTACGGAAACGACGCATAACGTTCAAATAATATTCCTTGTTGACTGTTTGACCGGTTGGAAAAAATTTCATAATGCACTACATCACGATAATCGAAGAAAACAGTCAACATGACCTTGATTTTTGAGCGACTTTGGCCGTTTTTTTGGTCTGGGCCCCTTTTTTTGGCACGATATTTGCCCGAGTGATCGGTTGTTTCGGGGTTCTGAGCACAGGTTCATCCCCAGTTATAATGCGTTACATGACACCCTGGTAGTCGGAAAGCATCGTTTCACACACTTTAAGCGACGCATTTTTTCCAAAAAATTCAACTTTTTCGGTTCCAGTCGAGATTTAAATGCGCTTGAGGCACGAAACATCCTTTAAAATGGTATTGGCTGAGCCTTTCGATATGCCAACTTCATCAGAAAGGGTCTCTAATTGTTAATCCACGGTTTTTCAACACCAAATCTTTGATTTGTTGAACGTGAGCTTCGTCGGTTGAGGTTGATGGTCGCCCTGGACGCTTTTCGCCCTTCGACACGTTCAGGGCCCGGGCTTGGAACTCACTATACCACTTGTAACCGTTTTTTTTAGACATTATCCTCATCACCAAAGGCTTTCTGCACCATCCTCAACCTATCCGCAGTAGAAAATTCATTCCGTAAACCAAATTTAATGCAAATTCTTTACTCAACAAATTTCGACATCGCAAAAAATGAAAAACTCTCTTTTAGCAGCTCACAAAAACTAATAAATATTTGACATGAAATTTGACATAAATGTGACTGACAGTACTACCAATCAAAAAAAAAAACTAATTCTAAAAATCCTTCGACGCGCGCATTTTAAAAATTCAAATATTATTATATTCGCGGAACAGAACGTCTACATACTAAACGCTTAACCCCTGCTGCTTTAGCTTGTATTTGGCCCCCGCGGGACCGCCTATGGGCATTACTTCGCGGGAAACAAACTCCCTGGTCGTAGGCTTCTCCTTCGCCGTTCTTTTCTTCTGAGTAATTGGATCGCTATTGTGGCCCACTCTTTCATTTTCGTCCATGCCAACTTTGATTGCAGCATGTTTCTTATAATGTTGTCAGGCGCGGTATCCTTTGGTTTGTTCTTCGTTCCATGGAAGTTTTCTCAACTACATATCTCGAGCAGGAAAAAAGATATGCTCCACATGCACAATAGACCAAAGGTTGCAGCTCATTCCTTATCATCATTCGTTTATGCTCCACGTTGTCTTCGGCACTGTTGTCGAAAGAACACCGTGACCAAATCTGTTTAGGTACTTCCTGAAACAACTATGGCCCGTCAAATATTACAACAGATAAAAATCAGTTGCTCTGTGTTGTTTCTCAACCCAGGCTGGTACGTTCTTAATGTGCCTATGCATCCATCTTTGTTTCTGTCGGATTCCCCTATCTTTGGCACTATTCTTGCTCGCCGGTTTCTCCGCGTCTCTTTCGCTTGTCAGCCCATAGACTTATATTTACAGCTTTAGATTTTTAATAGACTCTACTTGGCAGAGGTCATTAAGACCAGATGTGATACTGACCGCTTCATTTGAGACCGTTCTGAATGACAGACCATTCTGATGGCCCATAGCCTGGTCACTGCCTTTGTCTTATTGGCATTTGTTTTTTGTCGCAGTGCTTTTCCCCATATAAAACCGCGTACATCAGTGTTTACTGGTGGAATTTGGCTAGTTGGGGCTCTCCTACCTTGGCTAAGTCCTCCAGTGTTAGTTTTTATTTTTGAGAGGGCCGCAGCCCACTGTAGCTGTTTTGCCGCAGGCTTTTTCAACATGCGTTTTGAAATTGAGCCTCGGATCAATCATGACCCCCAAGGTACCTTAGTGATTTTTTGCGTTGTAAAGTTGTATCTATCGTTGTTTAAGGTGACCGTTTCTAGTTTTTTCTGCTCGTGAAAAAACACCGCTTCTATCTTTTCTCTGGCTAGATCCTAGTTTCCGTGAGCCAATGCTACGGGAATTAGTCCCTTAGTTTTTAAAAAATCGATCTGAAACCTTGCGCACATCCTCTGCTCATTTGTCGAGGCAGCCGTTATCGACCCACTACATTATATTACTTCCATACAAAATGAATGATCAAAGTCATATCTTTGTAAGAAAACTTTTTTATTTCTTAATGTATCTTCACGAAATTTGCCCATAGATTATTACCCCAGGCTTCGCTACAATCTCCGAATAAGTTGTTTGGATTGAACAGCTATATCATATAGCTGCCATACAAACTGGCATATCAATGGCAAATTTTTGTATGGACAACTTTTTTATTTCTAAAGGCTGTGCTAGCTTAGTTTAGCTTAGTTTTCTTTTTTTAGTTTTTAATTACAAAACTTCCGTTATTTTTTATTAAAACTTTATAAAAATTTTTTCACATTGTTGCTGAGCGTATGTAAATAACTTTTTTACGTTCAGCGCACAAAGTCGTCTCAAGGAAAATCACTCATACGCCACGCACACCGCTGCGCTCAAATGTCTTCAAACTACTTTGAATTGTTGAGTCTCGCTAAGAAAGCAGAGATTAACGATCGAACTGAAACAAAGAAAGCATGTTATTGCTGTCGCAACATGCTAAACTTTAGTTTTGTGGCAACACAACACAAACAGCAATAATAAGAACAACAAGAAAATGCCACTGCAACACACAGAAGCTGCAAATAATAAAAAAATAAAATATTATGCTTCGAAAACAATGCGGACACCAGAAACCACGGCCAACTCAGCTGTTGCTGCATACATTGCTGTTATTATTGCATGGCATATTGTTGCTTTTGCTGTTATTATTTTGCTGCTGGCAGCAAGCCTTTGGTCTTGTGTGCATATGTATGTGGCAGACATGGTAGTGCAAGTTGCTCAAGAAATTGGCAAAGTTCAATCGAGTGTGGCCGTAACGAAATGCAGAAAACTTTTATTTGCCACAAACTGCTGAAGCACACTCACACGCACACACACGTACACATATGTATGATGACATATGCCACAGATACGAAACGTATGCAGTCAACAGTTTGCAAGGTTGTTGCATGCACCAGCGGCGACATGCTAACATAACGGCCATGGTGACATATGTGGCTGCACTCGCAAATGAAGTAGAAATAGTGCAGCAGAAGTCCAACTTTCAAAGCGAATCGCTACGACTGCAGACTACAACAAAAGCAAACAACAAGTAATGGAAAAAGTTTCAACACGGCTGGGGGGGGGGGGGCGTGTGGGTAAACATGCGCGCATAATGAAAGCCGCTGGAGGGGGGAAGTGTAAAGCAGCATACTAGCGGATTATCGAAGCTTAAAAAATGCACTCACACACGCAAAACACGTACACACATCCCGGGACGCTGGCGTCACTCAATTGCTGCTTGTTGCAAAAAGTCAAATTGAGCCGTCAAAGAAGTTCACTCGGAAATAAGTTGAGGCGAAAAACTGATGATTGCGAAATAACGTATACAATGCGAGAGAGTGAGAGTGAAAAAAGTCTAGCAAATTACAGGTGAGATGAGAAAGCTGAAACTGTGAAATTGCCAGGAAATTCCAATTTCCAGAAAATTTCTTTCTTTTTTTTTTTTGTTTTGCTGCGCCATAGAAAGCTTGCTGGCAAAAGAAAAAACAAATAACTACAACAACTGCTTGTATTGTAGTACGCCCTATACTTCAGCAGCGCCACCGGCCCACCTTATGCAGGTGAAGTGGCAATTTGCGGTCACTCTAAGCTGTGCGGTGGCAAAGCTGGTGTTTGGGTTGGGCGTTAGCTGGTTAACCGTCAATGATTGCTGATTGCTTCGAGCAGTTGACAAATGAAGTGAAATCCAGAAGGTCAGCTATCTGCTCAGGCGGCAAACGCCTCTCAATTCTTCAATTTGTGCTACTAGTAGTTTAGGTTTTTTATTGCATCTCCTCGAGGGTAATTGGTTGCAGTTGGCAGTTGGCTGTGAAAGCGAGCAACAAAAGTTATTGGTCGTAGCAAAGTTGCTTCGATAAGCTGACGTTTGATTTATATGTGCCAGTGGTCTGACAGTATGAAAATAGCAGCATGAAGATTTAAAATGCGAGCATGCAATTTTTCTACTTTTCTTTTTAAAGAAGATTCTTCATTCAATTATAGTTAAGACATGTGCTTCACTTCCAGTCCGATGCTTGTAGTTGAGCTATGAAGTGCTGTGTATATGAATATGAATTAAAAAATGAAGACTAAATTTAGGCAGAATGAAAATTAATAGACTTTCACATCGTTCCCTAAACTCGAGTTCGTCATTACTTGTTTAAGTTGTTATGCTGTTAAAGAAGCTCCGAGTTTAATTTATGCATAAACAGGGTGATATAGTTTATAGTGAACTCCGTTTAACGTTCAGTCACAGTCGCAGTGAATTGTTGAACAAAGGAATTACGAATTTGATCGCATATGGTCTGAATTGAAATCTACACGATTTAACACATTCCCCGAATGAGATCGAGGGTACTAAACACCTACTCTACGCTACCGGCTTTGCGGACGAGTGACCAACCTTTTCTGGCTAACTCGGCGGAAGACATGAACGACAATAACAACACAAAACAACAACAATTGACACTTCGACAACTAAAACTTTGACAAGAACAGCGACTGACATTACAACCTATCGAATTTTTATAAAGGAATCACCTCTCCTTCAGTCAAGAGACGGTACAGAGTAAAGCGGTAGTGACAGCAAAAGTACACGGGAGTGACAGCAGTAAAAACACATGGGGAGCAGCCAAAATATTCAAAACATAAATATGGAACCATCGTAACCACCTCCGAAAACCATAAAAGAGATCAGCTCACAGAAACCAGTGAAACCGTGGCAAAAAATCTAAAGCAGGGGAGGAAGCGAAGCTGAACCCAACAGCGAGGCATTTCAGCGATGTGGCCAGGGACAGCCTTCAAATGCCTATTATAGGCAAGACTTCCTTCTCGTCGAACAGCATTCAGGATAAATGGGTGGAGATCGACATCAGGTTGCCAAGTCTAATTTACAACTACGTATTCGATAATCCGGTAGGTCTCCGAATGGAGTTTGACTGCTCGGAGACTCATGGGCCATAAGGTAATCAACCAGGACCAGGCCTCCTTTGACTTTTTAACGAGTAGCGTTGTTGAAATCAACGATGCCTTTGAAGACATCAAACTGAAGCTCATATCCGCAAAGGACATTCCAAAGAGACCTCGTGCTCGCATTTGGTTGCCCCCTTTAGAGGAGTCGGACAAAAAAATTTTTCCGATGTATAAATTTCCATAACAAATCTAGTACCGGAATAGACGAATGGCTGCTTATTAAGGGGGAGAAGCCAAAGAAACCAAACAGGCCGATCCATCCACGGTGGTCTCTGCGAAGAGTCAATACAGACTCTAACGAAGGCTGACAACAAAATCAGCTTCGGTATACGCCAAGCCGGGATGAAGTTATTTCAAGGCGACAAAGCGACTAATGAACACAACACGGAAGAGGTCGACAACAACGGCCAGTTGCGGAGAGCTGTCGTTATATAAGATGCGTAGAGATAAACCTGGCCATGTCGGCAAGCTGTAAAAATCGTTATATTTTCTGAAGCAAATTTTATTTGGATGATGTCACCATCGTATAGCTCAAAATCTCAAAAGGAACTCTGAGGATTGACCAATCTTGCTACATTGCCGATGTCATCCGACGATTCGGCATGGATTAATATAATCCTGTAAGTACATCCCTCAACTAATAACGATAGCTAATGTTCCCTATAAACAAACTACTGAAGGCCTGATGCTTGTCTATCAGGTCTCGTGCTCTGATATTTATTTTGTTGTCAACTTGTTAAGCCGATACAGGACGAACCCAGGAAAGGCCCATTGGACTTCGATAAAGCGAATCATGCGTTATCTCAAGGGAACCATTGCCATGGGCTTAGTCTATAAGGGAAGCTGGGCAAATAATGTAAGTGAACGACGCTCAGCAACTGGCTATGTTTTTTTTCTTTTCAGAATCTCACACGTGTTTTACTCTGTCCACTCTAATAAAGAATCAAGCAAGCATTGTGCATCTCAAGTCTTTATATTGTACTTTGAATAAAGCTCTGATCTTCCGAGGTACTGCTCTAGATCTAAACACCTTCCAAATAATTTCATGTTGTATGTCACGCTGCATAGTGATCGGTCTTGTATGGAATCAGCGGCTAAAAATACTTCTACTGCCTATATTAAAATGAAAATTTTGCCAAAGCTTTTTAAAATCTCCCTCTCCCGTGTCCCACTCTATCACCCTCGATATCAACAAATTTTAATTAATTATATTAAATTAAAAAAAATTGATAAACGACGAAAGGAATTTTTTGAATATTATTCAACTAAATCAAAAATTCATTTTAATAAAATTTATTTACTTTTGCATGATAGTTTCTTTAAATGGTGATGAAAGGATCTAAGCTCGAAAGCACTCGGCTTAGCAAAATCCTAATCCGATCCTTTTGTTCTTTCGTGTACGATCCTTTAGTTCTTTCGTGTACGATGGAGTCGATACATTTTTCATGTCCTTATTGCTTGATTCAACAGATTCTTATAAGAGTACTCCAATTGAAACTGGGGCATATTGAAAATCATCGGCAGCGATGTTATGATAATACGAGGAATATTTTGAAGTTAATTCCTTTGCACAAATCTAGTGCATTTAAGGTTTAATTCCTTTTGTAATTGAATTCGAACAGGACGGCAATAGCGGGGGGACGAAGGTCTGCAGTTATTCTATTGTACAGAGACATACATATGTCGTGACAAATAAATTATTAAACTGCTTTATTCGCTCTGACCGGAATTGCTATCAAAGCCACATATTCCTATTGATAATAGGTAATTAGAGGGCTCATTCCGTTCATTAATTAGACTTGTGAGGCAATGTGGTGTAATAATTTTTTTTTTCTCAACTTCAACATCAGAATCTGAGACCTTTATTTGCTCAGGAAAACTGTTTTTCCTTTAAAATATTATCATAGCATGGGAAAAAGTTAACATCAAGTTTTTTGTTAACGAAACTTCTAATAAGTAGATACTGAAGCTTTATTAAATTTGCTTCGGTGATAAGTGATATTTCTTCACACATTTGCTAAACACCACATATCTGATATGATATGATGTGCCTAAATAAAAGTACGTATAAAACAAACATTTGATAAAAGTGAGAAAATAATAAAAATTTAAAAACCCAAAACTCAATATGTATATATATGTATGATGAAAAAAAAAAAAAAAAAAATGCACCCAATATACACACACCCTAAATACAAAAAATTATAAAAAATAACACACAAAAAATCGCATGTCTGGTAGAATAACATGAATATCAAAGAAAATTGCAAAAAGTTGCAGCTGAAATCAATAGCATAGACTTAGAAAACATTAACTAATATAAACAAGCTTGATTCATTTGTGGGGAGACAGGGATCACAACTTTTTCCCATACCTGAGATCGATGTATAAAGAAAAACATAGCACTCAAAAGGGCTCTTATAAAACAATTGTTTTAAAAAAATATATTTTTTTTTATAATATAATAATATATTTTTATTATATAAAAACTACTTTGTTATATAACATATACCTTTATTCTCAATACACATTTCGATTTATGGGGATTAGCACGATTTTGTATTGCAATTTAATTTATTATAAGAGATAATTTTTTAAGCTATTTTCACTGCATAGTCCGCGTGTTTCTATTGTCTCACTTCTCGCGCTTTTCGTAACTCCTACGAAAGGGATAGAGCAAAAATGTATTTAACGTTAGTTTTAGTGGTGTTTTAAGAAATAGCTTTGATACAAACAGTTGGGAAATTTCAAAGTTTTATTTTTTTTTATTTTTGGGCCCATGAAATCGACCAGTGAGCGCTAAAGTCAACGAAAATAATGTGAAGAGTCGTCATTTGCCATTTCGAAAGTTGCCTAAGGTGATATTTACATTTTACTAGTACTCCTCCAAAAACATCTTACTCACCGAAGTTAACGACAAATTTTTACAAATTCCAAGATATTTTTCACTAGAATATTTAAGTCATTTTCCCAGCTACTTTGTGACTTTCCCAGCTGCATGCAGACGGTTGCAATCAGCGCACCACCACACATTGCATGCAATAACTTCCACAGCAACTACTTATCGACGAAGATAATCCGCGAAGGATATACAAACTTGCACGCAGGCCACAGCTGGTGGTAATAAATTGCGAAATCTCAAGAGTTCAATCAACTCGAACCCAGCTGAAAGTCATTTCAAGTTAACTTAGGTGAGTAAAAACCAGAATGCGGCGGCAGAGTGTGTGGTGAAGACCAGGAGCTTAGACTAGCATGCTTAGTTACGTACTTAATGCCAGCAAAGGTTTGGTGGGTGAGACAGGACTCCATTGGAGAGGGTTTACTGCCAGTAACAAGCAAAGGAAGTGGTGGAGAAAGTGCGCGCGCTTCAGCTAAGTGGGCAAGTGGGCAGGGGGGCGCACGAACAGGTGGGCGATGTGGCAAATGTAAGTGCGAGTTGACGTTGCATTAGCTTCCCTACGCGTATGACTGTTTGCATAACTCTGGGTGTGGGTATGATGAGTGTTGCCGAACAAATGCAATTTTCAAAAGCATTGATGCGCACGTGCGCCGCGCCACCTACTGGCGGCCGCGTGACACCATCAAATGTGCATTTTGTGTGCGTGATTTAATGGGGTTTTGCGGTTTTCAGTGCGCAACGTGCACGCTGTGCTGTCATGCTGCTTCGTTTTTCAATACATTTGCTGTTTTCGTTGTTGTTGTTGCAGCGCCAAGTAGCGCGTATGTGCTGTGGAAATGCTGTGTTGCAACAATGCGACTTCCGCTCAGTCAGTGGGTTAATCGGAAGAACATTGATGTCATGACTGCGTTACTTGGCTCGTTGGTTGGTTAGCTGACTGATTACGTGATGAGTTATTTGCCAGTCTGCTAGCGGTACTTTCATGAACTCTTGTTGCTTTGCATGCAGCGTCTGTTATTGTTTTTAGTGTGCTCGTATTTACTGTTTGTTTTGTTGTTGTACTGTAGTGGGGTTTTTTTGTTCTTACTCCCGCATGTAATTTGCCGCTGATGAAGCAGATAAACTATGCAAGCAGTGGTGGCGGCAAGCAAATAATGTTGGTTTGTTGGTGGAAGCACCGAAGATTTTTGATAAGCATTTTTTGTTGGTGTCTCTGGCATATTTAGTTATTGATTTATCGCGCTTTTAGTAGTTTTGAACAGTACCGTTATATGGGGATTCACACTATCGATAGGAGTTCCTTTAATATTCGTGCTAAGCAAATTTGGTCGTTGTAGCTTTAGTGGGTTTTGCAGGTATGCACATTAAACCTATTAGGGGGGGGAGCCACGCCCACTTTTTAAAAATTGTCAAAATTATCCTCAGGTGGGAAACCCTTTCTACTGCGATCAGCTGTGCCAAAAATTACAGTTTTATATCTTAATTTAGTCCTTAGTTATGGCACTTTATATGTGTTCGGCGATTTGTGGGCGTGGTGGTGGTCCGATTACCCTCAACTACGAACTCGAATTTTTTTTGTACAAAGGAACCCAAGGGATTCTTCAAAATATCTCAAATTTTTTCTCAAGTCACAGCTTGGTCGGACGGACATACAGACAGACAGTCAACTCGATTTCAACTTTTCTCGTCATCCTGGTCATTTATAAATGTATATATAAAACCCCATATCTATCAAGATTGATTTTAGGTGATACGTACAGCCCTCAGCTTATATTCTTACGCATCCTCATAGTCATTAAGTCAAATAAAATTTATTAATTTTTTAATTCAAATTTATAGTATTTTTCCAAGTGACAGCTCTAGTCCGTATGTTGCCTTTTAATTTTCGGGTTTCGCGCACAAAAACAAATTTTAATCATCGAAAATCGCTTGATTTTCAAATGTTATACATTAAGATCTAAATATTTTTGCTTGTATTTGCGCCAATCTCGAAGCACTTTTACAAATCCTCGAAGCACTTTTGCCTCTCTCATTGAGGTATCTCCAAAACATGCCTTCGAATGCATTAATCACCTCTTCTGGTGTCGAAATATTGTATTCCTTCGACCAATAGACAGGTTCGTGTATGCTTAGAGCAATTGAAAAATTGTGTGGGTTCCAACGTGAACATATTTTTTTGTAGTTAAAATGCTCATTTAATATTGAATCTGTGCTAGTCCCACTAATGCCCATAGATTTCTCAATCTCACGGTAGCTCTCATGACGACCTTACGATATCAGTTTGCGCACAGCATCAATTTTTTCCGAAACAACAACTGATTTTGGACGACCTAACAGAAATTCGTTTTTGGAGTGAACCTCGACTGAATTCTCGACACCATCGAAATGCCGTCCGCCTTGATGGAATTATATCGTCAAATATTCAGTTAAGTCCATCTAAAATCTCTTGATGAGTTAATCTCCGTCGAAAGTTGTAAGAAATAATCAAACGAAAATGTAAATGATATCGATATTCTCTGCCCAAAAAATAAGGTGACACTGTATTTATTTTGAAAATTCTTTATTTATTCTTCCTAATCAATTTCATCCCCTTCAAAATAATCCCCTCCCAATGCAATGCACTTATGCCAACGGATTTTCCAATCTCCGAAACACTGGTTGTAGTCACTTTCCGGATGGCCTTCAGTTCCGTCTTCGCTGCGGCTTGAATCTCTTCTATCGTATAAAAACGGTGTCTCCGGAGCGGTCCTTTTGAAGTCGCGCGGCGCCAGATCAGGTGAATACGGTGGTTGCGGAACGATATGGGTTGAGTTTTTGGCGAAGTGATCACGAATTACGAGGGCATTGTGGATTGGTGCATTATCGTGGTGTAAAAACCAAGAATTGTCTTTCCACAATTCCGGCCTTTTTAGGCGGATAGCGTTACGGAAATGACGCATAACGTTCAAATAATATTCCTTGTTGACTGTTTGACCGGTTGGAAGGAATTCATAATGCACAACACCACGATAATCGAGGAAAACAGTCAACATGTCCTTGATTTTTGAGCGACTTTGGCGTGATTTTTTTGGTCTCGGCTCTCTTTTGGCACGATATTCGCTCGGTTGATCGGTTGTTTACTTCAACGCTACGCCGTTTTTCCAAAAAATTCAATGTTTTCGGTACCAGTCGAGATTTGACGCGCTTGAGGCCCGAAACATCCTTCAAAATGGTATTTGGTTTGGTCCTGACGTCTAGTGCCACAATATCAAGCGAAAACGGTCGTGGTCAAAGACCGGTAAATCGTCCCAAACAGTGGTCAAGCCAGCATTGACAACCAGGAATGTTTTGCTGAGTATTTGGTGGGATTGGAAGGGAATCATCCACTATGAGCTGCTCCCATATGGTCTGATGCTTAATTCTACCATCTACTGCAAAGTGGTGGTGTAGTGTTCCACCAGGACATCACCAGACCACACACTTCGTTGATGGCTCGTCAGAAGACACGGGAGTTCGGATAGGAGGTTTCATCGCTTCCACCATAAAGCGCGGACATAGCGCCCAGTGATTACCACCTGTTCCTGTCCATGGCGAACGTCCTTGTTGGCGTAAAGTTGAACTCAAAAGAGGCTTTTGCAAAGTGGCTGTCCTAGTTCTTCGCAAATAAGTAGGTGGGCTGCTACGAGGGGGATATTATGAAGTTGCCGTCTAGATGGAAACAGATCATCGAACGAAACATCGCATATTTGAACTAAATCCGATCACTGTAACACTTTTTATAAAACATTGAATAATGAGCAAAATAGCGGAAGGAGGATATTTGTAATAATTTTAAATTCTTAACCAAATTTACACTACGATTGCACTACATACTCAATTGCAAACATATCTCATCAGCGGAAGCTCACAAATTCAAATGCCTGTCTACCAGTTTAAGCTCTATTTTGTGGCACAGCCCACATGGACTCTTGCACATATACATATGTACATCCGCAAATGAATACAAATCGCTGCAAGCCAATTGAACTGGAAAATACTGTGATTTGTGGCGCCCGGCCGCTTAATCAGCGGTTTGGTGGTATGAGCACACACACATACATGCATGCATATGCACTCTTACATGCATAAACCATTTCATAATTGCATGCATAGATTTGTATATTGCGCCAGCACTTATACTGTCTGACCCCCCGGCGGCATTTTTTTCGCAGAAATCTAATAAATCACATTTAATTATAAAATCGACGGGAAATGCGGATTTTAATTAGTGCATTGCTGCCAGCGGGTACTAGTATGCTTTCACAGCAGCTAACGCGACTACTGCTTTAACAAATACACATGCACTTTAATGCTACTTTGCTGCAGGCAGCATACTTCCAGGCGCATATCATGGTATTTTGCGTATTGGCAGCTATTTGATGCATTCAATTATGGCATTTATACATACATAACTGCATTTTAGGCTGCATTCTATAGAAAACAGGTTTGGGGGGGTCTTATATAAATAACTGTTAATGTGTATGTACTATATGTCTGTGTAAAAGAAAATACGCAATGCTGCAGGCATTTATCACTTCGAACTCTGGATTTCTGTAAAGGCTCTTTTATATATTTCAACATTTTATTAATTTCTATTAAAGTATTGTAACACTAATTCGTGGTATACCTAATTTGAGTACCAAAAGGAAATTGTAGCAATATTCATAAAATATAAGGTTGTCAAATATCTCCCTCCCGTTTTTTTATCTGCTCTTTATTCAATGCTTTATAAAAAGTATTGTAGTGATCGGATTTAGTTCAAATATGCGCTGTTTTGTTCGATAATCTGTTTCCATCTAGCCACAACTTCACAATACCCCCCTCGTAGAAGTCGCCCTTCCTATTTGCGAGGAACTCGGACAGCCACTCTTCACAGACCTCTTTTGAGTTCAACTTTACACCAACAAGAGCATTCGCCATGAAGAGGGACAAGTCGTAATCACTTGGCACTAAGTCTCGTCTATATGGTGGAACCATTTATCTGAGCTCCCGTAGCTTCTGACGAGTCATCAACGAAGTGTCTGGTCTGGCGTTGTCCTGGTGGAACACTACACCATTCCTGTTGGCCAATTCTGTACGCTAATGGTCGGTCGCCTTCTTCAAGCGGTCCAGTTGTTCGTAGTAGATGGTAGAATTAAGCGTCTGGCCGTATGGGAGCAGCTCAAAATGGATGATTCCTTTCCAATCCCACTAAACACACAGAAAAACTTTCCTGGCCGTCAATCCCAGCTTGGCCACCGCTTGGAACGATTCATCGGCCATCGACCACGACCGCTCTCGCTTGATGTTGCCGTATATGATCTATTTTTCGTCGCCAGTCACCATCCGCTTCAAAAGTGGGTCGAGTTCGTTCCCTTTCAGCGTAGCGTTGATTCGGTCCAGAAGGTTTTTTTTTGCGTCAAATCATGCGGCACCCAAACAGCAAGCTGTTCTGTGTATCCAGCTTTCTGCAGATGGTTTAAAGTGGTTTGGTGACTAACTCCCATCTTCTGGACGATGTCATGAGATACCACGTGCCGTTCTAACTCGATGTTTTCCATGATTTCAACAGTATTCGTGGTCACTGGTCTTCCGCCGGCTAGCTTATCCATGGTGTCGCTTTCACCCGCTTTGAAACCATTGCTCCGCAGTTCGAAGTGATACCATCCCCCAAAACTCTATTAATCTCACGGAACGTTTCTCTAACCGCGAAATTCAAAAGACAAAAAGACGTAAGGAAGATATTTGACAACCTAATATTAACGTTAAGTTAGGTTACCCCGGCTGACACTCACGGCATACATATACCTTTAGGTCCTTTGTTATTAATGCGAGCTTAAGTTGTGCAGGACGTCAACGATATTTACGAAGTTTAGTAGAGACTTGACATCTAATTCTGGCGCTTCTTTCAGTCATTTGAACTGTTAAGCTGCTAGATATCTAAGCCGAGTTCTAGATAAGGGCGGACATAAACAGAGGAAGTGTTCCGGCGTCTCTCTTTTTGTGTATGGTTTTCGCCTTCATCCCCCATTGCTAGTTTTCGCCCTGGGCATAGTCTTTAGTGCCGAACCAGCAGCCTTGAAATCCTCCAGAGAGCGAAGCGAAGCTTCCTCTTTAGTTGTGTTAACGCTTCCAGGTTCGAGTCTTCAAAGACCGTGGTACCGCTGCGTTGTAAAGCGGCTTTGGCACTCTCATTAATTCGCTGCGAACCACATCCTTGGCAGCAGAGGTGTAGCTCCTGGTGATTCAACACTGCGCCCGCCGGTGTTGGCATCCATTTCTCTCAACGACGTTTGGGCTGATATCACAACCCACTTTTTGTGCTTGTTCTCCTCCATGTTGAGTTTTATTTTCAGGCAGCTTATATCACTAGCTAGTTTTGTGCCTACCTCCAGGTACCTTATTAGTCATAGCAATGGGAACTATACATCTGCCATCCCAGGTCTCGTATACCAAGCAAATTTACAAGGGAAAAAAAGATGGATATATACCTCTACCTTAGCAAAAGTTGACAAAATTGTTCAGATCGCAATTCTATAGCAACAGCTGTCATACAAACTGAACGATTAAAGTCTTTGTATGGAATTTTTGTTTTAATTAAAATATTTTCACGAAATTTGTCATGGATTATAATAATGCCTCAGAGCAATTGATTCGATTCCTCTTTCCTCATTCCTAGAAAAGTTGGTAAATTAGTGCTGTTTTTTCCTCCAGAGGTCATCTCTAAAAATTCACATACTGAAGTGGTATTTCAAATATGGTCTCTTCTTCAATTTAAAGTACGTCAATCTGGCATGACAAATACATACACACATATAAGATAAACGGATACTTATTTGAAGTACCAGTCAACAGTTTTGCGGTTAATTATGAAAGTGCGTATACACCGATATGAAACCCACAGTTCAGCTTACCTCAGTAACCGCTCACCGCAAATGTGTGTTACAACATTTTTTTTAAATGGAAAGAAAATTTAAAATTTGTATGCGATTTTTTCCCTCTTCTTCGCACATATGTATGTACATCTGTCAGCCACACAATTGCTCAAGTGGTGCGCTTTTAATTTTCACTTGTATTTCTTTTACGCACCTTTTTTCTACTCCACTGAACTCATTTATGCCGAATGCTACACACCGCATTGTCTCGCACCATTTTGCCAATCTTGCACATTCTTCCATTTCTTTTGCCTTCACAATTCTCGTATATTTGCTGCCTTTACGCTCGACGACTCCCTTTGGGGCTTTCCATTTCTTTCAGCCAGCATCTTTCTGCATTCATATCAACGCTCTTTTTTCGCTTGGCGCAGCTCTCTGCTCGCAGTTGACAAATGTCACGCATACGCCCCGTAGGGCAGCCGTGCAGACGGACGATTGCAGTTGTCGCCGCCGTGGTGGTGGGCGTATGCGTGCGCTTTTATATGTGTTAACTCAACGCTATGTGTGTGGGTGTATACTCCTTAACTCATTTTCGCTTTGTGCTCGAGTTTTATTTGTGTTATATTTGTATGCGTGTGCCAGTTACTTTCTATTTTCTTTCCGTATGTTTTCTCTACATCTTCCTGTTGATGATGCTGCCGTCTGTGCGTTTTCCATTTACCACTCTTGCAGCCGCTACTGGCAAGCAGTTCTGTTGCTTGGCCCTCTGAAGTGTGCGTATTTTCTTTGGTTTGTATGTGTGTGCTGTCAATCCTGTTAGTGTGTGTGTGTGTGTGACTTTGCTTATGAAAGCGGAACACTGTTGAAGGGAAATCGATATGACAAGTTTGCTAATGAAATGAAGTTAGTGCAGAACAGTAAGTTTTACAAAAAAATATGCTTCTCACAACACACTGTTAGAAATTTACATATGTTTTTCAATATATAAATAATAACCAAAAATAATAAAAAGTTTTTTGTCAGTTTGCCAAAATATAAATATAATTATAATGAAGCCATAATTCTCATCACAAATACAAAATATTTCTTATAAGTACTTGATTTTGATGGTCTGACGATCCGAGTAATTTCTGCGGATATTGCAGTATATTCTTAGGCCATAATCCTTGACGAACTTCAAGAAAATATCTCGTTAAATGAAAACAGCTTTCCACATAAGTAAATTATTCCGATCGTTCATTGTGCAAGGCAGCTCTATGCTACGGTAGTCCGATCTCAGCGCTTCGACAAATGAGCATTTTCTTGGAGAGAAAAAGACGTGTGCAATATTTCATAAGGATATCTCAGAAATTAAGGTAAAGTTTGCGTACACACATGGATATGACTCAACTTGTCATGCTGAGCATAGTTGAGAAACCGCGATTTTTTGTACTGCAGTACATCTACATAGAAAGGAATGACCCTTAAGATCGCAACATCTTTTCTGCGAGCTTGCCACTTCAACTTTGCTCCATAATTCCTAATTCCTTTGTAATTGATGGTCTACGATCGGCACCTTTTTTTTAATATCTTCCCATACAGTTTTCCTGTGTTTGATGTCAACGACTGAGCAGGCCGCAAGCTGGCCTCAACTTTCTTGAACCGAAACCAGGTTTACTTGTGCCTATGTTTCGGGTGTTCCTTGAAGTAATGCAAAAGTGGTCCCAGGATGGGCGAGGGTTTCTTGGAGGAGAGGCTTTTAGTGACCTGCAAGTGCACATATCGTCACTGTGGCGCCAGCACTCATGATGCGAAAAGCAATTTCCAGTCAATAAAATTTTTTGGTTTTTTAAAGAACCACTTTAACGTCATATTGCACTGGGAATTTAACGTTATCCAATATCTCGACATACATAGGTTTGCTGATCCATGGTTTCTTTTATGAGATAGACAGGTCTAACGCCGTTGCACGAGAAAATATTTCTCCATTTCTTCGTTGGCCAATTGGCATGTTCTTTTTGGCAGGCGTGCCACCTGTTTCTTTGCTCACAATGGAGCTTTTTGTGAACTTCACGAAAATAAATAGTTTTCCTGTTAACGTCTATTAAGTGTTACATCATTAATATCGAGATCTAGAAACACCTATTGTATTAACCTCTTGTGCATACTGTCATTGTTGAATCGGCATGGAACCGAAAACTCAGGAACAACTGATTCCAGGTTGACCAGCAATTTTTAGAAGCAGTCTTAAAGCCCTTGGATCCATCTACGTGAAGAGTGATCACAACACCTCCATTGCATCCAACAAGCTCTTAGAATTTTTCAGAGTGATGGGCCTCTGTGACCACATGCGATGAAGGAGAGCGTACAATAGACCATAGGTCGAAGTGCAAAACCTTAATTTATTTTTATTATATTCTACTCTAAGATCTAGATACTTCTTTATTTCTTTACTAGCAGCCTGTCCCGGAATCGCACGGGGCAGACAATTATATATTTTTGGAAATTTGGATATAAAACACTTTTTTCACAAATATTTTTATTTGTATTAAAAAAAATCCCACAGTTATATTTGTATGTAAGTCTATTTATGTTCAATTTCTTTGATGGTTTATCTAAGTGGCGGGCACTTTTGAAAAATTAAAAAATAAAAATAATAATAATCAAAAAATTAAAATAACAGTAATAAATAATGAATTCAGTCGTTTTACATATAAGTAAATAATAAATTATCAAATAATAATAATAATAATTTTCTTTAAAAATTAGCGTATAAAAATATTATAAGTAAAAGTAATAATTACGAAAAAAATAATAAAAAAATAAAATAAAAATACTAATTATGAAAAATTAAGAAATAAAAATAATAATAATAAAAAAAATTAAAATAACAGTAATAAATAAAGAATTCGGTCGTTTTACATATATTTTTGCCACTGCACGTGCTCAATTCTGCTAAATAGCAGCGACAACGTCGAATTCCTTACTTTGATTCTATCGGCTCTGTTAGCCGCCAAATCGAACATCATACAGACTTCAATTTGCACCTTCTCTATACTTTACATTCTCTGGCCCGGCGCGCTTTTCAGAATGCATCGCAAACAACGGTCACGGCGCTATGGCGGTTTTGTTTACTTTTTGAATTTTTTAATTCGTAATATCTTTTGAATGGAAAGTCCAATTTAAAAACTATTTTAAAGGTAGTTAAATGGTCTTGAAAATAATTTATTTTAATGAGGATTAATATAAACACAAAAGCATGGTTTGAATTTGGGTAGCATTTTCATTAATGTTTAAAATGAAAAAAGTTGTTGTAGTGACATAACTACAATAGTTGGACATATGCTACCGCGGAGTTTTTTGTAGACATTATGATGTTCTTCAATATTGTTGTACATTATTTTGTTTTATCGCTAATAGTTTCGGCAGCGCCTTCGACGAAAGACATTTTAAGACTCATTTTTCTACTCCTTCGGTTACATTGTTCAAATTTACCAAGGATTCCTAATTTTTTTCAAAATGAAATGTAGCCTATGTCAAATTGGAAGAATGTAGCTTTCTATTGGTGAAAGAAAGTTTTAAATCGGCCCAGTACTTTTTGAGTCTATTCATTACAAACATACAAAAATAGGAACAAATCTTTCCTCTTTATAATATTAGTATAGATATGACGCTTTAGTATGTTTTTTAGGCGACTCAAATATGTGTCGATCGATTTCTTTGGTGGTTTTGCGTTTTCAGCCACAAATCTTCAGTTAAGTTCTATAGGCCAGAGTAATCCAATCTCGGATAGCGTTAGCTATTAGTTATCTTACCGACATCCGATTCTGAACTGAATCGCTGTACCCAATTCTGACAATCAATTTTCACATTAGTACTTCAGTCTGTCACAGAGTTATATTATACATAAAATATATAAACTTTGTTCTAAATTTTCTAAGTGAAAAGTCACAAAATATACATTTATAGCTGAATTTCTGTCACTTCCTGATCTTAAGAATATAGAGTAGATTATTTTCGTATTTTTATGCTGTGATCTAAGAACGTTGTTTCAAGCTTTGAAGCATAATTTTGGAATTTTTCACCACAGTCAATATGAGTTCCTTTAGAACTGGCATGATATATAAAAACTCTTCGCCCAATTCAAAAGTTAGGTTAGGTTAGGCTATAACGCCGGTCCGCTGTGATACTTAAAACTCACATATTTCGATCAAAAAAATTTCCATAATTCCAATAAGCGCTTTGAGCTTGCCACAAATTTTTTGAGGCGAATAATAATAGTTTCTATTATCTCTCCTGTTTCGCCGAAAGTATGATCGACAAGATGCCTTTGCCTCACTTCTGTAAAAGCTGGACATTGGAAAAGAAAGTATTTGCGAATTTTAAAATAAAAAAACATTTTGAAATACAATATTTCCCAGTGTATTGCCAGTCGCACCAGTTTTCGTTTTTCTTGCAGACAGACAGTCGCATCAAACATGAATTTCCTTTCTCCAGTTTGCATGCATTATTATTCTATAACTTTGTTTTTCTTTCATTTTCTCGTTAACAGCGACCTGGCAACAGGCGGCGAAGCGCTCAGCATTCTGCATTCTTCAATATTTTCTACTCCGCCCTAGCAGTTTTTGCTCTCTTTAAACTCTAACTGCTGATGGAAGAAAAATTATAGCAACATATCTCCCTTGTGGCATTTCCTTTGCTGTGAATGCTTGAATGCACACAAATGCAGGTCACTGAATGGATCCATTTATTTGCAGATTGCACGTGAAGAGGGGGATTAAAAGGGTTTTGTTTGTTTTGTGACTTTAAGATTTGTATATCTGCTTATTTATAATTGGTCTGCGCTTTGTTCTATCAATACTTCAATGGTATTGAATATCTTTGCATGGTTGTGATTTTGGTACTATTTACTAATAAGAGTTATCATTCAGAATTGTATGAGCTTGTGAGGCATAATGAAGATTAAAAATTCTGAAATCAATTTCAAGTTAAAATAATTGTTAACCGATTTTAATAGCCGAGTTCACAACAGCGCGCCAGTCGTTTCTTCTTTTCGCAAGGTGACGCCAATTGGAGATTCCAAGCGAAGCCCGATCCTTCTTTACATGGTCCTTCCAACGGAGTGGAGGTCTTCCTCTTCCTATGCTTCCACCGGCGGGTACTGCGTCGAATACTTTCAGAGCTGGAGTGTTTTCGTCCATCCGAACGACATGACGCTACGCTGGCTAGGCCGCTTTCTTTTAATTCGCTGAACTATGTCAATGTCGTCGTATATCTCGTACAGCTCATCGTTCCATCGAATGCGATATTCGCCGCGGCCAACGCACTAAGAGCCATACATCTGTCGCAGAATTGTTCTCTCGAAAACTTTCAACGTCGACTTATCAGTTGTTGTCATCGTCCAAGCCTCTGCACCATAAAGCAGGGCGGGAATTATGAGTAACTTATAGAGTTTGTTCGTCGAGAGAGGACTTTACTTCTTAATTGCCTACTCAGTCTGAAGTAGCAACTGTTGGCAAGAGTTATCCTGCGTTGGATTTCCAGGCTGACATTATTGGTGGTGTTTATACTGGCTCCAAGATAGACGAAATTATCTACAACTTCAAAGTTATGACTGTCAACAGTGACGTGGGAGCCTAGCCTACGCTCTTATAAACTATTGTACATGCTCGATTAAGTTCTGCAGCCCGAATTCTTTTCTATTTGGAGATGGATAATGTGTAGAAGTTCACACAAGTGAGGAAAGTTCTCTGATCGCCATTCACTTGGGAGTGGCCCGAAACGATTATTTTACATATGGCTCAAAGAGCTCACGACTTCCGGTCTTTGACCAAATATCCTTTGGGTAGCCTAAGAACATCCGTTTGAAGGCGAGCCTAAAGTGAGACTTCTACACATGACTCCATCCTCCTCGATCCACGTAAAGAACGCTCCAATGAAATATAACAACCAGCCTCGGATGAGAGACCCCTTTTCACCTCTTTCATGAGGGAGGTACTAGAAAGGCTTACTTATCGGCTGCACAATGCGTACATGAATGGTCGATTAACAGAAACTGCCGTATTCGTGGTAGTAAGTTAAAAGTCGTTAGAACTCAAGCAATCTACAGTGGCTGGACATATAAGGATGTTTTAACAGCGTAGAAATAAGCACGATCACTAAGTCTGTGACACAGAACGTCATGGATGAAATCGTGGCAGATGGCTTCAATCTATGCTTATGAACACAATTATTATAGCATCATACAGTTGACTTACACCAACAAGTTATGTAAGCAAAAGAGATTTTTCAAGGTTATGCAGACGATGTAGTGTTAATGGTATCAGGGCTGTTTCCTTCCCCAATCGGTAAGATTATGGAAAGCGAAACGCTTAAGGCGGTTACTCCTACGGGCGTACCCCTACCTAACGGACTCGGTATCGTGTTGCAAAGACAGAACTGATGCTATTCATGAATAAAACCAAACTATCTCAATTACAATTCCCCTCACTCATTCACTATAATTTATCCCTCACCCACTGTTTAATATTTGGAGGTCGAGATAGCGAAAAAAACGATTGGAAATTAAATATTGAGAATTCAGCTATAAGAATTAAGGAGATTGGTGCTTTGGATAGGAAGAGCTATAGAAATTCTGAACCAGAATGAAACTAATCTAAATAAAGCAGACTATATCATCCCAAAGTTAAATTTCAATAGAGATTTCCAGGTGAGAATAACATCTAGTCGTGAATGGAAAAGCAGTGTAGTAAGGGAGGAGAATACTACCTCGATCTGCCTCTACCGGTCTATGTAGATATCTCACTTTGTACCAAACACAACTAGCATCTTCCAAGCGAAAGAAGTAGGCATAGAGAAGGCCTATAAAGATCTACTGACAAATTACGGGAGGATACAGAAAGCAGCCATTTACACAAATAACTGGCGGCACTCCTACCTTTGTGGTCGACAAAGCTGACTGGCAGATTAATAGTTTGGGTTCCACAGGAACATTTTCAGCAACGAAAGAGCAGGCGAGTTGGCTAAGTCAGGAGCCTCTCTAGACGAATCCGAGGCAAAGATAATACTGTGTCCAATAGGCATGTTCAAGGGGGAACTAGTAAGCAATTTGAACAAATGGGGCAAAATAGTTGGAAATATAAAATCAAATACAGGACGGCGAAACAGTTATGGCAGAATTTGGACCAGAAAAAAATGATGGACCTATATTACATTGGGATAGAAAAAGTATATATAGACTTACAGCTACCATAAAGAGGCATTGGCCATTTGGCGGTCATGGGTTAAAAATGAATATTCTATAATATACTCTATAAAACACTTGTCGTAGCTGCAAACTTGAAGGTAGTAAGGAAATGATGGTACACTTCCTCTGTGAGTGCCTAGCTATATGACAAATCATACATTTTTGGAAACCATCCGTTACCAAACTTTGAATGTCTATCTACACAAATATAACGGAGACAAGTAGTTTCATTGAAGCCACCAAATAGTTGGAACACAGCAATGGAATGTGTTATCAAAATATAAGGTGATATTGAGGCTTCCAGCGCTAATTGAGTTGGAAGAGGAAGCACTTTTATCTACCCACCTACAACCGCGAAATTTTACTCCAAAATAAACTCTCGAATTTCCGTAGAATTTATTTTTCTACTCTTTAACCTCATAATTTTCAATTTATCGTATGTCTTCCCTTATAATAACTTCTTTAAGTACTATACATCCTTTAAAACACCATTTGGTTAAAATCAGTACTTCCATTATTTCCTTTACTATAGACTGTACGTTATGATTTCATATTGCTAGTGACATATTTGAAAACCAGTTGTATGAATTCAACTATTTGGAAAATTAATTTCCCAGTTGTCCAACGCTTTGTTGCATTTGTGTGGCTGTCGTTATGAAGCCAAATTGTGAAATGCTGGCAATTCGGTCAGTAGTGTTCAATGCAATTTGACGTATGTATAAATAATTCCCAAACGCATTCGAAACCAATATCACTTTGTTGCCTTACAAATATCGCCCATATATTTACATGTAATCAGATTCGTTTGTGCATACTCAATTTATGACGTTTGTGTATGATTGTACTTCCAGATACTATGTGTATATGATACGAGTAAAACCTTGAGCTTATTACGTTAATAGGCTTCTTGTTTTAAAGCAGGCTTTAATTTACAAATGTGGAGTGGTAGATATTTTTAATTAGCATTATTCTCTGGTGAAATGCAATCGCATATAATTTGCATTAAACTATTTTGATTATGAGTATATTAAATGTGTAAACATTAGGTTGGATCAAAAAAAAATCGAATTCTCCTTTTTTTCAGTTTGTACTCTGCCTCAGTTTGTATAGCCGGTTGTTAACTCGGCTATAATCGCGTAAGCGGTGTCTACGCCAATTAAGAAGAAGAAGAGACTCTGAAAATTGGTTGATAGACACCTATAAGAGAGGGTCCTCAAGTATGAGCTCTTAATTATAACGGGTGGATCCTCCGCCTAAAGGTTTTCTAGTTTTTTCTTATTATCAGATAGAAAATGCATATCTCGCTTCCAACTACTTGAAAATATATTTTGTTTTGTGGATTATAGGAAATTGCCTGCTCTTCAAAAACAGGTCCTTCTTTTTCAGAGGTGCCTATCAAACCATTTTTCAGAGTACCAAGCCTAAAAAACGTTCGTTTTTTTAAAGCGGGTCTAGAAGCATGATGAAGTGTCGTAAAAAAAGACAATTAATATTTTTACTATCGATTTTTTATTAGTTATTTATTAATTTTAGAAAAGTACAGAAAAAAATTAAAAATTAAAAAAAGTAAAAAATTTCAAAAATTATGAGCTGACGTAGTGGGGGGTCTCTAAAAATTTCCACTTGACCATACCCCTGATTTCAACCCTCCTAGTTATCTGAAACCGAAATGACAAAAAGATTATTAATCTAGAATAATGTCGCAATGGCCGGAACTACGGAAAAGTGGGAAAAAAATTTTTTCACAAAATGGCGACAAAATGGTAAAATGGCCTAAAAAAATTTTTTTTGGATCACTTTTTCTGACTATTACGAATTTTTTAAAAATAATAAAAAAAAAAATTTTGGGATGGGGCTATTTTCAACCATAGACAAGTCTACGAAGAAAACTGTATAAAAATTTCAAGTCAATCGGTCCAGTAGAACCTGAGAAATCGTGGTTCTCGTTCCGAATAAGTTAGTTTTGAGAAAACCGCGTTTAAAGTTTCGCATTCCTGACGAACCAGTTTGGATGTCGGGTCAGAAAAATGCCTATATCTCCGATAATAATTTGATTTTTGAAAAATCCTCTTGTACATATATTCTTGAATAGTTAAACTATGAAAAAAAAAAAAAATAGATTTTTTTAAATTTGTAGACTAGAATACCCTCTTAACCACCCTAGTATACATACAGGATGCGTTCTTTTTTCAGTGGATATGTAATATGGACTGGATAGGTACGAATAGTCCTAATCGATCGCGTTGTTTAAATATGTTTTGAGAACTTCAACTCAGCATAAAGGAAGTCTTAAATTATTTTGAACCGAAATGGGTTAAAATTAAAAAGATACTTTTAATTGTGTTGAATCAGCATTTATATCGCTTAACAGAACTTCGAAAAGTCCAACAAGTAGCTGTTTGACTCAAGTCTATCACTAGATATTTTTGGAAACAGTCAAACGGCGGGCAGCTGATGTCAAGAAGATTCTACATTAACTACCCACTAAGGCTAAGAAAAACTTTTGCATTTGACAAGATATATTCACAAAATTTGGTATAGATTATTTTCAAAGGCAACACTTAATCTCCGAAAAAATTGTTCAGATCGGATTACTAAAGCATATAGCTTCCATACAAACTGAACATACAGTTACTAAAAGAAATGTTCTTGTTTTGATTTTTGAATGTTATTTAATAAGTACATATCGATTTAAAAGATAGCATCTACTGTATATATAATCCAATAATTATTTTTCTTCTTCTTCTTCTACTTATTACAACTAGCTGAGCTAACTTATTTCATTTTTTCTACTTACAGGTAAATTGGCGACGTTCAATTCGGTTATGAACCATGACGGCTCACAAACTTTCAACAAATCGAATGGTATTAATTTTTGCTCAATTGTACTTAAAGAATAAGCCGAAAGACGAGTTTTTGTTTTTTACTAAATAAAAAGGAAGAAATGCTAACTCTTTTCCTTAGGCGGCAACTCTGTTGAGGAAGATTTTAGATATTCATCCCCAAAGCAACCTTTGACGATACCGGTGGCACACTAATTAGCACACCCTTACATATTCCAATAGTATTGCTTGAAAATGGAAGATAACGGTATTTTAGGAAATCTTTTTGTTTTTTTGCATTTTAATACACTGTTATTTTGCCGTTATAAATCACGCATCACTGAAAATTTTGGCGTTGGTTTTAAAGAGGTAGGCCTTTATTTCACAAAAGCTTTTAATTCAAGCTAACATTTTGGTTATCACACGTTGAAATTGCCCGTTGTCTTAGAAGTTCGCGGACAAAAATTGAAAACGCGCTCAGATATTCTGGTGAGAACTAAACTTTTCTAAATAAAAAGAGATCTAGACGCAAAAAGACCACAAAAAGAGATGATTCCCTCATTATTGGGCACGAGATTAAAGATTCTTTTCCCCACTTCCTCACAAATATGAGCGTCAATACACGAGGAATATGGCGAAAACATTGCCAATAATACTGTTGGACAGCGACTTTTGGAAAACAATCTTCGGGGATGCCAAAATAAAAAAAAAAAAAAAAAAAAATTTACATTCAATAATTGAAAGGCGCGATTGGAATTTGTCAGGTTGCATGGGGATTCTCCTACTATTTCTTTTTGGAATTCTGCAGTTTGGAGCGACAAATCTAAATTCAACTTACACACAGACCTGGCGGAAGAACTGGGGTTGCTTTACAAAGTATGGTCCTACACTGCAGATAACGGGCAAATTAGATTCTTGAACATCATCTTGTACTGTTTTGGGACGACTTATCGTTATCTGTATGCATATCCGCAGTTTTCTAACTGTACAATGCGCCCTGCCATAAATTAAGGTCTGCGATTCGGTGGCTTCAAAATCAGGCAATTCCATATTTTCAGAATAGACTGTAAAATTTCGTAAGAAAAAATTAAATATTTTTTGAGTACAACATATATTTTCCGACAGCGCTAAAGAAAGTCCCGCACTGCTTTAGTAATTTCGGCCTTTTCCGTGTATAGACTTAAAAAACACATTTTCCACTCAAAGTGAATAAAATGAGCTACGGTGAGTATTGGTAGTTTCTGGCTTGTTAATGTATGGAGAGCTTCTCTTTGTAGTGTACATTTGTTACTCATCAGACCTATGTATATATACTGTATTTTCATACCATACATAGTAAATAGGAAGAAAAAATGCTAGCTTCGGTGGCACCCAAGCTATAATACAAATATAAAAATGCCTTGACTTGATTCTTCAGGTAAATTTACCCGATCTGAACAATATCTTCGAATCTTGTATTATTATTTTAGACAATAAACCTTGCCAAATTTCGTGAAGTTATCTTGATTCTGATCATTGGGTTTGTTTGGCAGCTAAATGATGTGGTCCGATATCAGTAGTTTCGACAAATGAGTAGATCGATATTTTAGAAACTGAAGGACTAATTGGCTTTTATGCAGACAGACGGACTTGACTAAATCAGACCAGCTCGTCACGCTGATTATATAGATATACAGGTGGCGCAAAAATAACCTTCAGAAGTTTTTTGGCTGTAATTTAAAACAAATTGAAAAACTATGATCTTTTAAATTTCTTTACATCAAGTCAAGAATACGATATCATGTAAATGGCCGCCGCTACAGTCGATTGTCATTTGAGCCCTTTTTACGACATTTTCCATCACTTTGGCCGCAACTTCCGGCGGTAGCTCCTCACATTCTTGACGGATATTGACTTTAAGAGCTGCAAGAGTCTAAGGCTTGTTGATATAAACCCGCGACTTCAAAAAGCCCCACAAAAAGAAGTCTGGAGCAGTAAAATCAGGCGAATTGCATCCTTCAGCATATCGGTTGTGGCACGTGCAGTGTGTGCCGTTCCACCATCCTGTTGCAACCATATGATTTCCAATCCCAATTCAACAAGTTGCGGCTGAGGGAACTTGTTGATCATTGCTCTGTAGCGTTCATCACTCACAGTAACCGTTTCGCGACGTCTTCGAAGAAAAAAGGTCCGATTGGTCCTTCAGCAAAAACAGCACACCGAACGGTGACTTTGAGCGGATGTAATGGCACTTTGTGGGTTACACGCGGATTTTCAGTGCGCAAGTTTTGCATATTTACGTACCCGCTAAGATGAAAATGGGTCTCATCACTCATGATTATTTTTGATGAAAAATCATCTTCCTCTTGGTGGTGATTAAGGATGGCTTGAGCGTATGTTAGACGCGATTGGCGGCCAGCAGCTCACAGCTGATGTACCGTCTGGACCTTTGTACGGAAACATCTTCAAATCGTGTACCAAAATTCGCTGTAAACAAGGTCGACTGATACCCATTGTGTGGCACATCGTCTGGTTGATGTCGACGGCGTTTCCATGACATCCTCGGCAAGAGCAGCAATATTCTCTGCAGAACGGCTACTACGGGATCTGCCACGCCTGTCAGCATCTCGTGTTGTATCTGTCTCTTCGAGGGGAGCGGCTAAGCGTCGCAGTGTTTCACCAGTAGGCGTCGGACGACCAGGAAATTTGGGACGAAATTCACGTTGTGCTAAAGTCACCGATCGATTATTCGTCAAATAGATAGTCACCAATAACCGGCGTTCTGGAGCAGTGTAGCATACCATTGTTTATTCCGCATGTGTTTACTATACAAATGTCAAAACAGAACTGACATTAGGGGTCAATTGCAAAGTTTATAGCGTCTTCTGATAGGAGGATTACTTTTGTGTCTTATATGGCAACGTTTCCAAATATCATTATTTTTAGTCGATTCCTTAACGTGTTCAACGCAATTGATAATTTAGAAAAATGTAAGAAAGAAAGCATCTCCTTTAGTCATCCTTAATTCTTTATTCCAAAGAAACTGTGTTGAAAATATATAGTCTCTGGGGTTCACAGAGCCCCATATAACTATCATCTATAGACCTTTATTTCAAAGCGACAAGCACACATATTTTCTTTATAATTGCAACTTTCAAATTAAGAAAATTGAAACGCAATAAACTAGTTCAGCATTCAACGCATCACTTGATTTATTACCCTACATAGTCAGCCAATTCGAAACTGTTTCGGTTCACTTTGCTACTTTTCAAATTATTTCACCACAAAAGCTAACGGCATATATCGATTAATTCTATTGTTTTGGCCTTAATTAATAAATAACATTATTGATATTGACCAAGTAAATAGAAGTGGCTTATTTTATTTGCATAATTCATAAAACCCTGCCGCACCGCCCTTTCCCCCACCAGACATGGCTCAACAATTTTCAATAATGCTTAAAATAACAAATTTCTAATGCTGGCAGCGTCCATTGTGGACATCTGTGCACATGCTAACAGCAACAACAATAATAATAACAACAACAACAACAACAATAACATCACTCATATTGCGCCGAGTTGATTAGTGTGTAATTTGTTTGACAGCTCATATGGCTGGCTAATATTCAAATTGCTCACAGAGTTACATCGAGTCTGGCACACAACAACCCACCAACATACATACATACAGGCAGCTGCATACATATTTCATGCGATAATGGCCAAAACCAATATTCCGATCAATTTATGCGCAAATAAATGTGTAATCATATGTGAAACTAACGAGTTGAGTTAAAATTCATTGGCAGTTGCATAAATGCATAAATAAAATGTTGCCATTTCACCCGCTTCGCATGGTTGAGTTATTTTAATTGTTTTACTAATCATTGTAAATAGTATTTTATGTTTTGTGTTTGAAATTTACATAAAACAATAGTTCGATAATTTCTTGGCTGACTAATAATATGAGAATATTAGAATTGATGTGGGTAATTATTTGATAAATGTGCAAAGTACTTTGTAATGTTTACTTATTATTAACTGTATTTATTCAAACCGGGATGGTTTCGATACTTAACTTTTCGAATATTCTATTTGAGATGGTACTGATCTTCTATAAGCAAAAACAAGAACAAATATGAACCTCGGCGGTATCGAAGCTATAATAGTCTCATATAGTATATATTATCTTTATTCAATGCTTTATAAAAAGTGTTACAATAATCGGATTTAGTACAATATGCATCGATCTGTTTCCATCTAGACGGCAACTTCATAATACCTCCCTCGTAGCAGCTCACCTCCTTTTTTGCGAAACACTCGGACAGCCACTTTTCACAAGCCTCTTTTGAGTTCAACTTTACACCAACAAAGGCGTTCGCCATGGACAGGAACAGGTGGTAATCACTTGGCGCTATGTCCGGATTATATGGTGAATGCGATAAAACCGCCCATCCGAGCTCCCGTTGCTTCTGACCAGTCATCAACGAAGTGTGTGGTCTGCCGTTGTCTTGGTGGAACACTACACCCATCCTGTTGTCCAATTCTGGACACTTCTGGTCTATCGCCAGTTCCAATCCAGTTGTTAGCAGTTGATAGTAGAATTAAGCATCTGGCCATATGAGTCTCTTCCAATCCCACCAAACACACAGCAAAACCTTCCTGACCGTCAATCCTTACTTGGCCACTGTTTGGGACGATTCACCGGCCTTCGACCACAACCGTTTTCATTAAATATTTATGTGTATGTGATCCATTCTTTGTCACCAGTTACCATTCGTTCCAATTGCCGAGTTCGTTCGATTTCAGCAGCATATCGCAGGCGTTGGTTCGGTTCAGAAAGGTTTTTTTCGTCAAATCATCCGGCACCCAAACATCAAGCATGTTTCTGCAGATGATTTAAAATGGTTTGGTGACTAACTCCCATCTTCTGGGCAATGTCACGAGATACCGCACAACTGTATGTTTTCCATGATTTGATCTGTATTCGTCGTCACAGGTCTTTCGCCGGCTTGCTAATCCATGGTGTCGTAGTTTTTACCCGGTCTGAATCATCGAAACCATTCCGCCGCAGTTCGAAGTGATAGAGTACCATCCTCCAAAACACAATTAATCTCACGGAGCGTTTCTCTAGCGGATTTGCCTTTAACAAAGGAGAAATTTAGAACAGCGCGAATTTCGGCGTTAGTGTACTCTATGTTTACACGTCTATAACTGTTGAACGCAATATCCACACTTATCTTGCATAGCGTCGTTTTGTAGGTTATGTCAAGGCCTTTCATAAATGTATAGTATTGCCAGATACGAGCTCTGTAGCGCTTTATATACAGCCGCGAAATTCAAAAGACAAAAAGACAAAAGGGAGATATTTGACAACCCAATATTTCTGATTTTGATAGTTTTTATTGCAGCAATAGGCCATAATATTTCGATCTGAACAATATGTTTCAGAATTGTCGTAATGCTTTAACTAATGATTTACGGAAAATTTCATGAAGATAACTTAATAAATAAAATATTTTTCCATACAAGGACTTGAGTTTGATTGACCATTTGTATGACATTAGAAGTGAACAATTTCTTCGAGGATTGCAGAGATTCCTTGCGTTATAAGATTCACAAATTTGTGAAGATGCCTCGTCAAATCAATAAATTTTCGTCGAAAAGCATAAAAATTACACTAAGTACTATGAGAAAAATATAGAGAGACTCTTGCAAGATTTTACAATTCTTAATTTATTCTTCGAAATCTATGTAGTCCTCCTCAAAGTAAGTCTCCTTAGCCAATTGTGCCAACGTCTTTTCCAATTCATAGTTGTTAAAATCAATTTCCGAAATAGACTTCAATGCGCTTAGATATTAGCAATTTACGTTCAATGTCCTCGATTTATTCAAGACGGTTTTCGCGGAGCGGTCGTTTCAGTTTGCTGAATGACCAGAAGCCACACGGAGTTAAATCAGGCGTATACGATGGTTGCGACACGATATTGGATAAAAATGCGGCGATAAACTCACGAAGAGCAAGTGTTGGTGGTCCGTAATTTTGATCGCTTTTTATGGATACCTTTGAACAAACCACGCAGAACACTCAACTACAGGGTAGGCCATTTAAAGTTGACCCATTTGCCCATTTGCCAAAATTAAGGCGTCGCGGATAATCAGCTGGGTTTAGTTTTTGTGCCATTTGAATTTTATATGGAAACATCTTCAAATCTTTATGAATTATGCGTCGGAGAGTGGTGCGAGAGATGTCTAATTCCTGAGAGCGGCGATAACTCGATGTCGATGGAGTCTCCTCAATACTGGCTCGTACAGCTTCGATATTTTCATCAGAACGTCTTGTGCGTTGTCTGGATGCATGACTGGCATTACTGAGATTACCGGTGTTCACAAATTTTGCGTATAAAGACTTAATTGTGTTCTTAACTGGAGCACTTTTCACTTTATTTTTTTTTGCGAAACGCACGTTGAGTTAACACAATTGAAAAGTTATTTTGAATATAAAGCTGAACAATTTCAGCGCGTTCTTTTTGAGTGTACTGTTCCATGGTATAAATTGTCTTCGAATGACGCTTCTAACGCGGTATGACATTAGCCGATTTGTGAGCGCTGTTAAAAGTTACAGCGTTGCCAGATGGGTCTACTTTAAATGGCCTACCCTGTAGTATTCTTGTTGTCAGTTTGGCCGATTGGAAAGAATTCGTAGTGCTTCACACCTCGATAATCGAAGAAAACTATCAAAATAACCTTGATTTTTGATCTGCTTCCACATGATTTTTTCAGCTTCGGTTTTCATTTGCCACGATATTCAGCCGATTGATCGTCTGTTTATGGATCGTAAGCATAGATCCAAGACTTATCGCCAGTAATAATACGTTTCATGATATCCTGGTAGTCGTAAAACATTGTTTCACAGACGTTAAAGCAAAGCTGTTTTTCGCAAAATTGAGTGATTTTGGATCGTGCTTTCACTTTTCTCAATCCAAAATGATATTTCAAAATGGTTTTCACTGATCCTTCCGATATTCCAACAATGCCGGTGAGATCTCTGACTGTTTATCGGTGATTATCAAGCAGCAGTTTCTTTATCTTATTGACGTCATCAGTTGATGTTGTTGGTCGTCCTGGGTTCAGTCAAAGTGTCCTTGACTCTCTTTGAATAATTTATACCAACAAGAAACACTTACTCGCGACAACCAATTATCACGGAAGGAAATAATTTGATATTAGTTGGAGTGGTAATCGAACTCAGGACTTGTGTAGACGTACATCGCTTATCTAATATTTATGTAATGACTGACAAATATAAATATATAAGTATTTAGATCCGCCTAGCTTCTATACCTATATTCCCTTCGCTACTTTACTGCGGTTCCGCTCTGCAAATATTATTTGTTAAATTCCACGTCGTGCATTATTAAACATTTTGTAATCATATCTTGCTCAATCATTAAAAAGTAAATTCCCTAATTTGATTTATTTAATTAATTTGTAAAATATGCCGAAACCGAAACCACGGCAAAGCCAATATTGTTGTTGCGCCAAATTTTTAACCACGAAAATTCTACCGCATTACATACAAATAAACGGAAATTCAAGTTTCGGGAGATGATTAGCCTAATTTAGGCATGAAATATGCACAAGAATTCAATAATAGTGTTTGTAATGATGTTTTTCAACTTTAACATTCACTGTTTCCAAGTGAACGATTTGTTTGTGAGTTGAACCATAAAGGTCGCAGGGGTTTATAGTAGATTGATGTGTTATTATGGACTATATAAATATGAACAGTGGTGGAGGTTGGTGATGCTAATCAATATTTTCTTTGAAAAGCAATATTAAAAATTCAAGATTATACAATTGGGCCAATGAAAGTTAAAAACTCTTCACTAACGCTTCAAAGCGTCAAAACAAGGAACTGGTTTAATTAGTCTGAAATGACCGAAATCAGTAGAAAGTACAAGGTGGTTTCCAAAGTAAACAGAACTTTTTGAATCGTGCGCCCCCTGGTGGCGCCATCTCTATGTCGACTAGTGCATTAGAATTTGCCATCTTCATCGATTGTCCAGTGAGAATTTTATGATAATTCATCAATTGGAAACGAAGTTATTGCGTTTTAAGTGTCAGTATGTTTGTGTTATCGATGCGAAAAAGAACTGCGAACAAAGAGCCAACATTAAATTTTAAAATGGGTGGAACTTCTACCAAAGCGTTTCGATTGATGAAACAAGTTTATGGCGATGATTGCCTAAACTGTGCTTGAATTCATCAAAAATCAACCGAAATTATCATTGAAAATCATGTAAATGGAATTGAACATCTCCGAAACATAAATCGATGTTTGTTTACAATTTAAGTGAACATTTGGGTTTACGAAAGGTGTGTGCACGGTTTGTTTCGCACAAATTGACTGACGACCACAAATTGCTTAGAATCCAGCATTCAAAGGATATCAATAAAGAGATCAAAAAGGACAAAAACTTCCTTTGCAATTTTGTGACTGGTGACGAAACGTGATGTTTCCAATATGATCCCGAAACGAAATGCCAGAGTGCTGAAAAGAAGGCACCGGACGAGCCGAAACCCAAAAATCTCGCATGGAGAAGTCAAAAGTGAAGATAATGCTGATTTGTTTTTATGATTCGCTTGCTGAATATCTGGTCAGTTGTTGATTTGCTAGGTTTAAAGCCACACTGATAAGCTCCAAACAGTTTGTGGATGGTGGGCTTTAATCACAGTACTCTCAATTGAACCCTATTTCGATGTTGGGGAGTCTTATCCCACTATAGTTGGCTCAGATTGTGGAGTCTCCCTTTCTGTAGAATCTTAGTTTCCAATTGTCGGGCATGCTTTCGTCCGACCATATTCTACAAAGAAGCTGATGCATGCTCCTTATCAGTTCTTCGCCGCCGTATTTGAACAGCACTACGGTTAGTGTTATACTTTCACTGCTATTCATTAGGCTAGAGAAGTGCTCCAGTATATTAGTGTTTTAGTATGCTTTGAGCATCAGTCACTAGATCACCCCTGGGACTTCTACAAGAGTATGTACCGGTTTTGAAACCTTCTGTTAGTCGTCGCAGTTTTTTTTTTTAGAATTTTCGAGCATAACCCCTGTCGGCGAGCTTGTCAAGCTCGTCGTACTCACGCATTTCTGTCTCTCTTTTGTTTTTTTCCAACTCTCGGTATCTATCGCATTCCGCACCTGTTATGGTCGATTGCAACCTTGCGAGGTAGGCAGTCTGTTTTCTTTCCTCTGCAACACGGCACTCCTTCTCGAACCAGCTTTTGAATGTGGTTCGGATATGGCAACAAACGGAACAATTGTAGGTAGTATGGATTATCAAAATTACATGCTTGGATACGGTGTTTAGAGTGCATAAAAACTGGCTGGAACTGAGAAGAGAAATGAGTAACTTGGTAGACATTCAAGCATAAGTAAACTGCAGAAATCTTTGTATCAGTTTTATATGCCTCCATCAATTCATGCAATTTTAATATATGTGACCTGGTCTACGAAAAGGGGGCTTAGGTGTCAAAAAAAAAATTTTTTTTTTATTTTTTTTTTTTATTCTTTTTTTTTCAATTTTTTTTTATTTTATTTTATTTTATTTTTTTTTATTTTATTTTTGTTTTTTTATTTTATTTTTGTTTTTTTTTGACACCTAAGCCCCCTTTTCGTAGACCAGGTCACATATGATGCCGATATTATTGAAAATGTTTCATAGAATGAAGTCAGAAGAAGCGCTTGAAGCAAAAATTAAAGCTTTATGCAATTATAGGCTGAACCACACTCGAAAATTCTCGAGACTACACACCACGGAAGACTTAACGCACGCTCTATTAATTTTGTCGGACCTCCTTATAAACTCAAAATCTAAAAGTACCTTGAAGTACTCTAAAAAACACATTCATATCGATGATGAGTAGCGTCTTTTACTTGCCAATGAATTATCGGAGAGTCGTATTTTCGAAAGCTCGAACTCGGAATTATATAAAGAAAATATTTAAGGATAGTATTTGTTAATAATAATTAATTTTACAAACAAAATTACACCTAAAATTTGTTATTTTCTCCCTAATTATTAACAAATCGCCGCCAGATTGTCCGTTTTTCCCCCTGTTCACTTGTAAGAAATCGAAAGTAAAGCGAAAATTTTTTTTTTTTTTTTGTTTTACTAAATCTTTAGGGAATATTTTCAACCCCTAAAGTACTTACATTTTCATACCCATTCGCATATTGAAATTTGTGCCACTCATTCATAACCGTTAATTAGCAAACAGAAGTGTCCCATTATTTCCGAAAGCTAATTAGCTAACTGTTGCTCATCGTTAATTCATTTACTGCGTTTATACACTTTTATCTTAATTTCTGTTTTCATTTATTTATGAATTCCTCAGCTAATTTCTTTGCCATTCATTCAGTAAACCGTCGGCTTGTCTCGCTCATCTGGTCATTTAATCATTACTTACCACTTGTTATTGCCAATAATCGCTGAATATTTTCATCTCATCCTTTAGCTCTCTTCTTTACTTTCGTTTTCTTCAATTTCAATGAATGGACTTTATTTTTAATTACTTTGCTGAATTATGAAATATAACTCATCAGCGCTTTACTCGTCCGTTTTCTGTTTTGCCGAGTTAGTTTTATAACCTTTAGGCATTTTAATTAGACTAGAGGAATACGAATAAAGCTGAAATGTTTGAGCGGATTTTTTAGATTTTATTGCTTTGATTTTCACTATCAATCAAGTCTTAAATTGAACAAGAAAATGTCTGTAATTAAGTTAGGTACTAAAAAATTCTCGTCGCTGCTAAAAAAAGGTCATATTGGATACCCGATTGAAATTGGCTAAAGTTGCTACTGTTCTGATTAAGTAGATTCGATTCGCTATAGCATATTTGTATATTTATAATTTATTAATCAGAACAAGACCGTTTTAAACCTGCGACTTGTTATCTGCTACCATATTGCTTCTTAAAAGATTATTCGATGTTTATAGTTCAGAAAAAAATTTCTTTTTAGGGATTATGCTATGATACAGCATCATCCTTTCATTGATGGGCCCGTACTAGTTTTTCAACATATCAGGCAGACTGAAAGTTATCGTTTCTATGTGAAGGTATTACCTGAATTGTATATAGATCTAATCCCCAAACGACAAGTGCATAAATTACAAAGAAGAAAAAAGAATAATGATTAATTCCTGAGTCACGAAAGATTTGGTTTCTAATAGGGTAAAATTTAATGTTAGTGAAACATACATTTTTGATGATAAAATGCTGTTGAAACGAAAAAATGTTTCAAAGAATATTTTCCGGCTCTGTGTCATTTTCTAAATTTAGCACTGAATTTAATAAGCCTGGTAAACTATAAAAAACATAATAATTTGATATAGTTAGAGATACTGAACTTTTTTTTATGATTAATTGAGTATACGAAAGCTCTCTCTTAAGAGGGTATTCTGGTCTAGAAGCATAAATTTAAGGTAATTTTTAAAGTGTCGTAAAAAAGAGGTAATTAATATTTTTACTATCCATTTTTTTATTAGTTATTTTTTAATTTTAGAGAGTAGAGAAAAAAAATTAAAACTAAAAAAAGTAAAAAATTTCAAAAATTATGAGCTGACGAAGTGCGGGGTATCTAAAAATTTCCACGTGACCATGCCCAAAAAAAAGTTTTTTTGGATTACTTTTTCTGACTTTTCGAATTTTTTAAAAATAATAAAAATAAAAATTTGGGGATGGGGCTAGTTCCAACCATTGACAAGCTTATAAAGAAGACTCTATAAAAATTTCAAGTAAATCGGTCCAGTGGAGCCTGAGAAATCGTGGGTATCGTTCCGAAAAAGTCAGTTTTGAGAAAAACGCATTTAAAGTTTCGCCTTCCGGCCGAACCAGTTTGGATGCTGGGTTAGAAAAATGCCTATATCTCCGAAAATAATTTGAATTTTGAAAAATCCTTTTGTACACGTATTCTTGAATAATTAAACTTTGAAAATAGAAAAAAAAAAAATAAAAATTTCGATTTTTTTTTAACTTTCTAGACTAGAATACCCCCTTAAGTGCTTGCAGCACATAATCGACCACTTCAAAATCAATAAAAATATTTTATGTATCTGACCTCAGCGACTCCCGTTGTTCTAGACCTCAAGAGGCGAATAAACTTTGTGTGGTGGCAAATATTGTTTACGATTAAATTTTTTTGCCTTATGTTTTTTCAAAGCTGCTTACTGTGGGCTGAGGTTTGTGAGAAATAGCATTATCTGGCGCAACTTTTCGTTTTCAAATCGTTTGCCATGTTCTGTAAATCGTTCTATTTCCGTTTTCTCTAACTTCAGCAAATCGATTTGTGGCCTTGTTTTGAAAATCGGAGTCTTTACAATCTTCACGTTTAATATTCGGCAAATTCCACGGAATCGCATGCAGATTCGGCACGGAATTTTACAAAAGCCGATATAGTGGTTGTTGCAGAAGGAGGAAGGATCTAGTCCCATTGCTAAATGCTGAGAGCCACACCAGAGATAATAGCAAATTTAATGCGATGGATAGTCATTAGTCTTGACCAACGCCAAACCGACTTCTTAGAACTTCTTTTACTGGCTCTACGATGTTAAGTGCCTTGCACAATGTTAGTTCGGTTGAATCTGTGTTCTGATTAGGGTTGAGGTGTCTTTATAGAGGAAGTAAGATGGTTCATTATCAAAAGCAGAATGAATGTCTCAGTAGCCAAGACCCTCCCTTAAGTGCTTCATACTGCGAAAGATAATGCTGTTTTGTACTGGTGTACATACGAAATACGAAAACATTATAGCTTGCGTAGAGGCATGTTGTTTAAGGGGTTAAGGGTAGTCAGAATTTTCCAAAAAACTTTTTTGTTTTGCATTTTCGTTAAGTGTAATATCTTAAAAATATTCTCTGAAAATTTTACATTGATCCGATAATTAGTTTTTGAGTTATTCGAGAAATAAGAAAGAGAGCTTGGGCACTTCAAAGCAAAAAGGCAAACTTTAAATGCGTTTTTCTCAAAACTATGTTTTACTGTTACTGGTGACAACTGTAACTCGAAAACCATTCAGTAGATTTTAATGAAATTTATACAGCTTTTAGAATACATAATAAACTCGGGCCTGATCGAAGGATTTTTGTTTTTAAATTTCGATTTTTTAAGACCAATGAACTGTTGATTTTTTCCCAAAAATTTAGACAAAATTTCCTGAGTCTGCCATTTTATTAATTTTGAAAAAAAAAAAAAGAAAATCCTAATTTTTTATGCCTATGACTACCCCTAACCCCTTAAACTGCTCGCATTGTCATATCAGAAATACATACATATCTTTAAATCAATAACAATACAATTAGAGGTTCATCAGAGCTAAATATATGAGTTCCAACAATGGAACCCATAACTCCTGGTTTACTAAATTTTTTCACAATGTAAAGTCTTACTTTTCGGGAATTCTTTTCTGACCTTTGAAGCTTAATCTACAAAGGTCACAAAATATTTTCAAAGACATTAATTATTCCTGTTACTATTTTGATACTGTGCTCTTACCCAGAGCAGTATCGGTATCCCTTCCGAAAAACTAAGACTTCCAGACTATTTTATTAACTAAAAGATGGAGTTTCTCTAGCTAAAGATATGATTTCGTTGATATTTCTAATAAAGCATGCTAACTTAACAGATAGTTGAAAACTAAGCTAACGCAAAGATTTTTAATTTTAAGATGGCAAGTAGAAAAGTTTTAGCACAACTCCCGTGGAAGCCGGTGCAGACATGGTATTAGAAAACTGTTCACGTTTGCTCAACAAATAAATCGGCATAAAGAATCATTGTTTCGTTAATAAAATATATGTATGATTTTGATCTGATATGTGGGACATTATATTTCTTAAAATTTTTTTATTACTTTATAAACTAAAAGTTGCCAAACCACTGCAGTATATTTAAAGCTGAGGTCTTTGCTATTGCGAAAGCCGCGGATCTGGCCTCTAATGCACCTGCAGGCACTTTCAGAGACAACTTTTACGTTGACGGCAAGGCAGCAATCAAGGCACTAACCTTGTACCGGATATCGGCCTGAAGTGTCTCTTGTGAAGCAGGGCAGCATCAGAAACTGTGGCCAGAAGCAAGCAACTTCACTTTTACTGGGTGCCAGGTCACAAAGGCATCAAGGGCAATGAATCCAGACAGAAGCATGGTAAAGAAAATTAAAACCCGAAAGAACGTGTTACCTGTATGCAACACTGCAGCAGTCATGTGTTAACAGTAGAACGAAATTACACAAAATTTCTATTGGCTCTCGATAGAAGAAACTGTAGGTATGTGTTAGAAATACTAACTGGTCGCTGTCTGGTGGCGAATGGTGCTGACAGATGCAGAAGACTGTAGGAAATGTCTAGAGCAAGGCACCAAGGAAGCAATGTAGTATCCCTTGTGCACTTGTCCAGCATTGGCCAGACTTTACTCCAAGCTGCGCGAATCCCCCACGCTATGATACAGTGGAAGTGGTATTCTAAAAGATGACACTTCTCATAGACTTAGAGACTGAACTAAATCTGATATTGCAAGTGACTAAAACTGGTCTATGCGTGGCTCATTGGATTGCCAGACTAACTTAACCTAATCTAAACTTGCAAATAATGCATTAAAAAATAATTGAATTAACAATAATATTTTGAATTAATTTTTTGTTATTTTATTTTATTTTTATTTTCTTTTTTCATTTTGTAATCTCAAATACGGAAGCATAGAAATTTTATGAATTTTGCATTTTTTTTTCAGGTTTTACTTGTTAGAAACCTCAGTGGTAATATATTATATATACAGTCAGCTTTTTATTTTCCAGATTGCGTTACTTTTATGAATATTTACTCCCCAACACTACCGATTTTAAAGCCTCAAGGCAAACAACAGCAATAAAGACAGCGTAGCGGTACTTTCTTCCGCTTAACGCAACTGTTCTGCCAAACCGCTAATCAATTCGTAGGCACTTAGACATTCCCTTTAAGACTGCAAGGCAAGGAAAAGTTTGTACTTAAATCTCCCACAAATCCACACAAGCTCTTTGGACGTCTACTTAAGCAAAGTTAAAGGCGCAACATTTTGCTTTTCTGTTATCACTTTTTTTGTTGTTGTTGTTTTATTTTTGTCTGTTTGCCGGAAGAGCTAGCATAGAACGTTGGCTTTTTGGGGTAAACACATACACACAAATACACAAACATAAGCTTTAGCAGAAACGTGAAGACATCATAAAAGTGCGCCTAAATGCGCCTAAAAGCGTGCTACAAAAAGCCAATATCTACGTAGCACCAGCTGACATTCGTGCCACGCCGCTTTTTCAAGCCGTGAGCACATGCACATAAGCAACAACGTGGAAAAAACAACAACAACCAACAAGCAAAAATAAGTGGAACGGTTTAAAACAACAACAACAATAACAGACAGAAAAAGCATAACCCAAAAGGCACATGTGTGCAAGTCTGTGGAAATAAAAGCGAAATACAAATGCAACACATTACACACGCGCCGGCGTGCGGGGCGGGGCGGAGAGGCGGTTGTGCGCAAGTGGATCAGGCCAAAGTAGTTTGGTGGTGCATTTACGTGCATAATCTATAGTACTTTCGTGTTAATTGTTGTTGTTTTCGTTTGGTGTTTTTTTTTTTCTTGGCGTTTTTGCGCTACGCTAAGTTGCCGCTGTTGCTGTTCGCCTTGTCTGCTGACACTGCCACTGTCACTTGCAACAAGCACAAGAGCACGCGTGTGGCATGTATTTGTTGCATCGAAGTGTACTTGTGCGCTACTATACATTTCCACTCAGGAGCGTCAATGTTGAAAACTGCAACTGAAACTAAAACGGAAACTAGGTCAGTGTGCGTCTGACTTTGTTGTAAGCACCGCGCGCGCCCAGTGTTGCATGTACTGTACGTAAGAGGTCGTTGATTATACTCAGCGCGCCCAAATACATATACACACACACATACACATACATACAACGCTTGTAAATACCGTTTTAAGTTTGAGTTCACAGTTTTTCGAGCCAAAAACTACGGGCAGCACACCCACACTGCCGTCGGTGTGGCGCAGCGCGTCGTGTGTGTGGCGCATTTTATAGGAAATTACAAATCCAACTGCCTTCAACTCGTTTAAATTTCTGCCGTTCGCTCAACTGTAACTGCAAATATTTGCTTTCGGAAAAATATCATTGCTCAAATTGCATTCTAATTGTTATTACATTAAGTGCAAAGTTTCAACAAAATTTACAAGCATTCATCTGCACCACACGAAGTGGCATGCAATGCCACATTTTTGTTGCACGAATTTTGTGCAAATATTCAATTTTCGCCTCAAATCACACAGATATGCACTTAATTTGCTGTCGTTTGTTGTGGGCAGACATATTTTTGTTTTTGCTTTTGTTGTGCTCAAATCTAATAAACGCCGCCGGACTAGCTGTGTGTTGCTATTGCTGCAGTCCTTGTACTTTGGCTTTTGCTTTTGCCGCAAATAAATTCATTTTTTTTTTAGTTAGTTTTCCAAAATGTGTTTGTATGTATGTGTGTGCCACTATGCAATTTGTTGCTGTAATTTAACAATTTTATGTTTTCGGCTTCGTCACTTTTTCCCCCGCCTATCTGTTTGCTAATTGTCTGCTGTGGTCTGCGGTAATTTGCTGACAAATACAGATGAGTGTACGGGCCTACACACACATACATACATATAATACATACATTTGCATGCCCCACAAAATGCCGGAAGTGGTTTTGCTGGTTGGTCTGTTTCATCAGCAACGAAAAATAATTGCTTCAAAGGACTACTTAGGCATTGTGCTTACTTTTCGTACATCCATATGCATATGCATATAGCTTAATACATATATACATACAAAGTTGTCAAAATCTCCCCTCCGCTTTTTTGCTCCTTGCTCAATGCTTTATAAAAGATGTTACAGTGATCGGATTTAGTTCACATATGCGCCGTTTTCTTCGATAATCTGTTTCCATCTAGACTTTTGCTTCAAAATACCCCCCTCGTAGGAGCCCCTATTCTTATTTGCAAAGAACTCGGACAGCCTTTTTTCACAAGCCTCTTTTGAGTTCAACTGTAGACCAACAATGGCGCTCGCCATGGACAAGAATAAGTATATGGTACGCAACAAAAACTCCCATCCGGGCTCCCGTAGCTCCTGACGAGTCATTAACGATGTGTGTGGTCTGATGTCGTCCTAGTGTAACACTATACCCTTCCTTTTGGTCAATTCCGGACACTTCTGGTCGATTGCCTGCTTCAGTTGTTCGCAGTAGATGGTAGAATTAAGTGTCTGGCCATATAAGAGCAGCTCACAGTGGATGATTCCTTTCCAATCCCACCAAACACACGGCAAAACCTTCCTGGCTGTCAATCCCGACTTGGCCACTGTTTGGGACGATTCACCGGCCTTCGATCACGACCGTTTTCACTTGATATTGTCGTATGTGATCCATTTTTCGACGCCAGTCACCATCCTCTTCAAAAATAAGTAAAGTTCCTTCCGCTTCAGCAGCATATCGCAGGCGTTGATTCGGTCTAGAAGAATTTTTTTTTTATTCAAATTATGCGGCACTCAAACATCAAGCCTTTTTGTGTATCCAACCTTCTAGAGATGATTTAAAATGGTTTGGTGACTAACTCCCAACTTCTGGGCGATGTCACCAGATGCAACATGCCGGTCTGACTCGATGTTTTCCATGATTTGATCGGTGTTCGTCGTCGCAGGCCTTCCGCCGTTTGGCTTATCCATGGTGTCGTTTTAACCCGCTCTGAATCGTCGAAACAATTCCTCCGCAGTTCAAAGTGATAGAGTACCATGCCCCAAAACACCATTAATCTCACGGACTACTTTCGGCGTAAGTGAACTCCGTGTTTACACGTCTATAACTGTTGAGCGCAATATCCAAACTAATCACGCATAGCGTCGTTTTGTAGGTTATGTCAAGACCTTTAAAAGATGTATAGTAATGCCAGATACGAGCTCTTTAGCGCTTTATGCATAGCCGCGAAATTCAAAAGTCAAAAAGGCGCAAGGGAGATATTGGACAACCTAATACATAAAGGGTGATCCATTTCGAAGCACTCTTATGTTTTAAAGAAAAAAACACTGAAAGATCAAGTTAAAAGTGCAATGTCTATTATCATTCGAAAGAACATTCTTTGGCTTAGATTTTTGAGGATTCGAGATCGAGCATTCCGCCTGGTAACTGGTGAATTAAACGGGTGATGCTTTTCTCTAAGTCCCGAATCGAAGAGGCATTGTCCGCATAGACTTTAGACTTGAAGAAGTGGCGCTGTTTTGTTGAAACCAAATGTCGCCGCGATCACGAGCTTCAGATTCAGGTAACAAATAGTCGGTCATTATTGCGCGATAACGATCGCTATTGCCGGTTACGTTCTCATAGGCATCATTGTTTATGACTGATGATTTCACCATCTTACAAATCACACCAAACGTTATTTTTTCTGGTTGAAATGGCAGCCGTTGAATTTCTTCTTGCTTGTCGTCCCAATTTTGCTAACTTTGTCAGAAATGAGCCTCATCGAGGTACAAAATTTTGCTCGAAAACGTCGGATCTTCCTAAATTTTGCATAAGCTCTTATTTTGTACGCTTTCAATTTAAGTTCTCGACAAGCGCTAAGTTGTTGCATACCACAATCCAAGTTGCTGCGTACGACGCCGAATCGACTCTCCACAGTCTTTGTTCACACTCTCAACTTCGATTGGTATATTTTTTTCACTGCGTGCTGGACCTCGTCTATTCGGTCAAATATTTTCCAATAATGAATGCTGGGTCTCAATATGGGTGATGGTGTTGGAAATACATGTGCTATGTTTACAATAAGTTGAGCGAGGCGTGCGAAATATATTCTTTACAGAACATGAATTTTTGTAAGAAAATTGAACGATTTGTAAACGTTGTTCAGACGAAAGTCTTTCCATAATGAAATGCCAAACAACACTGAACAAAAATAATATGAAAAAAGTATATCTACCTCAATCTACATCTTCAAAAATGTGCAGTCCATCAAATTCATGATTATGAAACAATGAGTGACTAAATCATTTACGCCACTAACATTAGAAAAATAGGCACTTTAATAAGGAGTCCTTCCTGCGTTAGCCCCAATAAGTGCCCTAATTCTATGTAAATTCCTATAACGGGACCATATTAAACTAGTTCCTTATCAATTGACTTTTATTTGTTGGCTTTCGGTTAGCAACTTCACATATCACTATGTGCCATAGGTCTTTTTCATTTGGCGAGATGCCTTCTCACGAAATACTGCATGGGCTAATGTCTAGCACAATTGCTGAAGAAGTTTTTTGAATCGAATCACTATAAGATATATTTGCCGGAAAAATTGAACAATCTAAATGAAGTATTTGTAAAGATGTGAAGGTGAGAAGTCGATTTCCATAAGCTTCTCTCGAGGTGAATTTTTCACCAGCAAAATTATTCGTCATAGTCCGGAACCATTATTATTTGTTGCCCAGTCCCACATAATAGTTGCATGTATTGGAATTTCTGCGTAGATTCTTGCAAGCCACTATCATGCCTGTCGCACGATTTACTGATATAACATAATCCCTCTACCTTTGACCAAAGCTACCCACTTCTGAACGAACAGGTCATGGTTGATGGTACCCTTAGAATCTCATCATTCTGAAGCCCTGATCATTAATCTTGGCTGCCCACCACTTAACTCATCTAACCATGATCCGAATACGACCGTTTTTGTAAGTGATTCATCACCAGAAACGGATCGGTTTTCTTGCGATTTTGTGTCATTTCGTGGATGGAATTGAATTATTTTTGTATCCAGCCCATTTTTTGATTTTTTTGTGCAATGAGTAGCTTCTTGGCAATCTCAGCAATATTTACTTGACAATCGGACTCGAACAATTTCTTATTTTAACGATTTTTTCGATAATGAGCCCTCAACAGTATGACATATGTTTGAGACCACATTTACCGCAAGGAAATCGAAAAAACCACAATTTTCTATGATTGGCTGTTAGAGTATCAGAAAGATAAACACTTTCCAATCAGCCAACTGTAGAGATAGCTAAAGCCATCTATTGGAAAAACGATTATTTTCTATTTACTAGACCTAATATTTGTTGACGGTCGAGAACGGAAAGTGTGGACTATGTTCTTTGCCAAAAGACTTATTTAATACCCTGCGAACGCATTTAGATTTCGTAACACTGCAGCCTCATCTATGCATGATTCTTCAAAACTTATAGCGTCCACTTTCTTATTGAGGTTTAATTTAATCCGTGTATCACACACGAAGCTTTCTCCATGTCGCATGAGCAACATATAAATAAGTTTTTCCGCATCCAAATTTTTTATTCTAATCACCGTAGATTTTTGTTTGAAATTTAAATTTTCACTCTTTTTCATTCAAATCACTCAATTTCTTTGTTTCGTTGTGGCTTTTTAGATGACATTTCCGAAACTGTCATTTGAGAATGATTTTAATGTGATTTATGATTTTCACGCCAGTTATGTCTTTTGTTTTCGCATTCAGTGTTATATAATGTTATACACTTCCAGCTAAATGGCAAAATCACTCACAATGAATTGAAAACTAATTTCGATTTCTTGCAATATCTAGCGACTGACAGCGCAATTTGTACAGTTATGGCAAGTGGCAATTCATTCAAATCGTATTATTTTTGCATTTTCCTTTTGTCATTTTTATTTTGTCGTAATCGCCGCTGTCATCATTGATTGTGCGAATTTCGTAATCAAAAAGTATGTCACAAAGTGAAATGAAAATTTCTATATGCTGTCAAAAATATGCCTGCATTCAAGCTGCGGCATTTGACAGTTGCTACCAACACACACACACATACACTTACTAGCACGTTTGTTATCTGCCATTACGAATGGGTGGGTCAGTGCTAGTAGCTCTACACACACACCCACAAACACTTTCACTCGGTTCAAACTATGTAAATGCCAACGCTGGCCACTTCGGCCATGCTTGCTGCGGTTCGCTGCTTAATATGCATAATATTTGGGTTAAGTGGGTTATGCGGGTCAGTGGCGCAACAAAAACTATAAGATACACTTAAATAATATAAAACAACTATTTGAATTCGACAGAAGTTTCTTGCTAACAGGGAACGACCGCAAAAGCAAAGTGCGCCAAATTAGAAATGAAAGTAAGCAGCGGGTGCAACAAGTCTATAATCGGAAGGATGAAAACACAAGCACACTGGAGAAATTAAATGCATGCAACAATAAGTTGCCGTTAGGCTTTTTGGTTAGTATTTATGTATACTATACCTGTGTCCAAAAAATAAGGGACATTTCAATTTAAACTGCGCGCGTCGAAGGATTTGGAGAACAATTTTTTTTTTTTAGGTTGGTAGTACTGTCAGTCACATTTATGTCAAATTTCATGTCAAAATATTCATTATTGTTTGAGATACGTGTCGTTTTGTGAGCTGCTAAAAGTGAGTTTTTCGTTTTTTGCGATGTCGAAATTTGTTGAGCAAAGAATTTGCATTAAATTTTGTTTACGGAATCAACTTTCTGCTCCGGATACGTTGAGGATGGCGCAGAAAGCCTTTGGTGATGAGGCTATATCTAAAAAATGCTTACAAGTGGTATAGTGAGTTCTAAGCCGGCCGTGAACGTGTCGAAGACGAAGAGCGTCCAGGGCGACCATCATCCTCAACTGACGAAGCTCACGTTCAACAAATCAAAGATTTGGCGTTGGCCTTCGATTAACGATTAGAGACATTGCTGATGAATGGCATATCGAAAGGCTCATCCAATACCATTTTGAAGGATGTTTTGGGCCTCAAGCGCGTCAAATCTCGACTGGTATTGAAAACATTAAATATTTTGGAGAAAAGGCGTCGCGTTGAAGTGTGTGAAACGATGCTTTCCGACTACCAGGGTGTCATGAAACGCATTATAACTGGCGATGAGACTTGGATCTATGTTTACGACCCCGAAACAACTCGTATCAAGCGAATATCGTGCCGAAAGAGAGCCGAGACCAAAAAAATTGCGCCAAAGTCGCTCAAAAATCAAAGTCATGTTGACTGTTTTCTTCGGCTATCGTGGTGTTGTGCATTATGAATTCCTTCCAACCGGTCAAACAGTCAACAAAGAATATTATTTGAACGTTATGCGTCGTTTGCGTAACGCCATCTGCCTAAAAATGCCGGAATTGTGGAAAGACAATTCTTGGTTTTTACACCACGATAATGCACCATCCCATACTGCCCTCGTAATTCGTGATCATTTTGCCAAAAACAAAACCCATATAGTTCCGCAACCACCGTATTCACCTGATCAGGCGCCGTGCGACTTCTGGCTGTTCACCAAGCTCAAAAGACCGCTCCGAGGACACCGTTTTTATACGATAGAGGAGATTCAAGCCGCAGCGAAGACGGAACTGAAGGCCCTCCCGGAAAGTGACTACAACCAGTGTTTGGAAGATTGGAAAATCCGTTGGCATAAGTGCATTGAATCGGCAGGGCATTACTTTGAAGGCGCAGAAATTGATTTGGAAGAATAAATAAAGAATTATCAAAATAAATACAATGTCACCTTATTTTTTGGGCTCATTTGATTTGACGCAAAAAAACTTTCTGGACTGAATCAACGCCTGCGATATGCTCCTGAAACTGCACGAACTTGGCCCACTTTTGAAACGGATGGTGTCTGACGTCGAAAAATGGATCACATACGACAATATCAAGCGAAAACGATCGTGGTCGACGGCCGGTGAGTCGTCCCAAAAAGCGGCGAAGCCGTGATTGATGGCAAGCTTGAAGCAAGCGATCGACCAGAAGCGTCCAGAATTTGCCAACAGGAAGGGTGTAGTGTTCCACCAGGACAACGCCAGACTACACACTTTGCTTATGACTCGTCAGAAGCTACGGGAGCTCGGATGGGAGGTTTTATCGGATCCACCATACCGCCCGGACATTTCGCCAAGTGATTATCACCTGTTCCTGTCCATGGCGAACGCCCTTGTTAGTGTAAATGGAACTCGAAAGAGGCTTGTGAAAAGGGGCTGTCCGAGCTCTTCACAAATAAGGAGAGAAGCTATTATGAAGTTACCGTCTAGATGGAAACAGATTATCGAAAGAAACGGAGTATATTTGAACTAAATCCGATCACTGTAACACTTTTTATAGAGCATTGAATAAAGACCAAGAAAGCGACAGCAAAAGTCTTCGACGTTCACTTCGAGCTGTTCCAAATTTACTTATGTTTATGATAGATTTTTTTTAAGTCCTACACTGTCCTATAATCCCATAATCTCGTCACCTCACTTGTTTAAAAAATTTGTTGCGCAAAGAATCAACTAGAAACTAAGTAATTTATAAACATGCCGAAACAAAAAGCCAACGAGATGTAAAATATTTCCCTCCTTTCTACTTCTACAACAAGTCAAGTTGCCCACGCCAAAGAAAAAGTTATAAAAACAAACAGTTAGCTCGTAATTTCTGTTATTGTCCTAAAAAGGTTTAGAGGATGACAAAATTTTTTGTTTGTAATTTCCGCATATTCTTTGCTGTGTTTTCGGTTCTTGCCAATATTATGTTTCGAAATTTTTATTCTGTGTCTTTGTTGTTGCTTTTTGGGTTAATTTGCCACAAATATACTACGAACTGACGGAAAAGGTGCTTTATTATTTTGTGCTTTCCTTCTTTTGCTGTCGCAATTTTTTCGGCTCTCGCACATTTTTATGCGCTCACAGCTGGTTTCCCTGCCATAACATTTCATTTAAATGAATTACATGTTGATGATTACGAGTCATAACTTTAACGACTGCAATAATATTGTTATTATTATTAAAAGACTTAAAGGCCTAAGCTTGCTTGGATGAAAACGAAAATAATGTGTTCGTTAATAATTTATTTCGTTTAAATAAACATTTAGCTGCAAGATATCTTTCAAATACAGGGTGCACCAACTTGAACGACGGTATATAAGCATTTAATAACACTGAAAAGAAAAAAAAATCGTACTTCATATTTAAGATAATTTCTACGTTCTTAAAGCCGTAATAATTTAGTTGGAGTCTTTTTGTGCCTTGAACAAGGTTATAAGGTTTATAACACTTTGTGGTAATCGCAAATCCTAATACCTGTGCTGACCGACACTTAATCACACGATTTCGGCTGTTGAATAGTTTTTCCAAGTAATCTTATTAAGATTTCCCAATATAAAAATGACACTTCAAAACTTCTTTATCGAAGTGATTTGAAACTGATCCACTCTAAATCTCTCGGTGCGACTCTGATTTGTTTTGTCATCTATTTGTCAGCATTGGAAATCTATTACATTATCACAGCTGATTTAGACACTACAAAGGGAAAATAATGTAAACAAACAAATGAATTAAACGCAATTAATCTGAATTCGCCTGAAAATCGACTTCCCATATAAAAAAAATGCGTCCCTTACTTCCATTATATTAAAAATATTTAAAAGAAGACGGCTTTTATAGCAAAATACTAAATAAATGAGTTCTTGAATGGCTAAACCATCTGTGTTATCATCTGTCCATCTGCAGTGAGAACGGCTAGATTAGTGAAGAGATTAAATGTAATTTAACCACATAAAATTTTTGGTGGGAACATAGCATGAAGGTGTATATAACAGATCAAGTGAAAAGTCTCCGACATGACACATGGATGGCGCTACTAGAATTAAATCCATATCAGCCCTCATTTAAACCCGAGTTCTTGTATGGATATGTTCACAGTGTATGAAACATGGTTCCATCATTTCACTCCACAGACCATTCGACAATCAACCGTGTGGACTACATACATTGAATCCGCTCCAAAGAGTCCAGAAGTCCAGAGCTCCAAAGAGTCGGGTGGCAAGGTTATGGCATTAAATATAATATTCATCGACTATCTTTAAAAGTTACAAAAAACTTTTAACAGCTTGCATTATTAGACCGTTGGAAGGACGAAATCGCAAAAAACTGGGCTCACTTGAAGAAGAAGAAAGTACTGTTTCAACAAGATAAAACATCGTGTCACAAAATCAATGAATACGACGACGAAAATTCATAAATTGGTATTCGCATGGCATCCTTATTCACCGTATTCTGCAGATCTTGCTCCCAGTTTTCCTGTCCTCAGAACTCAAAAGAATGCTCGTTCTAAAGAAATCTAACACCAATGAAAATTTGATCGGCGAAACTAGGACCATTTTAAAGCAAAGGACAAATCGTACAAGAAAAATGATATCAAAAAGTTAGAGGATGATCGCTATAGTCAGTGTGTCACCATTGAAGTTTCGGCATAGTTTCGGCAGCGCATTCGACGAAAGACATTTTAAGACTCATTTTGCTACTCCTTCGGTTATATTGTTCAAATTTTACCAAGGATCCCTAATTTTTTTTCAAAATAAAATGCAGCCTATGTCAAATTGGAAGAATGTAGCATTCTATTGCTGAAAGAATTTTTTAAATCGGCCCAGTACTTTTTGAGCCTATTCATTACAAACATACAAAAATAGGTACAAATATTTCTTCTTTATAATATTAGTATAGAAAACAAAAACGAATTTTGCCAAAAAAAAACGTGTTTAACCGGGCCCATTCAATTATTTATTTTAAATTTTTTTTCGATCGATCCCTAGGGTATAAACGTTTTTTTATACCCTGAACAGGGAACATTAAGTTTGCCACGTAGTTTGTAACACCCAGAAGGAAGCGTCGGAGACCCTATAAAGTATATATATATATATAAATGATCGTTTTGAAATTTTTAAAACGTCATTTTATTTTCAAGAAGCTGCTCATTTGTCGGAACTGCCGATAATGGACCACTATACCATATAGCTGCCATGCAAACCGAACGTTTGGAATCAAGTTCTTGTACGAAAAACTTTCACATTTGACAATGTATCTTCACAAAAGTTGGCACAGGTTATTTTCTAAGGCAACAATGTAATCTCCGAACATATTGTTCAGATCGGCTCACTATAGCGTATAGCTGCCATACAAACCGAACGATCGGAATCAAAGGCTTGTATGGAAAACTTTCACATTTGACGTTGTATTTTCACGAAATTTGACATGGGTTGCTGCTTAAGGTAATAATATAATCTCCGGAAAAATTGGGTTGTTATTGTTTGATCTCCATACATTTTATGAATCTTACTTTCAATATTTTCCTGCCGACAGCGAAACCATTCTGAATTTCGCTAATTCATTTAAACTATCACATTTATTTATTTCGTGTCAGATGGGCAATCTTCAACACTCGAGCGTCAATTTATATACAAAGTGTCAGACGCATTTATCTACTTGATTACGCTGTCACCGGCACAACTGCGGTCGCGTTATAGTAGTGCTTGAGCGCCTAAAAGTATGTTAGCGATTAAAAACAGAAGCATTCAAGCGCAAATATCGAGCGTCTACAGCCATGCAATTACAACAAACATAGGTTACATAAATATGCGCCAAATGGCAGCTGAGAATGTGTATGGAGGGAGGGGAGCATATATAAGCGCCGCGCTTAAGCGTTGGCGGGCCACGCTTAACAAAGCTGCACGCGCCAGCGTTCAATAAAGGATAAATGTTATATATCCGACATATTTACAAAAAAAAATATATATATAAAAATATATATAAATATAACTGATTTAGCCGCCTTAGCTGTGCCTTGACTTCATGCGCCGTCTGCTGCCAATGCGCGGTTGTCAAGGATTTTTCGGTAATCACTTTCGTTGTAGCACACGCTGGCAAATCCGGCTACTTAGCTACATGTGTGTGCAAATTACATATGCACGTATGCGGTTGTGTGTGTGTGGGGATGTGCGTTTTATATTGTGGGTGCTACGCGTCGCCGGCGGAAGCTTAGGCAAATTTTTAAGCCAACATCAAATGACGGCGGGAGCAGCAGCTGCTGCCGCCTCGCTGTTGTGTCTGCTGTTACCAATAATCACCGCACATTGCTTGCTTACCGTTGTTTTTTTTTTCGCTTCTTCATTGCCACCACTTCCGTGACTCGTTAGGCTCTACTCTCCACCTCCTTCTCACTTTATTTTCGCTTTCTAGCGGCGGCTTCGTGTGTGCTCCTCATTGTGGCTGCCAGCAACCACCTTATGCTCATTACTCTGCTACTTAAGTACTTATACTTACCATACCATATACATGTGTATATGATATTTGTTTTTGTGTTTACTTACCTCTGGCGCGGCTTGTTTATTTCCATATATACGCATTTAGCTCCCTTCACTTGCGTTACGTGCTTGTCTGCCCTTCTTTGCCGTCATGTGCTGTACTCATTTCCTTGCCACGGCCATATGTTTTGGCGTCGTTACTTAACTGGGGCAACAGCCACAAATCGGGCTGATAAAATGTGGGTGACCGTGTAGAAAATTTAAAAATTATTTTGAGTTAAAAAATAAAATATTTATTTTTTATTTATTTTTTATAATTATCCTGTATGTTGCTTGAAATATATTAACAAAACTTCTTTAGCCACTTCTTTGAGGCCCTATGTTCCACCTAGGAACTACGGGAAAATATAATTTTATATTTAGCCACGGGTATAATAATCCACCCACTGCAACGAAATTGCGTTACGCAACAAAATTTCGTCACATTCATATGGAATACAGAACGCCACAATAGTCCTGAATTCATATTAATAAATTTGATTCACTTTTTCTTCTTCTTCTCTGCCACTTCATCAGTTGGCCTGGACTGTGCCGTGAACAGGAAACTTTGTTAGCTGTAACTATCCTTTGCAACGTTAGACCAGGTTCCGACCAAATATTTTTAGTTATTAGATTCCGTTTTATCTATTCAATAATCTAGACTGTTCTCACCGCCGTTGGAGATTCATAAAACAGCTGGTTTTGACATTAAAAAACTTGGATCATTTAAAATTTTTTACAAGAAAATATTGTAATTGTCGTACTTTGTTATAAAAGTTCTCTTGTATAGATTAGATTCAAATCACCTCGGTGACGAAATAACAAGTATAATTTTTGTTTGGATGAACTTTGCCAAATCCTGTAGTTTAGTAAGATAATTTACTCATTAGCCTAAATCTTGTGATTAAGTATCCTCCTGTACATGATATTACGCCACTTTTATACCTCGCAGACAGGTCCCTTACGCTTTCAGTCCTTCCATTAAATGCGTCGGCGCCTTTACTGCAGTTTTTCACCAATGGAGCTCTAATCGAAGAAGCTTTTCACTGAAGTTTCGTTTACTATAAGTACGTCTTGACCTAACTAGTGCTTCCGTTGGAATTTATGCGCTTGATTATATACAGGTCGCGGAAGAGCTCATACAATTCGTGGTTTCATCTGCTTGAGTACTCATCGATCATATAGAGGGCTCCAAGGACCTTGCGAATATCGGTTCGCTTATATTCATTTCCATATTCCAATTCATTTTCCATATTTCTGCTTCTATAAAAGGAAGTGGACTGATAAGAGACTTATGGAGATAAATTTTTGTTCCGTCGAGAGAAGAGTCTGCTTCTCAATTTCCTACCGATCACAAAGTATCACCTGTTAGCAAGCATTATTGTACGCTTGATCTTGAGGCACTGAATTTTGCTGGTATTTATTTTGGTGCCGAAAAAGACAAAGTCCTTTACTTTAGCAAATTTATAGCTAGCAACAGTGACGTAGTTCCCAAGACGGGTTGTATTCTTGTGTATGGCCTTCAGATACATTGAACTATCCTTGAACACCACAATACCAACTTCTTTCGCTTCTTTTTTTTAGGCAGAAATATCCTGCGCTGACGGCTCTGTTGTTAGGGACTTTGGTGTAAATGTCACCTGCGTCGCCTCAGCTTTAACCTTGAGCTACTACACATCTCTGTATTGGTGTCATATCAGTTCCTACTGGAAACAAGGTTGATCAGTACTTCTAACACAGAAATGCGTTAGATTAATGCTCATACATACATACATACATGTGTTAACGAAGCTTTCTAAGCATTGCCTGTAGGACTTTTCAGAATAGGTTTTCACGTAGTAAAAACATAAGAACACTTCTTATTCGTCATTGTGACTCAACCTCCTTTAATATTTTTAAGCCAAAGCTCGTATCCTGAGCCATATTTTTTCAGAGTCCTACTGGCTACATTCATACACACTTTCTCTCATATAAGTACACTCTCTCTTACATACGAGTATATTGGTAGCGAGTGCGGCCATCACTTGCAATTTGTCTGCTTACGAGAAGCGCACGCTTTCCCCACCGCCGTGCCGCAAATGCTAAGGCAAATTAGTTATTTTGTGTCGCCGCTTGCTGCCGTCGCTGTCGCCGACAATTTTTCTTGCCGATTTGCATCAGCCTCACGCAAATAAAAGCTATCTTCCTATTCTAGTTGCATATGTGTGTGGAAGAGATTGCCGGAGCATGTGTCTTTTCTTATAAAATATGCGCCAGCGATTATGCCAACTTTTTTATTTGCTTTATTTTTTTTACGCAGCCAATTTATTCTGTTCTTTATTGGCCTGGTTGAAAATTTGTTTTTGTATTTTAATTTGGATGTCAACTTTAAGAAAGTTTAGCGAAAACAAGCAAATTAAATTACTCACATAAATGTAAATATAAGAAGAGATGATTATCTATGTAATAATCATCGGAAACATCTTGATGCTTTAAGGATTTTAGGAATCTGTTAAATTTAATTGTTATGAAAAAGGTTGAATGATAGTTTTTTCTATTAACTATGATAATGTAGAAGAAAAATTCGGGTTGATGCTGATAACTAGAAATTTTAGTAATGGATATTGGTCTTAAAAACCGTGCCGTTTGTTCTGCTTTCTCCAGAATCCAGAATAAGGCTGCGAAGCAAATGGGTCCGGCAGTGAACGAGGGCAAGACGGATATCTCCTGTCAACAAACAAACGGTCGTCGCGCTCGCGGCTAAGCACCCACGTCACTTGTGATAGTCATAACTCCGAAGTTGTTCGCTGTCCCCAAAAATGGATTTAAAACTATTAAGTTGTATAAAAAAAACAAAGTTCTTTAAAACCCCTACCAGAGAGCTCAGACCACGAAAAACCAATCCGACAGAAGATAGGATAATTTGAAGTAGGTCAACAAATTAGTGAGAAAATCTCTGCTCGAACGAGAGTAGGTCCTTCTTGAGAGCTTTGCAACATTTCGATCAAAAGAATATTAAGAAGCGGTTGCATAGGAGATGTTAAAAAAATATCCCCAATATTTTCTAGAGTGACGAATCTAAGTTCAATTTATTCTAATCCGGTGGAAAATCATATGTAAGATTCGAGGGATAATGGATCAACTTCAATATAAGAACATTAGTAAATTTATATACTACAGAGACGCTTCTTATCAACTTCAATATAAGAACATTAGTAAATTTATATACTACAGAGACGCTTCTTATCATAAGACCGCTGTATATAATAATAGAATAACATAAATTAAACAGATGAGATTTGCACCGCGACCTTAGGTCTATTGTGCCCTCTCCAAAGTTACAACGATCTACTTAAGCCCAGAATATTGATAAACTCCAATATTCTGTCAGGTGCTAGTGAAACCTTTATCTTCCGCCAGCAAACTGCTATGCAGTCAATTAGCAGGTGTCCTGAAGTTTCAGGCTACCTGTTTTAGAACCAGCTAGGTGCTTCTTCAGTTTACGGTGGCCAGTGTAGACTTCGACAAGTAGCCTGAGTTTGTCCCCAGTTAGGTTGATTGTACATTTAAACCTGCTGAGGTTGTAAACCTTCATCAGCAACTTGGCAACTTGTTGCCAATACCTCCCGCTGCCTATTTCTTCCTTCTTCTTAGCGTAGCTGCTCTTTTTTCGATGAAGGTTTCAGGTCCTATCATGTTAGTGGATGCTACGGAGCTGGCGAGCTCATCAGGCAGTTCATTCCCGGCTATACCTTTTTGACCGTGCACGCAGATAAGGTGAAATTGATTACAATCCGATAGACTGTTCAGCGGTTCTATACACTCCTGCTCCAGAAGCCATTTGATCGTACAGTCAATGATTGCTTTAGGTGCCACTTGACTGTCGCTAAGTTTGGTTATACATTCGTTACGATAGTTGCGTCAGAGGTTTATCTCTACGCATCAACTTATGGCAAAAACTTAGGCTTGAAAAATGCTCGGAAAACCACTTGATTGTATTATCCCTAAACAGTAGCTCGAAAGTGAAATAATTTCATTCAGCCTTACTGCTAAGGGTAACCTTGAACTTCTTGGTGAAGTTTACCCGTTTGATAATGCTGTCCCTTGGGAGGAGAGCCAATGGTATTACACCACTTAATTTCTTCATTCGTTGGAATGTGATTATCTTACCTCTGCCACACCCTTCTGCTGTCATTTGGAGCAGTGTGTGTTTGACTACCTGACCGATTACTAGGTGAAGTGGTGTGAGCTCAAGCATGATTTCTTGTGTTGTCGTAGGGCATATGAGAATCATAGTTGTAATAGCAATGAGAAAGGTAATGGTAATGAGAAAATTAATGGTAATGGTTTTTACATTGATAATTATGTTCATAATAACAATGAGAATGATAATTATAATGTTAATGGTAAAGATAATGGTACTGGTAGTGATAATGTTAATTGTAATGATGATTATAGTAATGATTATGTTTATGATTACAATAACGATTGTGGTAATGTTAATGGTAATTTTGATTACAGTTACTATGACTATACTGTTACCGAAATCAATAATTGTAATGATAATTATAGTAATGATTACTTTTAAGATTACTATAACGATTGTGGTAATGATAATGGTAATTTCGATTACAATTACTATAATTATACTGTTACTGAAATTGCTAATTGTAATTATAATTATAGTAATGATTACTTTTATGATTACTATAACGATTGTGGTAATGATAATGGTAATTTCGATTACAATTACTATAATTATACTGTTACTGAAATTGCTAATTGTAATTATAATTAAAGTAATGATTACTTTTATGATTACTATAACGATTGTGGTAATGATAATGGTAATTTCGATTACAGTTACTATAACTGTACTGTTACTGAAATTGGTAATTGTAATGACAATTATATTAATGATTACTTTCATTATTACTATAACGATTGTGGTAATGATAATGGTAATTTTGATTACAGTTACTATAACTGTACTGTTACTGAAATTGGTAATTGTAATGATGATTACAGTAATGATTATATTTATGATTACTATAACGATTTTAGTAATGATAATGTTAATTTCGATTACAGTTACTATGACTGATAACAACAATGAAAATAGTAGTGGTAAATACTTGTAGCGGTAATGGTAATGTTACTGTTACTGGTATTTAAATGTAAGAATAAAGATACAAAAAATACAATAATTGAAGATACTATTTTAAATTATATAAAAATTGGAACACAATTGAAAAATCATGCCGCATAAATATCATTCTGCACATTCGGAATCTGTTGCCTTAATAATGCACCCACCTAATAAGTTATGCACATATGTGAATAGCAAAAACCGACACTAACACATACATGCGCACACATACATAAAAATGCTTGTACAAGTGCTTAACATGAAGCACATTTTTCTCAATGGTGAATTACAATTATGTACTTGCTTTGCTCTTTGTGTGCATTCATAAAATGCAGCCAACGTTTTTTCTTAGTTCCTGCTACGCTTCAACGCCCGCAAGTATGCTAAACAATTTATGCTTGTTTTGTACGCATAAATGCATTTTCCGTGTGTGCGTTATTTCATTTATAAGCAGAAAACAAAATAAGTACAAGCCAACATAGAAATATTTACGAGCTGTTAAGGGCGAAAAAAAGGTGTGCATATGGTACAGTGGTGTACATATAATTAAGGACAATGGAAAATGTTTTAAAGTATGGGGTCTTAAAGCATATGTTTGAAATGGAACTGCATAAACAGTGGTGGGCATGTAATAAGGTACAACAAGAGCAACTTTCACAAATGAGTTTTGCAATTTGGCGCGTAATTTTTAGAGCAAAAAAATAATAATAAAATCCCAATTTCTGAGAAATTTTGCAATATTTGTATTTCATTAGATAGTAAGCGCATTATAATGTTGGAACTATTACGAGCTTCTAGGATTCATTGATATTATTACTTGATCATTTCACTACTCTTCTAAGTGAAAAATTAGCTTTAAACTAAATTTTTACCTTCGCTTCGCTTTCATTATATAACCAACAGTGTATATTTTATGTCTCTTTAGCATATGTATTCCACTTTTTTTTTCCGATATTAACATATACATATATGCATGGAAATGTATGTTACTCGTATTTTGCACACATGCTCATTATTTTTTTCTTTTCTCGGCCACAAGTGTCCTTGTTTACAAACAATATGCGTACAGCCATGATGCCATATTACATTGCCTCCTTCATTTTTGTTTTGTTTTTTGTTGCAATTTATGCGAAAAATTGCAATTCTATGTAAATTATGTTAGGAGCAGGGTGAAGGATTTATTTCGCAGCGAGCGCACACGCAAACACTGCACTTTAAAAATTTATATTTTGTGAGAAAGTCTTTCTAATCTACTCAAGATTGTGAAATAATAAAATTTGTTGTATAAGCTTGTTTTGCTGCACCTTTTTAACTGCATTTAAGGTAGATTTTTGAGGAATATTTGAAGAATGCGCACAACTAATTCAGTTTGAAATTTTCATAGCAAAAATTCAGTGTCGGCTTGTCATAGAAGAGACACCTGAACTCTTGAAGAAGATGATCGGATTTAAATTTCTTTGTTATTGTCTTGCCGGAAGCGCCAGATAAAAGGAGCAACTTCATGAAACTAATAAGCCAAATAAAGTTCATCTCATAGAACTGGGTGTTTTTATGAGGTTTCTAAAGAAATATTAGCATGTTAGCAACCACTCTTACTCCACAATATATCTTTTCAAAATATGATATATTAGATTGTCAAAAAAGTCTTGCGGTATTTTTGCTAGTTGGCGCTGAAAGCGCGTAGTTCTAGTTTTTTTCGTCGCATCGGGTCATGCTATACCTTTTTGGAAAGCTCATTTCACGCGCTAACACGTGTGTGATTGATTGTCGCTTCTTTTAAGTCGTTGGTGAGTTATAGCGTCGCAAACATGGAGCAAAATAAAGAGAAAATACGGCATATTTTACAGTACTACTACGATAAAGGCAAAAATGCATCTCAAGCCGCCAATAAAATTTGTGCAGTTTATGGACCCGATACAGTTCCCATTTCCACCGCACATCGATGGTTTCAACATTTTCGTTCTGGTGTAGAGGTGGTCGAAAATGCGCCACGCTCCGGAAAGCCTGTCGTCGAAAATTGCGATAAAATGGCTGAATTGGTCGAAAGAGACCGGCATAGTAGTCATCAAACCGTCATAAACCATTTAAAGAAGCTTGGAGTCACTAAGAATCTCGATGTATGGGTATTGATTCAATAAAAATACCACAAGGCTTTTTTGACAACCCATTTTGTATATATAATAAATTTAACTTAAAAATCATGTATATTTTCTGTTAAGTATTTCGAAGCCCTTGATCAAAAGAATGGAAGCAGAGACTAATACAGTTTTTCGTGACTAATTTTAATGGTCGAAGTGGAGAGCAAAAATATAGCGAAAGATCTGTTCTACTACGGAAAGCTGGAACGAGATGTAGAGCCTACTTGGTGCACTTTGCCCTAATTTACAATCACTAAAGTCACGAAAAAATTACGAAATGTTTGCTATTAACCAACAGATAGACCTACAATTTATCTGACTAAACACAATCGGACTATATTGTCACAAAAAGAACTCGGAAATTGTAAATAAAACTCAAAATATTTAATTATTCAACAATATTTACTTTTTCGCCTTCTCAGCAATCCCCTCCACATGTAATACTTCCAGAACGAGGAATGTCTTCAACGATCTCTCGACCGTCTTTGAAGGCTTTGTACTTCTCGTAGGCGTTTATGATAAATCTGAGTCACGGTAAGCGTTTTCCTACATTCACAATGATCCCGCATAAGAAATTTGTTTGGAAATACAAAATTGAAGAGAAATTCTTTGTTCGATATTTTTATTCATTGTAATGGGGTTTTCAATAGGGACGCTGCAAAAGTAGTCAGCAAACCATCCCATATTTTTCCTGCCCTTTTGACAATTCTCTTCAGCAAGGTTTGCCATTTCATCATGGAAAATACGATCCAACAACGAGTCGAAATTATTAAAGTTTACTACCGAAACTCGGAGTCAGTGGCCTCAACTTTAAGAGTGCTATGTTCAACTTATGATCGTTTTAATTGTCCTGTCAAGACCAACAATTGAGCATCTACTGGAAAAAGTTTAATCCATCGTTTTGGCGAATTTCGCGAAAAGATCTACACTACATTACAAGGTAAAATTGACGCAAGAATTGAAGCCACTAGACCACAAGAATCCAAGAATCGTCGTCGGCTCGCGAGTTGTGCTGAGCAACAACTTGAAAGTGATCCGAATTTTCATCAAAAAACCATCCTCAATGATGATGGACACTGCTTCTGGCTACCGCTTAATGATAACCGCATATTTTTGGTCTGAATTGTGTGATATAGACTTGGACAATATGTGGTGGTTCCAACAAGACGGCGTAACAAGACACACAGAGCGAATATCGCAATCGATTTATTGAAAACCAAGTTTGGTGAACATGTTATCACACGAAATGATCCAGACAATTTGCCAGTTCGGCCGTGCGATTTGACGCCGTTAGACTAATTCCTGTGGGGTTACGTCAAGTCTATGGTCTATGCCAATGAGCTAGCGAGGACAGATGAGCTTTGTACGAAAATCGAAAGTGAAATTGTAACGGTATCGGCCGATATATGCTTGAATACCGTCGAAAATTCGGTTGAACGTCTGGACTTCTGAAAGAAATCGACTTCCATACATAATGGCATCGAATTTCATTGATACACAAGTTTTAGGTGCCGCATGATTTGACGCAAAAGAGAACAGTCTGGACCGAATCAACGCCTGCGATATGCTGCTGAAACGAAACGAACTCGACCCATTTTTGAAGCGGATGTTGACTGGCGACAAAAAATGGATCGACAATATTAATTGAAAACGGTCGTAATCGAAGGCCGGTGAATCGTATCAAACAGTGGTCAAACCGGGGTTGACGGCCAGGAATGTTTCGCTGTGTGTTTGGTAGGATTGGAAGGGACTCATCCACTATGAGCTGCTCTCATATGGCCAGACGCTTAATTTTACCATCTACTGTGAACAACTGGACCACTTGAAGCAGGCGATCGACCAGAAGCGTCCAGAATTGGCCAACAGGAAGAGTGTAGTATTCCACTAGGACAACGCCAGACCACACACTTCGTTGATGACTCGTCAGAAGCTACGGCAGCTCGGATAGGAGGTTTAATCGCATCCACCATATAGTCCGAACATAGCGCCAAGTGATTATCACCTGTTCCCGTTCAGGGTGTTGGTGTAAAGTTGGTGTAAACTTGAACTCAAAAGAGGCTTGTGAAAAGTGGCTGTCCGAGTTCCTCGCAAATAGGAAGGGCGGCTTCTAAGAGGGGGATATTATAAAGTTGCCGTCTAGAGATGGAAAGAGATTATCGAACGAAACGGCGCATAATTGTACTAAGTCCGATCACTGTAACCCTTTTTATAAAGCTTTGAATAAAGAGCAAAAAAACGGAAGGGAGATATTTGACAACCTTATATAATATAGCATTTGTTCACCGGAAATAGTAGCGTCCCAGCATTAAAACAACCTTTGAAATCAATCAAGTAGTTTCGGATCTTATCAATTCAAGCAAATAATCAATCAAATCTTTCCTCTCTAACTATAATACATATTATAGTAAAGATGCTGGATACCAACCCCATGACGCTCTCTCAGAGTGGTGTTAAGAACTTTCCAGTCTACCTGGTATGCATACAGCATTCTTTCGTCTTTTAGCTTTAATTTGCTTTGAGAATACCTCCAGTCTTTCATGTGTTTTATCAGATTTAATTTCCATTCGCCAGTTACTGTAATTGAATGCTTTGCATTTTCAAAATAAATACGAAAATCCAACAAATACTCATTTTGACAAATATCACGTACCGCCACTCAAATTTGCTTTGATTTCCCGTTACACATGTGCGGCATTGCAGCGCCACGTCTAGCAAATAGTATTTTCCTTTTTATATTTACGCTTTTTGTTGTGCCTTGTACACCACTTGCCATAGCAATCATCACTTAAGCTTCACAATTTCGTGCATTTCGAAGCATTTTAGCTATGATTTATCAAATTTTCCACAGACGCAAACGGATGCATACTTTCTTGCGAATATTTCTTTAAATATTTTCCACTCTATTGCGCGCGCGCGCTGCTGCTACACTTGCGACGATGTATGGCTGAGTATATTATTGTGGATATTTATTTATATGCAGACGCCTTTTCAGGGTTTTCGGCTGACTGCCTGCCAGCAAATCAACTAAAAGGCTATGGAATTTTCAAATAAACTCGAAATTTTCTGCCACAGCTGTAGTTGTGTGTGCGCGTGTATGAGTGATGTCTGTATGTCTTTTTGTAGTCTGCTATATTTTTATATAGAATTTTATGCCACTAACAATTTGCATTTTACATTTATTCAACAAAATTTTGTGATTTTGCGCCAGCACAACACACACACATACAAACTGCGTGAAGAAAATATCCTTGCAGCATGCGTGCTATGCGTTTGGTGCCCATACGCGCCACATACAACTACTAACACGCACTTATACTGCGGTACACATATGCGCCATTCAACCACGCGCACATACGAGTACATTTCAACACACCAGTTGAGTTGTCTTGTCTCTTGTCTCTCATCTACGCCATTCTTTGGCGCGCTGTCAAGCTTCCTTCAGTGTTTTTGCAGCTGTGTATGCGTACTTCGCATGTTGCTTTGCTACATCCTTTTCAGATTCCTCGTCATCTTTTGGCATCGACGAACATCTTTTGTTGTTATTACTTCCGCGCGAAGGTGACTTCAGCGCACTGGCGGCAGAGCGGCGGGCTCATTATTACTTTCTAACTTTACCGTCGCACTTCCTGCCGCTCCGCGCACCTTTTATCTTCCCGTAATCAGTGAAAGTGTCTGCGCACTCATACACACTCACCCGGAATATTCATTTTCAAGTCGAAGTATTGCCTTCGCAGCTTCGTTTCTCTTTCTTTTGTCGCACCGTTATTTCACTTATTTTATTTTATCTGCACACACTCATAAAAAGTGCATTTGCGTAATCATTTTTTTCTACGCATAAATTTATGATTTACTCAAATTGAAGTGAAGTAACGCAAATGTAATTGAAGTACGGCAGTGTAATTGTGCTTGTAATGTGAACTACCTCTATGGTACTCTCTCGGAGAATAATGGATATTGTCAAATGGAAATTCATATGTGAATTTATACTTAGAATAAAAATATTTCAATTTCTGAGTCAGGTGCCTTATTAAAAATTCAAGATCAGCTTTTTTACACCAACTTCGTCCAGATTTAACTCTTTTATGAAATATGAAATCTATAGCGATAATTCCCTTTAAAGAAATTGATGAATAACTAGATTCTAGACCATTACTAGAGCTTACAAGACTACCTTTACAAGCGGATTTCTGCTAAATCTTCGAACCTATGCACAGTTACTTGCCTAAGCTGTGAAAGCTGCAATTCTTTCATTTCCTATAAAATAAATCAAGCCATAAACCAAAGAAGATATTAATCCTGAGACCTATTCTAATATTATTAGTACTGCCTTAAACAAATCATGGCATAGTTTGGTTGCAAGGCATACACAAAGGACCCTCCATTGCTTCTTTAAGTGGGTATTCTATAAATTTAAAAAAATCGAAATTTCTTTTTTATATTTTCAAAGTTTAACTTTTCAATAATATGTGTACAAGAGGATTTTTCAAAATTAAAATTATTTTCGGAGATTTAGGCATTTTTCTGACGCGGCATCCAAACTGGTTCGGCCGGCACGCAAACCTTTAAACGCGTTTTTGTCAAAACTCACTTTTTCGGAACGATACCCACGTTTTCTCAGGTTCTACTGGACCGATTTACTTGAAATTTTTATAGAGTCTTCTTTATAGTCTTGTCTATGGTTGGAACTAGACCCATCCCCAAATTTTTATTTTTATTATTTTTAAAAAATTCGAATTTGTCAGAAAAATTGATCCCAAAAAACTTTAGGCAGTCGCTATTTTGTGAAAAACTTTTTTGCCACTTTTCCGTAGTTCCGGCCATTGCGACATTATTCTAGATTAATAAACTTTTTTTCTTTCTAGGTTTGGATATAGCTCATAATTTTTGAAATTTTTTACTTTTTTTAGTTTTTAATTTTTTTCTCTACTCTTCTAAAATTAACAAATAACTAAAAATATTACATATTTGCCTTTGTTTTACGACACTTTAAAAATCATCTGAAATTCATGCTTCTAGACTAGAATACCCCTTTAATGCTTTACTCCTGACGTTACCTGTTGCCCTCTCCATCTCTCAGCCCCATTCAACAACAGGCGTGTGCAGCTACCAGGCCGTGACCAGTGAGTAGTTCAATCATGTTCTTACAGTCACTTATATCGCGTGGCAGTAGGAGCATTGTATATTTCTGATCGAGCACTTCATGACTTTTGCAGTTTTGCATCCTTGCAGTTCATTCCAAAGCGTTTTGAATTTCTTAGCCAAGCTTCTGTCCAGATCGTCATATAGACAATGTTTGCGTTTACCAATATCGATTTCGTTTTCACTTTACAGCCGTACACCACTCTTAGCAATCTCGTTCACTATGCGATAGTTTTGTTCCTGGCGAGGCTAGTGCCTTTAGCTTTTTAAGGCACTTCTGGCCGACAAGTAAAACAAAGTTGTGGGCTTGATTTGGCTGCCTACGTATGTAGATGTTAACTACAGAGTTGCCTACTTATGCCAAATGGCTAGCCGCATTTCCAATAGCATAGACTTCTTCTTGAAATATGCTGCCGTGTTCCGAAAGCTTTGAAGACTGCCTTATGCCTAACTCTGGACAGTTTATTCTCGTACTTACCCCATCCTCCATTTTCGTAAATCTTTATAGATTTTTAATATACTGCACGTAGCTATCATACCTTTATTATGGTCAGTGCTCGCTAAAGCGTCATTATCCAACGAGCTATGCTCGAAGGTTCTATGCTTCAATTCTCATGCAGCCAATATTCGTCCCGCCGATTTGGACGCACACTTTTCGGCAAAGAGGACCTATCGACGAGGTGGTTCTTCGAGCTCCCGTTATGCACAGCATTAACCTGCTGAACTTTTTTTCATTTTCGTATGCTTCTTTGGTTCCCTATTGGGTTTTATATTCGGTCGTTCTACATCTAGCGTTTTATACTGTCCGCCAGGTGGTAACCCCATTACCCCATTCACTCTCTTCTGATGTTGCTTATGAAGCATTCCACCGTAAGGGAATAAAGACCCTATTTATGTCATGGCTCTGTCAGCTTCAGACCACGACATTTCAAGCAATATATCAATAGGAATTTATACCGGCCAGTCAATATGGCATATGCTTGGAGGAAATATATGTTATTGGATTTACAAAACTCCTTTAGACTTTACTAAAAGTTATTTCATATTTATATCGTGAACGTGTATCGTGAAAGGTTTTAAAGAACTTTGAATAACATTAAAACTAAATTGTCTAGCTAAGCGTTCAAAAAACCTCGAAATTTCATATATTGTATATTAACACTAACCACATATGTCTACGAACGGAATATACAAGGTCTGTCGCAAAAGAAACAAAACTTTTTAAATATAACTGTTTCTGGTGGCGTCACCTATTGGTGGGTTTATGAAATAAAAAGTTTGATCTCTTGTTGACATTTCGTAAAAATTTTAAGACAGTTGGATAACTACAATCGATCTTATCGATCAAAAAGTGAGAGCGACTTTTGGTCATCGGTCGCAAAATGCATTTTGAACAAAGAGCAAATATTAAATTTTGATTTAAACTTGGGGAAAACGTTTACTGAAACATTTCAAATGATGAAAAAAGTTTATGGTGATCAGTTCCTATCCCGTAGTAAAGTGCCTGAGTGGTTTAAGCGATTCCAAGGAGGTCGTGAGGACCTCTAAGACGATCAGAAGTCACCGAAAAAAAGTCGTCTTCAGAAGTCAAAAATAAAGACAATGCTGAGTTGTTTTTACGATTCCGAGGGTATTGTACACCGAGAGTTCGTCCCACTTGGCCAAACGATTAATGCTGTGTTTTACCTTGATGTTATGAAGCGTCTTTTGTCACGCATTCGTCGTGCTCGACCACAATACCGTGAGACAGGGTCCTGGCGCCCGGTGCATGATAATGCGCCGTGTCATCGGTCGACGCTTGTCACTGATTTTTTTATAAAAAACTCCATATTAACCATTAATCACTCACCGAACTCACCTGAGCTGGCACCCTGTGACTTTTACCTATTTGAAAAACTTCATTTGCCCATGAAAGGACACTGGTTTCAGGACAATTCAGCTATCCAAAAGGCGACAACCGATATTCTCAAGAGCATTCCGAAAAATGACCTTAAACACTCATTTGAAACGCTAATTGACCGGGCTAAACGCTGTATCGAAGCACAAGGAAACTACTTTGAATAAAAAAATATAACTTGAAAAATATTAATTTTTTGTTGCTTTTTTTTAGCAGTCCTGGTTCTTTTGCGACAGACCTTGTAGTTAAAGGTCATGTATATTCTTCAGTAGCTTGAGAAGGAACTCCAACATTGGCCAAAATCCACATGAGAAATCTAACTGTACGCCTATAGCTATTTAGCTACCTACATACATATATAACTTTCTCTTACTCCCTCTTTGTTCAGTAGAATTCCTTCGACGTTTTAACTACTTTATAACTCGGTTTGCAATAGTTAGGTCAATTAGACGCGCTAATACCATGTTCAGACCGACATTTAATCACACGATTTCGGCTGTTGAGTAGTTTTCTCCACTAATCTTATAAATTTAACAAGATTTTGCCATAGAAAAATTACACTTAAAAACCACTTCGTCGAAGTGATTTGAAACTGATCCACTCTAAATCTCTCGGTGCGCCTCTGATTTTGCGCCATCTACTTGTCAGCATTGGAAATCTATTACATTATCACAGCTGATTTAGACACTGCAAAGAGAAAAAAATGTAAACAAACAAATTTTTTTATAGCAATGAATCTGAATTCACCTGAAAATCGATTTTCCAAATAAAAAATGCGTCCATTATTTCCATTATAGGGAAAATATTTAAAATTTTATTTTAAAATTTAAATTTTTATAGCAAAATACTACATAAAAATGTTTTCTTTTAATAAATATTAAGCGATTTGAATTCTTGAATCGCAAAAATATCTGTCCAACTGCAATGAGAACGGCTAGATTAGTGAAGAGATTAAATGTAATCTAATAATTTAAAATTTAAAATCAAAATTGAGGACCTCGATTTCTAAAATATACTTCTACAAGTCATTTTGGGGTTAAGTCTGAACTGAAAACTGTAAAAGTCATGATAACTGCTTGTCTTCTGCAATTTGAAGATAAATGGTTTATCATATTATATTACTTTAAATAAGTGAAATTCCGATTCAAGAGTTGCTCTGAGAATGTTACTTGTCCTCTTTTCTCGACTTAGTATTAAGAACTAATTTCCAACTCAATTTTTCAACAACATCAATCTTGAAATATTTAGTTATCGATGGTTGAAAAATTTATTACCAAAACATCATCGGCAGAATTATAGCTTTTTTCAGTAAACTATCAATAACAGTTTCGTCTGGTACCATTCTATCAAAAGTCAAATTCTAGTTAAATACAATTAACGTAACTTAAACCAAATAAACCACAAATGTGTGCCAAAGATTTGGTAAACAAAAAATTTCATGCAAACGAGAGGTCTTTGGTCTTTATTATCTTGTTGCCTTCAGCGCGAGAATATTAATCGCAAAGTTAAACACCGAAAAACAACACCGAAGGGATTGCCGCATACCTGTGTCGTGACATGTTCGTATTGTGACAGGTGTGTACGCCTAATTTATAGTCCCATGCGACCCATACAACCTCATTTTTTTATGTGGGGACTATTTTTTTCTTAAAATCTACATTCAAGTTGTGTGTGCTTCAAGGTATTCGCAGCTGGGATATGCTGGGATAACATTTCCACTTGAATATGTAAATTAGCTTGGGTTCGGGCATTCTCGAGCCATAATCATGATGTGTGTCGCCATTATTATTCCCTTAAAGCAGTTAAGCTGTTAGTGTACACATTAGCTTGTTAGGTGTGTGTTCCTGACCTGCGTTAGAAGTTTTGTTAATACTAATTTGTTTAAATTATGTGTTACTCAGCACATTATCATTCGTTTTCCTTCATTTCCCATTTCACATGCGAGGGAAAGAAATGCAAACTAAGCGGTTTTGTTGAGTGGAAAATTATTTTATTATCAGTTTTTGGCAAGATTATATATTAGTATGCATGAAATAGTTCGAGTCAACACATAATAACGAGAATCGTTATGTGATATATAATAAATTTTTAATTCTTTTTGGAAGCTTTTGTGGAAAATAACTCAAATATGGTATGCATTGAAACTTTTATAGCTCAAATACTTCAAACAAGGTTAAACACAAAAGTAAAAAAATTTGTATACCAGTTTCTCATAACAATAGATCTACTACTGTGTCCAAAATAAGGTGACATTTGAACTTAAACTGCGCGCGTCGAAGGATATCGAGATTTGTTTTTTTTTTTTTTTTTAGGTTGGTAGTACTGTCAGTCACATTTATGTCAAAATATTCATTAGTGTTTGAGATACGTGTCGTTTTGTGAGCTGCTAAAAGTGAGTTTTTCGTTTTTTGCGATGTCAAAATTTGTTGAGCAAAGAATTTGCATTAAATTTTGTTCACGGAATCAATTTTCTGCTGCGGATACGTTGAGGATGGTGCAGAAAGCCTCTGGTGATGAGGCTATGTCTAAAAAAAAATGTTAACAAGTGGTATAGTGAGTTCCAAGCCGGCCATGAACGTATCGAAGACGAAGAGCATCCAGGGCGACCATCAACCTCAAACGACGAAGCTCAGGTTCAACAAATCAAAGGTTTGGTGTTGAAAAACCATCAATTAACAATTAGAGACCTTGCTGATGAAGTTGTCATATCGAAAGGCTCAGCCAATACCATTTTGAAGGATGTTTTGGGCCTCAAGCGCGTCAAATCTCGACTGGTACCGAAAACATTGAATCGTTTCGCAACCACCGTATTCACCTGATCTGGCGCCGTGCGGCTTTTGGCAGTTCACCAAGCTCAAAAGACCGCTCCGGGGACACCGTTTATATACGATAGAGGAGATTCAAGCCGCAGCGAAGACGGAACTGAAGGCCATCCCGGAAGGTGACTACAACCAGTGTTTCGAAGATTGGAAAATCCGTTGGCATAAGTGCATTGCATCGGGAGGGGATTACTTTGAAGGGGATGAAATTGATTTGGAAGAATAAAGAATTTTCAAAATAAATACAATGTCACCTTTTTTTTTTGGGCACAGTAGTATAACATGCCTTTTATATTTCGTGATTTAAAAATTTTTCATCAAAAATCATTCTCAACGTATTCTCCATTAAATGAACTTTTGCATGTATTTTAACCAATTTTCGAAGCAGTTTTGCGATGCAGATTGAAGTATGTTCAAAATATGCCTTTTGAATGCATCAATATAGAAAAACGTTGACCTCTGAGTATATTTTTTACGAACGGAGGATGATTCTACAAATATTCGTAGATGTTTTGAGTGCTCAAAAGTGCTATTTTTTCTGTCATTTCGAAGTACATATATAAAAGTTTCATAGACATGTTTCGATCAATCGACACGAGCCTTTTTAATCGATCATTGAACGTGAACATTTTTTGTACAATCAAATTTTCATGTAAAATTGAATTTATGTTGGTCTCTCTAATGCCTATAGTCGTCTCTATCTCATGATAGGTTACATGGTGATGTGACAATATTAGTTTGCGCACATCATCAAATAGTTTACGGAACAACAACTGATTTTGGACAACCTCCGCGAAATTCATCTTAGAGTGTACTCCGTGCTCGATTGAATTCACAATAGCATCGATAAATAATTGTTCTCCATGGAGCTTCATAGTCAAAAATTCAATTAAGTTCATTTGTGCAGTCTTGATGAGCTAATCCAAGTCGAAATTTGTAAAAAATAATAATAATAGTTTTAATTTGTAAAAGCTCGCGATTTAATTCCAGTTTTTTTCGAGAAGAATATTTTAAGTTACTGTAAACAACACAAATAGCGCTCATAAATATGTCAAAACGTTCTGAGTATGCATACCATCAAAAATGTTAAACTTTACGATAAGTTGTGAGCTTTCAGAGTGCAACACTAGTGTTGCCAAATCCCGAAATATAAAAGGCAACCTACGTACGTGTAAGGACGCTCTCAGTGTCCTAAGAATACTCTCTGTACAATCAGCACAATCTTGCGGCGGCGGAAACGGTAGCCAAGTCAGGACTGACGGGCTGAAAGATTTTGCTACGTGTTTAGTGGAATTGTCGGGGAATCAACGACTAAACTCTTAATATGAACCTGTGCTGTCAACATTTGAACCCAACTTTAATCAAACTGTTCCATTAGGAATACGTCAGGCCATACACAACGATAGTGACTCGCCAAAAGCTACATCTTATAGGCCAGGCATTAAGGGATGAATACTTTTTCCCGAAGAAAAGCTTGCGAAAATGGACCCAGCTCTTTGCCAATAAAGACGATAGTTCATATGAGCGTGGAATTCCATCCATCGAATTCGATATTTGCCGTGGCCAACACCCAAAATCTTTCGCAGAACCTTTCTCTCGAAAACTCGCAACGTCGACTCATCCGTTGTTGACATCGTCCAAGCCTCTGCATTACATACCAGTACGGGAATTTTGAGTGACTTATAGAGTTTGGTTTTTGTTCGTCTAGAGAGTACTTTACTTCTCAATTGCCTACTTAGTCCGAAGTAGCACCTGTCGGCAAGAGTTATCCTACGTTGGATTTCCTGGCTGACACTGTCGGTGGTGTTAATACTGGTTCCAAGATAGACGTAATTGTCTACGACTTCACAGTTATGACTGTCAACAGTGACGTGAGTGCCAAGTCGCGAGTGCGACGACTGGTTGTTTGGTGACAGGAGATATTTTGTCTTGCCCTCGTTCACTGCCAGACCCATTTCTTTTGCTTCCTTGTCCAGTCTGGAGAAAGCAGAGGCAACGGCGCGGGTGTTGAGGCCGATGATATCAATATCATCGGCATACGCCAGCAGTTGTACACTCTTATAGAAGATGGTACCTTCTCTGTTGAGTTCTGCAGCTCGAACTTTTTTCTCCAGAAGCAGGTTGAAAAAGTCGCAGGATAGGGAATCGCCTTTTCTGAAACCTCGTTTGGTATCGAACGGCTCGGAGAGGTCCTTCCCGATCCTGACGGATCTTTTGGTGTTTCCTAACGTCAGTATACATAGCCTTATTAGTTTTGCGGGGATACCAAATTCAGACATCGCGGCATAAAGGTACCTCCTTTTCGTGCTGTCGGAAGCAGCTTTGAAATCGACGAAGAGGTGGTGTGTGTCGATTCTTCTTTCACGGATCTTTTCCAAGATTTGGTACATGGTGAATATCTGGTCGGTTGTTGATTTGCCAAGTTTAAAGCCACACTGATAAGGTCCAATCAGTTTGTTTGTTAGTTTTGAGGAGGCTTTTCTCACGGTAGTTGGCGCAAATTGTGGGTTCTCCCTTTTTGTGGATTGGGCAGAGCACACTTAAATTCCAATCGTTGGGTATGCTTTCGTCCGACCATATTTTACAAAGAAGCCGATGCATGCTCCTTATCATTTCTTCGCCGCCGTATTTGAATAGCAATCCATCGGCTCCCGCTGCTTTGTTGTTCTTCAGATAGGTCTTGAGTCTTGAGTATTACTCAAGTGGTAGGTTAGTTGTTGGTAACTTATCTAGAATCATGTTGACTAAATTTTTGATATCAATTTTGTCGTCTCTTCCTCTTTGGGTTGTAAACACCCAGTACTCATATACTTTTGACAATAAATAGACCCGATTTCCCTTTCATCGCTCGCCTTCTTTAATCGTTTTATCCGTGAATACACCGTTTCGTTTCACGTTGACTCGACACTTTTCTATTTCTGTCATTATTGACGCTGCTTCGATTAAGACTCTTCAATATCGCTTTTTAATGCCTCTCTCTTCTATTCTAATAAACTCCAGAAAGGTGTTTTTAAAAACGACAAAAAGAGAATTTTGAATTGCTCTTTAGAATTTTTACCGCAGCTGCTTGCTGTGTTAAACTGAAACTTTTCTAATACAGGCAATAACTGTCATTTTCTGAGTTAATAAAGTAATTTCTTGCGCTTCCTTAGAGTTTTCAAATTCCTTTCGCGACATGAGCGCAGCTGATCGCTTTCGCTTTCGCAAATGATAATTACCAATAGCAACAAAACTCATTAAATATGTAAATTATAAAAGTTTTCCACCGCTGTTGTTATTTGCGCTACAGAAAATTGTTTTCCCCGAAGAAAAAGTAGCTGACCCCATAGAAGGACATAGAAGGAAGAACAGGAACAATTAGGATCAGAAAAAAAGCCAATGCTGTAAGTGGTCTGGAGCAAAGCTACGCTTATGTAGATGCCTATCTTTGTTGTTTCTACAGCATGTGCTTTAAGCGCTTTCTTGTTGTTGCACTCTCATACTTGCCACAAAGTGAGCACTTACTTATAAGTGAGGCGAAAAGCGGTTTTTAAGCGCCAAATGTGGTCAAACTCAATTAGAAGCCCCAGTGTAGATGGAGAGTAGATGGGAAAGCGTGAAAAACATGCTGCAAGCAGAAGAGGCAAGAAGGTGTGGCATGGCGCATAAATTGTGGCAGTGGGAGAGACGATGGCGCATGAGAACCTGTACGCTGGCCCCGGCCACAAGCAAGTGCCCCAGATCAGCGGCAATAACATATTTATTGACGTTAGCGGCGGTGGCAGCGAAAGCAATAAGACACAACAGCAACAACAGCAGCGGTGGCGCGAATAAAGTCAAGCACTGCCAAAACGTGTTGTAAAATTGAAATCAACTGCAGCAAAACTGATTGCAACTGCGGCAGTCGCTCGGAAAATTGCCCAGCAAGCAAGTGGGCAACCAAGCGCACAACAACAACTACAACAACAATCACAGCAGCAACAAAAACTTGTTAAGTGGCGCCCCAAAAGTGTGGCAATCAGCTGCGGCACAAACCCGCTCACACACACACACACACAGACACACAGCCACACTGGCGTAAGCGAAACAATAATGTGCAATCGACAAATGTTGCAGGCAGCTAATGGACAAATGGGCAGCTTTGGCAACAACAAATGTGGTAATGCAACAAAATCAAATATGTTGCACGACCAACATAGCAGTGGCATGTGCGGCGTACGGAAGGCTCGGTATGTGGTGGTAGCAGCATATGAAGCTGGCAACAACTTTGGGCATAAGTGAAACGCCTGCAATTGTCTACAACAACAACGACAACGGCAAAAATGTGTGCAACAACAGCAATCTTGTTGAACCACAGCCAGGCACTTTGGATTAGGCACTTTGGCGCGCTCGTGCATGCGTGTGTTTGTGCGCGTAAATGTATGGTTTGGGGCGGCAAAATTGTATTGCGGTGGCAACATGTGGCATGTGGCAACTTAGCAACAACTAAGTAACTAACTCGATGTAAGAGTTGGCATAATGCTTGAGCGATCAGCAGGTTGCCTCAAGATGAGTGTGTGTAGGTATGTGAAAATCTATATACATAAGTACATATGTATATGTGTGCATGTGTCGGTAAGTGCAAGTAAATACAGACCAATACTGCAATAAGTGTGTGTTTTGCAGTCATAAGATTCACTTATTTCCCATTAACCCAATATTCGTTGTGGTTTCCTTAGTAAATATGGCTGTGTGTAACTTCGGCTAAATATGCTTCGCCACTCAGACTTCTGAAACGTCATCTACTATTCCCTCTCTTTCTGATTGTAGCGACGAATTGCTTTATCTTACACTCTAAATTCGCTTATGTCATAATATTCCCAGACTTTTTCATCATTTTTTGCTTTGTAATTTTTATTTTCTGTTTGCTCACTCATCAGTACTTGGTGTCATCTCTTTTACGTGGTTTCTTTGGTGTTTAACGCAATCCTCGAAACACCTCTTCAAAAGCAGTTATGTAATCTTCAAATGGGTAGAAGCTCAAAATGCAATGATACATACATTTTTAAATAAACGAAAGTTACGTCATAATAAAGAGTAATCCATTTCTAGGTGCATACTTTTGTCAAAAAAAAAAAAAAAAAAAAAAAAACAAAAAAAAATAAATAATAATAATAATAATGGGGAATATTTAATGCTTATTTTTGAAGAAATATGGACCGATGAATCCACCGGCCCACAAATCACACCAAACTGTTGTTTTTTCTGGATGAAATGGCAGCTGTTAAATCTCTTCAGGTTTGCTCTTCGTCCCAAATGCGGTAATTGTGCTTGTTTAAATATCCATTGAACAAGAAATGTGCCTCATCGCTGAACAAAATTTAGCTCGAAAATATTCGATCTTCTTGGAACTTTTCAAGAGCCCATAGAGCGAGCGATTCCCTTGGTAAAGTCGAGCGCAAAAGCTGTATTTTCAACGCTTCTAATTAAACATCACGACGTAAAATTCGCCAATCGTTCCATACGTCAGTCCGAGTTGCTGCGAGCGGCGCCGAATCGGCTCTCTACGGTCTTCTTGTACCACTCTCAGTTACGGTTGCTATATTTTTTCCACTGCGTGCTCTACGTGGGCTATTCGGTCGAATATTATCTAATAATAAATTATGGGTATCAAGATGAGTGAAGGTCTTGCGGATAGTACGCTCAGTAGGCCGATTATCGTGACCGTAAGTTGAAAAAAACGCGCGAAACATATTCCTTACAGAACGCGAATTTTCGTAGTAAAGTTGAACAATCTGTAATCGTTGTTCAGGCGTAAGTTTTTCCATGATGAAATGACAAATAATACTGAACAAAAGTAACATGACAACTTCACACGACTCACGCATGATCTGTCAAAAATAGGCTATTGAAAAACCTATCTCCACTTGGATCATCCGTTATAACTATCGGTTGACACTTTCTGTTGAGCTAAACAAATACGAGGTGCGTTCCCAAGTAAACAGGACTTAAAAAAACACAAAAAAAAAAACATAACTAGTGGTTTTTTTGGCAAAATCAATTTATTTTATTCAAAATAGTCTTCTTCTGCTTCAATACAGCTTTTTGCACGGTCCAAAAGCATGTCGAACAAGTGTTTTAGCTCGTTGCCCGGTATGGCCGCCAGTACGCCGGTGCAAGCCTTTTGAATGGCCTCTACGTCTGCATAACGCTTTCCTTTCAATGGCAAATGCATTTTTCCGAAAAGGAAGAAGTCGCACAGTGCCATATCAGGTGAATACGGGTAGTGGTTAATGGTTAAATGGTGATTTTTGGTCAAATAATCGGTCACAAGCGTCGAGCGATGAGACGGCGTATTATCGTGCACAAACGCCAACTTTCATTTTCGCGATATTCGAGCCGAACACGAAATACGGCGCACCAAACTCCTCAAAACTCCAAGGTAGAATACCGCATTAACGTTAGGGCCGGGCGGAACAAATTCTTTGTGGACAATACCCTTGGAATCATAAAAACATATCAGCATTTCTCTGTGCGCGATTTTTTGGGTTTCAGCTCCTCCGGTGCCTTGCATTTAGCACTCTGGTGTTTCGCTTCGGGATCATATTGGAAACACCACGTTTCGTCATCAGTCATGATATTGTAAAAAAAAGTTTTTGTCCTATTTGACCACTTTAATGATGTCCTTCGAATGTTGGATTCTGGGCAATTTTTGGTCGTCAGTCAATTTGTGTGGAACAAACCATGCTCACACCTTTCGTAAGCCCAAATGTTCGGTCAAAATGCGATAAATCGATGTTTTGGAGATGTTCAATTCAATTTCCAAGAATTTCAATGATGATTTCGGCTGATTTTTGATGAATTCACGCACAGTTTCGATGGAATTTCCGGTGATAAGGGATTTTGATTGACCCACATTTTGATCGTCATTTATGTCCTCACGACCACGTTGGAAACGTCGAAACCACTCGCGCACTCTGCTAGGGGATAGTCAATCATCGCCATAAACTTGTTTCATCAATCGAAATGCTTTGGTAAAAGTTTTACCAATTTAAAAAAAAAATTAATGTTGGCTCATTGTTCGAAACTCATTTTCGCACCGATAACACAAACATACTGACACTAAAAACGCATTAACTTCACTTCCAATCTATGAAATGTCATGAAATTTTCACTGATCAATTGATAAAGATAGCAGATTCTAACGCACCAGTCGGCATATAGATGGCGTCACCAGGGCGTGCTAGTTTCAAAAAGTCCTGTTTACTTTGGAATGCACCTTGTATATATTAATAACACATAAAATAAATGAATAATACAAGATGAAACTCTATCGTTGTTCTAAATCATTTTAAGAAATCGATTAAAATGTTGCAAATGTGTTTTGAAGTAGGCTAAATCAGAAGCACTGGTATTTGGATGGCAGTCAGTGAAGGTCATGAAGCCATCGAAAACTTACCTTGTGCGATTATGACGATATCGTCGAAAAAGTTAGAAAACAGTGTTTAAATATGACATAGCAGAGATCAGAGGATCTTAACAACTCTTCTGAATTGACTGAACGCAGTTTGATTAATGGTATTCGGTTTTTGGTATGAAGTGTGTTAATGTTAGAATCGTACCAAAAAACTTGATTTTTTTTGCAAAAAAACACCTCAAAAAGAGGGCACAAAATAGACAACGTAGCTGAGGACCCTACATTCTTGAATCGCATCAAAACTGGTAACGTGTGGGTTTATGATTTTCCAAATTTCACAGCCGCCCAAAAATCAAGATAATGCTCATTGTATTCGTTGATTTCCGTGGTGTGGTTCACCAAGAGTTTGTTTCACAAGGTCAGCCAATCAATAAGAAATACCTCTTGGTCGGCTACGTGAAGCAATACGTTGATTCATGGATTTTTCACTGCGATATTGCACCATACATTCTGTGATGATTGTGACTGACCTTTTGGTGAAACATGAAACAAGAGTCATCGTGCAGTCACCGTATTCGCCAGATTTTGGCTCCTTGGGAATTTCTTGATTTTCTAAAGACACTGAAGGCAATTCCAACCGACGCTTACAACCGTTGTATGGAAAATTGAATTAAGCATTGGCATGCTTGTATTGGCTCAACAGCCTTTTTTGAAGTTGAGAATAAAGATTTATATTAAAATATGTGAAAAAGTAGCTTATTTTTCCCGTGAAAATTGTATTATTATTTCTCCGAAGTTGTCCAACTATCACCCATCCGCATACAAAATTTGTTTTCTATTTATTGCCGCGTTCAAAGTAAAAAGAGTAAAACAAATAAAATATATTACTATATTCTTCTCAATATGATATAAAAGTAGTAACATTTGATTAATTTATGCTTCTCCATTTTCAGATCATCGTCGACTCAACGAATACATATCGCACTATGAAGTACTCAACTATGATCATGAACACATCCGAACTAGTCACAATAGAGCGAGACGATCCGTGACCAAAGATCATCATGTAGATTTAAAATTTTCAGCACACGGAAGACACTTCCATCTTAGGCTAAAGCGTGATTTAAATACATTTAGTGATAAGTTAGAGGTGAGTATGAATTTCCAAAGAATTTTTTTTTTTTTTCATTTTTTACTTTAATACCCTCTTAAAGAAATCGAAAGGAAATGTACTTCAAATTCTAAAAAAAATAATTTCCTGCTCTTCTCCTCGCAGTTTTATGATAGCAACAATCTCCCCCTGGATGTGTCCACCGATCACATCTACGAGGGCAAAGTGATAGGGGATCGTAATAGTTATGTATTTGGTTCCATACTGGACGGGGTATTCGAGGGTAAAATAATAACAGAACGTGATGCCTATTATGTCGAACATGCCAAACGATATTTTCCGACAACAACAAATGCAACAACAGCAACTGCGGATGGCGCACAAATGCCATTGGCACAGCGACGCGTCGCAGAACAATATTTTGCAACAACAACATCAACGTCGCCGACGACGAGCCCAACAACAACATCGCCAGCGCCAGCAACAATAACCACCACAACAACGGCGAGTATGACGACAACGTCTGAGAGAACAGTGAAAGCGTCTCCAACGTCCGGCGGAAATCATAAAAACGGACAAACTGATGACAATCGGAATACTGGCTTCCATTCTATTATTTACAAGGAGTCGCATGTCGACGATGCTTACAAGGACGTGCGTGAAGGTAAGAAGCACTTTTATTTATTTGCTTTCACTTGTATTGTTGTTGTTATTATACGCCGCAAGCAACTCGTAAGTAATCCAATGACGAGTAAACACAAACACTGCAAGTAAGCACTATAATTTGTTTATATGAGTGAGAAGAAGGAGGCAGAGTGACGCTGAATTGGAATTTATTGGTTAGCTATTGACAATATTATGTTGAACAGTAATCGTAAGCTTGTCGGAGTTGCGTGCACTTAATCATTTTTCCACTATTTTTCCAACATTGTCCTTAATAACCTGTATCTCGCGTTGTGAAAGTGTGATGTAGTTATAGCTATACGGTCTACGAAAGATTCTTACTAAAAATTAGATAGTTGAACACGGCTCAAAGTTGTCAAAGATGCCCCACGCTCTGGAATGCCAAGTCGAAATGTCCATAAAATAATGGAAATGTTTGAGTCCGAACGCCACGTAAGCACTGTTTCGATTGCTGCGGAGCTAAACCTGCTGGATCGAAACAAATTTAGGAATGTTTTGCTATGTGATTGGTGGGATTTGCAGGGAATACCTAACATGAGCTGCTCTCTTACGGGCCAACTCTTAATTCGGACTTATACTATCAATAAATATTCACCCGAAGGAAGCAATCTCTCGAAAGCGCCTAGCTTTGATCAATAGGTGAGAAGTAGTTTTTCATCAAGGCAACGCTTAAACTGGATACAATACGTCAGAAGCTCCGTGACGTTGATTAAGAGACTCTTATGCATTAACCTTACAGTCCGAAACACAAAGTAATTACTAACATTCTTTTATACTAGACCTTATATGAGACCTTCTGAGTATCTCAGGAACAATTTCAAACTATTTAGAGTATATTAGGTGCGCAATTGAGTTTCCATTGTTTTTCAATAGAGGGTTTCAGCAGTTAGTGATAATAGATTTTGATATATAAAAAATTTTTGAAGCTTAACCTGAAAGAAAAAGAAACAACGTTTCCACATCAGTGACTGTTTTTATGAATCATATATTTTTCTTAGTGCGAATATGTCAAATTTTTTGCATTTTATCGTAGTTTTCGGGGTAACTCCTAAAAGCTTACAGAGGTGCTGCCCTAAGTGAAACAACGTCGTGGTTGCTCGATGAGGATCTATGTCAAATGCATGAAGAGCTTGTTCATGCATTGAGAGCCACTCGCCAAGCCATTTCAAAGCGTCTACATGCGCTGGCTATCATTCAGAAACAAGGAACTTGGATTCCTTATGGCCTCAATACCAGGAGAGGCACAAAAAGTTATCCATGAAACACATGACAACACACGACGTCACGTTGCCAAGCCCGTTATAACCTGCCTCCTACCCCACCCACTATATTTCCCAGATATTTCACTGTCCGATAATTTTTTGATCCGTTCGATGGCTCATGGTCTGGCTACGAAGCAGTTCCACTCACAAGCGACCTCGAAAAATGGCTTTATTCTTGGATAAATGCTCAGGATTAAGAGCTTTATTGTAATGTTGTATTCGAATTTTGTTAGAAAAATGAGAAAAATTGGTGACTAAGGAATAATTCATTTGTAACTATTTCCTTACAATAAAAATGCATTTTTATCAAAAACAAAAAAAACAACGAAAACTTATGAGCCCACCTAATATAATGTATAATAATATGTCACCAAAATTACCTCTTCGCCTACATGAAATAGTAGTTCTGTTTATAATGTTCTGTGAATTCTTTATGTGGTGCAATTGTTGGAAAAATTGGAGATGCTAAAAAACTAGAGTGTGTTTATCGAACAGTCTGATCAACATGTTCGGAAAGCCGCGCACCGCACCAGCTATGGTACTTATTTCTTTCCTGCATATAGCACCAGTGAAGACCTGCAAGGGTATGTGCCTACGTACTCCCAAGTTCTCGCATTCTCTGACTTCATACGTTGATCACATACTTCGCCTAACTTATATATAGTTTGGGTGGGAAATAATTGCTGCGGGAAGCAATTGACTATTTTACAGATAGATTAAAGCTTGCGGGGAAGGTTGGTGGATTAGTGAATTGTCGGGAAATGTGCCTTGGCTTAGATTTTCTAGCTGAATCGTACTTAGGCACTGTCTGTAGCTATTTAAAGCGTACACATGAGGTTCAATAATCTCTTCGCTCTCAGCAAAGTTCATATTTCTCTAGTTGGTCGGGTGGAAATTGTGGGTCTACTGTGATCTTGATTGAACCAACTTATGAGCTCAAAACCTAAAATAAATTTGTGACCTAACATACGAGTACATGTATGTAGGTCAATTAAAAACTTCCCGGTCTACCTTAGTAAAACATATTTTTTGGGAAAATGTCTTCTTTTTTTATTCAATATAGTTTCCTTCAAGAGTGATACATTGACTTTATGCGATGTGATGATGCGACCCTCCAACTTTTCGATATCACTTTTTGTAGTACGATTTGGCCTTTAAAATAGGCCTCAGTTTCGGCGGTCACCTATTCACCCCGCCACAATGTCTTCTCAGTGAACAGTCTTTTGAGATCTGACAATAGTCTATGGCTGGGGGTCTAGAGAGTACAGTAGATACAGAACCAATTCGATACCCGATTCATGGATTTTTGTCAACGTTTTCACTGACTTGTGTATTTTCTTGTTGAAACAACATTTTTTTTCCTTCAAATGCCGTTGTTTTTCGGCCATTTCGTCCTTCAAACGATCCAATAACATCGTCGTTCCTTTTTCAAGGTAGTCAATATACATTTTGCCTCGCGTATCGCAAAATACAGTAGCCATAACCTTGCCAGTCGACCGTTGCGTTTTTCTACGCTTTTGAACGGGTTCATCGTGTGCCGACCACTCGGATGACTGTCGATCGAAGTGAAACGATGGAGCCATGTTTCATCCATTGTCACACACGTTCAGTTGATATCTTTGGAGTGCCTGCTATCTCGAAGAACTTCACTTTTTGGTCATTAAAAAATACTTGGTTCATGTTCTTTTTGATGTTTATACAAGCGTCTTTTGAAGGTTAGGTTAGTTAGCTAATGAATACTCATATGGATTTAATTCCAGTAGCGGCATGTATGTGTCAGACCTTGGACAAATTTCTAATGATGGTGGTATGCAATTATAAACAGTCGTTACTACCGATTAAAACGTATCAATATTATAATAGATACCTAAAAAAAGTTTATTTTCTTACAATATAACCATAAACTCGAAAAGTATGCGCCCCTTGCTTAGGAATAATTTGACTTTATAGAACTTAACCTTACTCAACCTAATCATTACTTCCTAAACTTGAAAGTTTTATTGAAAGTGGTGTGAAATTTTTTATAATCGCTACTATCGATAAAAAATAAATCGATATTATTTAATGTATCGATTGCAAAGTTATCGATATTATTTGATATAACGATTACGAAGTTATCAATAATATTCAATATATCGATTAAAAAGTTATCGATAATATTCAATATATTGATTACGAAGTTATCAATATTCAATATATCGATTAAAAACTTATCGACATTATTCAATATATCGATAAAAAGTTATCGGTATTTATTTAATATATCGATTACAAAGCTATCCATAATATTCAATATATCGATGAAAATTTATCGATATTATTTAATATATCGATTACAAATTTATCGATATTATTCAATATCGTTTACAAAGTTATCGATATTACTCAACGTGTCCATAAAAAACTTATCGATATTATTCAACATATCGATAAAAACTTGTCGATATTATTCAATATATCGATTAAAAAGTTATCGATATTATTTAATAAACTGCTCCAACTTCCACATAACTGCTCTAGTGAACTCGCGGTGAAATACTTAAATCCGTTATACCACTTGGTTTACCGTAAATAACAAATAAAAGTTTCTTTTCAAGCAGTTCATTCGTAACCTCGAAAAGTATGCGCCCCTTGCTCACGCATAATTTGACTTAATAGTCGCACCATTCCAGGCACTCATTTTAATAGCTCTTACCCAATGGATTTAATGCTAGTCGCCGCTTATTTTATCGCCGACGCGGCTATGCGCTGCTTTATCGATTTTCGCTTTTTGCATAATTACATTTGCACTTACTTTGCTGCTTTTTCGTTGTTATTATGCATAAATGCTGCACAGCAAAGTGCACAAAAGTGCACGCGCATTAAAATGTCAAGCGAGGGTAAAGCAACGAGCTTGTAAGGAAATACGCACAAACTCACACGCACATGTTTACAGCGTTAGCGAGCAAATATAATACTTGTTTATGCTAATATGTGACTTACTTAACCCCAATCGACATTAATGTTTGTGTGAATGTGTGTGTGTAGCTAGCCAGTCATTTGGGTCCTTCAAAGTTCTCTACCAAGTACACACTTTTCGCACCCTTTCATTTTCCGGTGCGTTGTTTAAACAACACATTTGCAAGAAAGGGTGTCAGCGTAAAAAGAAATTGGCGACAACAACTGCAACAGCATTGAAATGCAGACATTTCCTGAGTGCGTACTTACAATCGTATTGGCGTCAAAGCTTCACGTGTACTACGTAGTCCTTGCGTGGCGCCACAAAGGAGAGACGCTCACACTATACTTCTCAAGAAAGGTATGAAAGCGCACAACTCCGTTGTTGAAATGTAACTTTATTTGACAGATTTGTGAAATCTAAACTTACTGCGCTTAATTGCGATTAAATCAGTTAAGTTTTGCAAGTATAATCTTAAAAAGTGTTGCTACAGTTTAGTTCATCTAACGGTTTTTTTGTAAATCCTATCTAATCTAATTAGATATAGGGCTATATATATATTCCAATATATAATATATAAGGATTTCATTGGATTCTTTATCATAATTACACAAAGGGCGTGGCAACGTCCACTTTAAGGTGAAATCCTGTATCTCAAGAAAGGTTATACCAATTTTATCCAAAGCTTGTGTGTAACATTATATGGATTCCCATAGACCAGGCTGGCAATGATTGACTTTATATCGAAACCATCCGGTTCCAGCACATAAGGTGTTTAATATTCATACTTAGACAGAATATTTTTAAGAGAACAGCGTTAACAAAAATTGGTAAAATCGAGTCAATACTTTACCTAGATCCCTTATACGTAATATAAATTTTTGCGGAAATCCGGTTCACTTAGAGAACTTTGAGAGTTTATATTGCTATTAATGGATTAGTATTTATTTATTCAACAACTGTCAATTTGCCTTTTATCGGTTTTTGGGCAGTTTGTAACACCCAGAAGGAAGCGTCGGAGACTCTATGAAGTATACATATAAATGATCAGTATGTTGAGCTGAGCCCTCAGTTTTTAAGATATCGTTTTGAAATTTTTTATACGTCATTTCCTCTTCAAGGAGCTGCTCATTTGTCGGAACTGCTGATATCAGACCACTATAACATATAGCTACTATACAAACTGAATGATCGGAATCAAGTTCTTGTATGAAAAACTTTTGCATTTGACAAGATATATACACGAAATTTGGTGTAGATTATTTTCTAAAGCAACAACGTAATCTCCGAAGAAATTGTTGAAATTGCCTAACTATAGCATATAGCTGCCATACAAACCGAACGATCGGAATCAAGGGCTTGTATGTAAAACTTTCGCATTTGACAATATATTTTCACGAAATTTGGTACAGATTATTTTCTGAGGCAACATTATAATCTCCGAAGAAATTGTTCAGATCGGCTCACTATAGCATATAGCTGCCATACAAACCGAACGATCGGAATCAAATGCTTGCTTGGGAAACTTCCTCATTTGACAAGATATATTCACCAAATTTGGTACAGATTATTTTCTGAGGCAACATTATAATCTCCGAAGAAATTGTTCAGATCGGCTCACTATAGCATATAGCTGCCATACAAACCGAACGATCGGAATCAAGGGCTTGTATGTAAAACTTTCGCATTTGACAATATATTTTCACGAAATTTGGTATAGATTATTTTCTATGGCAACAATGTAATCTCCGAAGAAATTGTTCAGATCGGCTCACTATAGCATATAGCTGCCATACAAACCGAACGATCGGAATCAAATGCTTGCTTGGGAAACTTCCTCATTTGACAAGATATATTCACCAAATTTGGTACAGATTATTTTCTGAGGCAACATTATAATCTCCGAAGAAATTGTTCAGATCGGCTCACTATAGCATATAGCTGCCATACAAACTAAATGGTCGGAATCAAGGACTTGTATGGTAAACTTTCGCATTTGGGCAGATATCTTCACGAAATTTGACATACACGACTGCTTAAGGTAATAATATAATCTCCGACAAAATTGTTCAGATCGGCTGACTATAGCATATAGCTGCCATACAAACTGAACACATAGTTACTAAAAGAAATGCGCCTGTGAAGGGTATATTAGCTTCGATGTAAGCGAATTTAACATTTTTTCTTCTTTTATATAATTTTTCTGAAATATGTAACTTTTTCGCCCTCGCTTTGAACTTGTCATATTTCGTCTTTGACAGATATCTTAGCTCGCGCGTTGAGCTGCCACTCACTTCAACTCAACTCAAGCAGAAAGCGAACGCGTGTGCAAGCAACAGTGTTACTAACAAATAAAAGTTTAAATCTGAAACTTCATAATAAATGCTCGAGTTCGTACAAATAAACGTTTCTCCTCCCTCCAAGCACATTCACACCCGTTCATCGCTGCGGAAATAAATATTACGTATACGCCCCAACGAACTGATATCGCACAAACAAAAACAAAAAAAAAAAAAAAAAAAAAAAAAAAAAAAAAAAAAAAAAAAAAAGACGAAGAGACTGGGCAATGAATGGACAACGAAATGCATTTAGTGTGCCTTGCCATACATAATATCCCTCCGTTAGCCACCTCTTATGCCCCCGCATCTTACGGTTCTTATCACAGCGCCCACGCATTTTTATTACTCATGCAACCCTCCTACTATTTCATGCGGAATTTAGTTGCGGTTAATGTCGGGGTTGAAAGACGCACTATTTGTTATTTACGCCGCTTTGTTTGTTGGTGTTATTGCGTTTGCACGTTATTTGTTGCTGTCAGCGACACTTGGGCAATAACAATGCATAGTAAACAGAGTGTTGCCACATAAAGAAATTGTTTGTTGCTCACTTTAAGCGAGCAAAGGGTCCGCTGGCGGTCCGTACGTCCCTCTTTGCATCAGCATTTGTTCATAAAAATACGTGTGGGTGTGCATACTTATGCATGCGCTTGTATGGGTGCGTTGGCTACGATCATGCAGCAGTCACTTGGATGCCATTTGGCTCGATTTTAATGCGCTTGTCCTTGCTGGCGCTTAACAGCATTTTCCCCCTTGTTTCTTTAATGTAGCGGAGCTAAAAGCTTTTTTCTTTCTCCCATGTATGTACTATATGTACGTATGTATGCATGTAGGTGTGTTGCGCATTTTAATGTCATTATGCAACAGCGTAATGCATTCAGCGTGCTGGAGAAAGTAAGCGAAAATTATGTTATTATTGATAGGAAATTAGATGATGCTCTTTACTGAAAGTGAACTTTCTCTTAATGTTACAAGAGAAAAATTCAACAAATTTTAGTGAGGATACAAACTCAAAATACCAAAACGGACTGGCTACGCTAAAGCTTAAGCCACGTCATAACACTTTTCGAATCGAGTTCTCAAACATAAGTTCTGGGATGATGAATGAGAATCCACAATTTTTAACGATGAAAAAACATCTATTTGGATGGACCGCAACGACAAATACGCCACTCACGAAAATTCCAAGTTAGCTCTCTTTGAGCTGGGCGGCTTTTAGCTACCGTGGCAGGATACTAATATATTTTTTTTTTCTCATAACATGAACGCAGAAAATTATGTAGTGGTATTGTATGATGTTTCATTAAGTTTTACAGAAGAATATAATTGGGAGGATTGGACGTTTCAACAGTGCGATGCTCCAATCCTCAAGGCTAAGTGTACAAAGCAGTTTTTCGCGCCGTCCTGTGCTGAAGTGGCTTGCGTTAGTCCAGACCTACATGCAATGGATAACCTCTGAAGTATTTTTAGCAAGCAAACCTGCAATGGTAGACGCCACTTTGACACGCTGTTGCAGCTCATAAAAGCAATTCAAAAGGGATGAGTCAAAATGAATCTCAGTGTTCTTAAGTCACTCGTAAATTCGATGCCACGACGTCTAATATTCCTCACAATGAAAAATGTAGGGCATACAAAGTGCTTAGTTATGGCACCTGATGATCGCTTGCACGGACAGACAGGCAGATGGACGGACATACAGACGGTCACCCGGATTTCAACTCGCCTCGTCCTCTTGATCATTTATATATATATAAGGTTGTCAAAGATCTCCCTTCCGCCATTTTGTTTTGAATTTTGTGGGATGGTACTCTATCACTTCAAACTGCGGAGGAATGGTTTAGACGAATCAAAGCGGGTGAAAGCGACACCATTGATAAGCCAGCCGGCGGAAGACCTCTGCCGACGAACATCGATCAAATCGAGGAAAATATCGAGTTAGACCGGCATGTGGCATCTCGTGACGTGGCCCAGAAGATGGTGGTTAGACACCAAACCATTTTAAACCAACTGCGGAAGGCTGGATATACATAAAAAGTTGGATGATTGGGTGCCGCATGATTTGACGCAAAAAACCTTCTGGACGCCTGCGATATTATGCTGAAACGGAACGATCTCGACGCATATAAGCGAAACGGTGATGGTCGAAGGATAGCCAGGAAGGTTTTGCTGTGCGTTTGGTGGGATTAGAAGGGAATCATGCACTTTGAGCTGCTCCCATAAGGCCCGAGGCTTAATTCTACCATCTGCCACGAAAAACTGGACCACCTGAAGCAAGCGATCGACCTGAAATGTTCAGAATTGGCCAGCAGGAAGGGTTCAGTGTTCCACCAGGACATCGCCAGACCACACACTTCGTTTATGACTCGTCAGAAACTACGGGAGCTCGGATGGGAGGTTTTATCACATCCACCATATAGTCCGAACATAGCGCCAGGTGATTACTACCTGTTTCTGTCCATGGCGAACGCCCAGGTTGGTGTGAAGTTGAACTCAAAAGAGGTTTGCGAAAAGTGTTATCCGAGTTCTTCGCAAATAAGGATGGTGGCTTCTACGAAGGGGGTATTATGTAGTTGCCGTCTAAATGGAAACAGATTATCGAACGAAACGGCGAACATAAGAACTAAATCCGATCACTGTAGCACTCTTTATAAAGCATGGAATAAAGAGCAAAAAAGCGGATATTACTATAACTATTGTACTCCGTAGGGGGGACCCCCTTGGTGTAGGGGGGGAACCGAATATACCCGCGGTAAGGTATGCCTGTCGTAAGAGGCGACTAAGATCCTGGCCGCCAGTCCAGAGTTGTGTGGAAACTCAAGTGGTAGAAACTTCGGTTACAAGGTCTTACCAGAGACTTTAACCTGGTACCACGGAGAGCAGTAATGCCCTTGGAAGTAAAACTCCAATCTGCTCATTGGGTTTGGCCCTTTGTGGAGATTCGTGGTGGCTGTGGTTAAAACCAAAATCGCGGGAAGAACTGACTTTGTCAGTTCAAATGTGGAGTTGCATTGCAACCTGGCGCCGTGCGCATAGTACGGAAGAGGTTTTAGATGGGCCTCGTACCCTACCAAGGTGGTTAGTGTGTCCATGCCACGCTGCCGATTGGTACTGAAAATTGTTACTCAGTTTTCAGCGCGCTGATCAACGCATTGTATTGATCCGTTGTGCTTCTGAGCACCGTGGAGTTAGACCTTCGTAGGTAGGATCCCACGTAAAACACTCTCGACTGTTGTACTCCTTAGCAACATGTTGCATGAAATAAAAATGTAGGAATAAAGTCACGGATCCAGTAATTATTCTATATTTAAGTTAACACTAAGGATATTCGCACGAAACTAATATCGCTGTTCTATAAATACTTCGCTTTAGTATGCTAAGCTCCATTTAATGATTGCCACCCTGGGGCAACAGTCACAAGTCCGTGCAACATTACAAGCACCGATAAGATACCCAGAAATATGCAGCAAAAAAGGCTAAAACGAAAATAATGCGCGAATAAATGCATGTTCATGTGCACTATCTACACACACACATACATACATACATACGGACACATTAAAAGAGCACATTTTGCGCCCCATTGAAATTGAAGTCACCGCCCTTTCATAATTTCTGCATAAGTAATCGCACTCATAACTGCACAATATCGCGCTTGCCGCACATACATACACACACACACACACACATGCATTATCGCTTCCCGTTATATGGAAATTTGTCATTGACTTTTCCCCGCAAACAGTGAGTTATGCATACTTTAATTGCTGGCAATGTCCCTTGAGGACAGCGTTAGTCAGCAACAACCGCTTACAGCTGGTTATAGTAGTGTTAGTGTGCATATATAATTGGCTCTCGTCTGTCTGTATGCATTCGCTGCCACATGCAGTTTGGTTGCCTCACCTGCATTCGCTATTTGTGCGCGCATTTAGTGATTCATTTGCATAATTTCAGTATTGAAGGGAACTGGGTACTTTGTTCGCAACGCTTCGCTAATCACTTGGCCCCCAGTGTGTTGGGTGTAAGTTTGATATATTTTGAAGGCACATATTTCAGTTGCGAAATTTTCGTCTTTGACCTTATATGAGAAAGGTGAGATTCGTATTTTCGGCATGTTTCGGCTTACATATTTATGGGTTTTTGGACTCTTATGCCACTATTGATGGCAATCATTTGTATTGGCTCCACTTTTTGTGCATCATTTTGAATAGGAAATATTACTTTCATCTTCGGGTCTCTTCTGATTCTCTCCATTATTTAGGGTTTTAGTAAACACAGAAGGTTTTGCTAGATGGAAGTCGAGAAAGTGGATTTTGGGACATGTTGCAACCCGTTTCTTAAAGGCAGTAAGTAGTCCAGTCACAAATTCTTTTTAATTGGTAGCTTTCACATTTCCAAGGAAATTTCTAACAACGCTTTTAAAGGCACTCCAGGCTCGTATTTCAATTTATCTTTCATTAGTTCTCATATTTGCGGACCCTCAAATATGCTCTCCTTAATTTTTACTTCACTGACTCTTGGACATTTTTGTTTCAGCTACAAGAACCCTTAGAACCAGAAATGGAATTGTTCATTGCTTTAACAAAATTCTTCATTAAACCCAATTTAATATACAAAGGTATTAGTAATACCTTTTTGGAATCAAATAGAGGATCACTGGTAAGGTTTTTGGTCCCGAAGTGAGTGCCTGACTGGCCATTGCTTCTGTACATAATGACAGTCTCTCACACTGCTGTCCCATACGCAAAACTAGCAACAATACATCGTATATCCTAGTTTCATTCCAAGAAGAAAGGTTATTACTTTTAGGTCTCCACATATTACCCAACCATACTCATGATAACGGATGTGCTCTAAAGAACTCTCATATTCTTATATGATTTATTCATATGAACCACATGAACTATGGGCACAGATCGATATTTGTTACCGGTATGAACCAATACCGCCTTTAAACTAAGTTTAGAGGAATCAATGCATACACGCCAATCACGTGGACCATGTTTCTGTCCTAGTGCGTTTAACAAAAGGATAACTTCTGAACAGTATACTAGATCCCCTTCTTGAAGAAAGCAATTTGTGAGTTCTTTCTGCCTTTTTCTGTAAAAAGTAATATTTACATCACTGGAGAAGGTTCCAACCTTTTTGCCTAGATGCAAAAAGTTCGGACTGCGATTTTGAAGACATCGATCTTGAACTAAATCATTAAGTCCTTTGAAATTAGATACTGTTGATCAAATAAAGAATCGGTTGTCATTTCCTTTGCGGTTTCTGTAACATCACTTGAAGAGCTAGTCGATTCTAGTTCTTCATCGAGCCTTCAAGATTTTGGTTATTTTGGAACAGGAAGTTGTTCACTGTGTTTGTGGGGTCTTAAAGCTGATGGTAAATTACAGTACTTCACCGTACGTTTGCACTTCGGTCCAATACCTTTAAGATTCGTGAGACGAAAATAGCAGTCTGTAACATGGCCTTTAGATTCTCTCCAAACCATTGGCACTGCAAGCTCTGAGCATCAGTCACTAGAACACCTTTGAAGGTTCTACAAGAGTATGCTCCGGTCTTGAAACTTTCTGCTAGCCGCCGCATTTTTTCGCAGAACTCTCGAGCATTTCGGCTAGCTTGTCAAGCGTACTCACGCATTTCGGCCTCTTTCTTTTTCTGTCTGCAAATGCGTCTCGTTTCCCTCTTCAACTCTCGGTATCTATCTATCACATCCCGCACGTGTTGGGGTCGACCGTAACGTCGCAACGTTAAGCATCCTGTTTTCTCTCCGCTGCGCCACGGTAATCCTCGTTGTACCAGCTGTTCTTTTGCATTTTCCGAGAACCAATGGTTTCGGTTGCAGTTGTGCATAAGGAGCTTGAAATGACGTCACTTCCCTTGTAGCGAGTTGTTGACGGGTGCTCTCAGAGAGCAGGAGTGCAAGCCGAGTAGAAAATTGTTCGGCTGCCTATTGTGATTGCAGCGTCTCGACGTCGAACCTTCCTTGTGTTTGTTGGCGTGCGTTTATTTGCTGCACAGATCTTGGCTGCAACAAGATAGTGGTCCGGGTCGATGTTAGGACCTCAGAGCGTACTGGAGATGTGTCTTCCGTCTATCACAACATGATCGATCTGGTTGGTGGTTTTTCGATCTGGAGACAGCCAGGTGGCTTGATGAATTTTCTCACCCGGAATCTAGTACTACAGATAACCATTTTTCGGAACCCGGCGAAGTCGATCAGCCTCAACCCATTTGGGAATGTTTCATCGTGGAGGCTGAATTTACCGACCCTAGTGCTAAACCTTCTTACCTTCTGTACACACCCTGGCGTTAAAGTTGCCAAGCACGATTTTGATATCGTGACGGGGGCAGCTCTCATAAGTGCGCAACAAGCGCTCATAGAAAGCATCTTTGTCACATCGTCCTTCTCTTCCGTCGAGGCGTGGGCGCAGCTCAGCGATAGGTTGAAGAATCTCGCTTTGATGCGGATTGTGGCTAGACGTTCATCCACCGGGGTGAATAACAGTACTCGCGACGGAGTCTCTCTCCCACCACGAATCCCACTCCAAACTTGTGCTCCTTTATATGGCCACTGCAGTAAATACCACAAGGACCTACTCGTATGAGTCCTTGTCCCGTCAATCGCATTTCTTGGACGGCGGTGATGTCAGCCTTCACTCTAACAAGGACATCAACCAGCTGGGCAGGGACACCTTCCCAATTAAGGGACCGGACATTCCAGGTGCATGCCCTCAAACCGTAGTCCTCAATTTGTTTGCCATGATCGTCATCAAAAGGGGGGTCTCTCATCCGAGGCGTGTTGTTTCTTTTTCATTGGGTGCGTTTCTTACGTGGTGAGTCCCAAATCCAGCGCACAACCCTGCGGAGGGAATGTTTCGCCTTCTCAATTTAGCTCGCCTTTAAACGGATGTTCTTAAGCCACCGAGGGAATACTAGGTCTTCTTTTTCTGGCCACTTCCAACTGAATGGCGATCAGGAAACTTTCCTCACTTACGTGAACATCTATATATGACTCCAGCTTCTGAGCTAAAATTATGTAATTTTTAAGCTGAGTCCTTTTCTCTCAATTCCTCGGTACCAATATATAAATAAATTCTTGATATAGGTTTTTTAAACTCAATTTCGGAATCCACAATCTCTATTTTTGATCAAATGTATCGAAAAAAATAACTGTGAATTTACTAAACACACTTATTTCAAGATAAAAACGCTGTTAAATCTCTAATTTTAGAACACAATTGGTGAAAAACTATGCACGTTTTTATTATTATCGTATTACAAAAACTAAAAAAAACTGTTTTTATTTCCAACTTTACACAAAATTTGCATAATGGAAAAATTAATAAGAATAACAATAAATTCTCTAATTCGTTGGCATTTCCAAATGCCCGCAGGCAAATTCTAAATGCTTACGAGCACACATGCTTTTGTTTAACTATGATTTATATGTATGCCTCCACATTCCGAACAAAAAATAGTAATTAAATTGCAAATTACGAAATATCCACAAATGGAAACACACACAAAATTTATTTGCCTGTTTTGTTGTCTGTTTGTTATCAATCCACCTAGAAAATGTGAGAAAAGTGAAGTAACCACTTACACACAAACCTGCATACGCACCCTGTAGGAAAACGAAGTGGTTATTACTGCGACTAATAAGTACACACAGGACTTACGTACCTAGTAGACAGCGGAGTGAACCATCGCCTGATAATTGACAAATAAACCATTTTTTTGATATTTATATGGAAAAAACAGTCGACTGTCTACAATGTACTAGAATAAGAAACATCATCTATCAATGTCAAACTTCAGATTATATTCTAAGCTAAAAATTGTTTTTTATAGTTTTTGAAACCAGCTTTCCAAATGCTAGTTAAAATCGAATACTTAGTGAACTAGTTCACTATTTTACCAGCTCGGAACCAGTATTTTCCCTGCAGGGTACCGAAATATCTACGAAATATCCAAAGCTTTGTGCAAAAATACCTCACAAGATAACTTTATATGTTTGTTGGCGTGTTTTATGCAAATAGTTGTTGTGGCCCGTGTTTAAACCAAAATGAAATTGTTGAATTGTAGTGGAATTTTCTTAATTCAAAAATCGAAATGTACATACATACATACGTGCAACATGAATGCATAATTAGAAAGCTGGACGCATACATAGATACCTTTAGATAGGTATGAACATGTAACAGTAGCGCTTTATGGAAAAGTTGTTGGCTGCAGCGCTTTGAGGGTCTTCGCCGTAGGGATCCTATTATGCATAATGGCGGCCAGTGTACAAAAGTGAGTTTTCACCCGGCGCTCAAATCATAGTTGGAACAAAATGAAATTTAGACAAAAGTTTATTTTTCTCAAACGAGAAGGACCCAATAGCGTTGAGGGGTATTTAAATGTTATAGTCGAATATTTTGCATATCTCGTAAAATGAAATTGATGTGATGCAAGTTATACCCAATAAATAAAGAGATGATAGAACCTATTTTTCACTTAAGGGGGTATTCTACTCGAGAAATTTGAAAAAATCTAAAATCTTTTTTTTCATAATTCGATAGTTTTGACATTCAAAAATATATCCCTAAAAAGATTTTTCAAAACTCAAATTATTTTCAAAGTTATAGCCATTTTGGTGACGTGGCAACTATACCGGTTGAGCGAATATTGGATAACGTAAAACTTTAAACGCGTTTTTCTCGAAACTACTTTTTTCCACACGGCCCCGGCATTATCTCAAGTTCTATACAACCGATTTACTTGAAATTTTGTGTGAACCTTTTTAACATAATCCTTTATCGTTCCTACCAGCATCGTGTAAAAATTTTTGTTTTTAATATTTGAAAAAAATTCAGGAATTTCAAAAAAAAGCGTGAAAAATGATTTTTATTTTCAGGCAGTCGCCATTTTTAAAATTTTTTTTCGTGTTCCCTGAGGTAGGGACTATAACAGCATCCTTACTGATTAAGAATTTTTTTGATTTTTTTTTTGAGACCACCAGGAGAGTCAGGATCAATGTCACCAGGATGCGCCATTTTTTTTTTCACCTGTCTCTCCCCCCTCTAATTATTTTAATTTTTATTATTTTTTATTTTTTTTTTTAATTTTTTTTTTTGTATCCTTAAGTTATCAATAAAAACTCCATAAAAAAAGGGATGGTAAAAATATTTTTGGTTTTTTTTTTGTTTTTTTTTTTAATAAAATTCAAAAAATAGAATAATACCCCCTTAAAATATAACGGAAAGGTGGTCGTCTCTTTTTCCATTATTATACACGACTCCAACGATATTTTTTTCGCTGTATGTACTACAACCACACTTTAAAAAAGAGTCTTTGACATGAGTTATTGCTTTACCAGACAACTTACTTGTTAACAGACTGATTATTTGGGCAGTATTATAACTAAAAACAGAGGTTCAATGAGAGACATCGCCAAGCGTATAAAGAAGGCCAAGCCAGTTCTTTGACGACGGTCAAAGCGGTCTATAGCTCCTCGATAATTACACGACTTACCAAAATAAAATGCATAAACTCCAATTTTAAGTTCATACTTCAATGAAACTATTAAACATTAAAATTCGTCGCCACTGATATCTAAAAGCTGCATGTTTTTCTGGCCCATCACTGCCTCTTACGCGAACTTATGATCACGCACAAGCTAAAAAACCGAAGTTTGCAAAAAAACGTGTGGCTGGGGTGGGCATGTTCTGAGACGAGGTCCATATGCTATCACTCGTAAAGCTATTGACTAGAATACACAAGACAGCCAACGGAACGTTTGGTCTGTTCTAACGCGTAAAGGAAATTTTAGCAACGAAGTATCTAAGGATCTAAAGTCCAAGTATCTAAGGATCTAAAGTCCAAAAAGGCTGTAGTAAAATCAAGAGACTAGCACAAGACTGCAATAAATGGAAAAGTCTATTGGTGTTCTTTGTTCTCCACCGCGGATCCATAGAAAAATATATCAAACTATTCATTAGTATTTGAGATACGCGTCGTTTTGTGAGGCTCTAAAAGTGAGCTCTTCGATTTTTACTACGTCTGAATTTATTGAACAAAGAAGTGCGATAATGCACCAGCTCATACTGCATTTGTTATTCGTGATCATTTTGCCACATTTTCAACAAATATCGTGTCGCAATTAGCGCATTCGCCTGATTTGCCTTCGTGTAACTTCTGGCTGTTCAGCAAATTCCCATGACCAGTCCGAGGACACCGTTTTGACTCAATTGAGGATTTAAAAGCTGAATAGAAGAAGGCTCCGATGGCTATCACGACGGAGGATTTTTCCAAGTGCTATGATAACTGGAAAACTCATTGACATAAGTGTATTGCAGCGGGAGGGGATTACTTTAAAGAAAATGCAGAAAATTCACCTTTCAATTTGATCACAGAGTGTGTTAAGCATTAAGGTAGCAGTCTGGTAACTTATGCATGTTTTCATGACTTCTTTGAAGAGTGGTTCTTTATAGGAAAATAAAAATGAATTATCTTGAATATTTAGAGTTTTTTTATTTACATATTGAAAATATAAAAAAAAATGTATTTGAAAAAATTTAATACTTTATTACTATTATTATTGACTTTCGAATTTGGAACCTCAAAAAAATGCACGTGGGTGGCCCGGGTGATTTTGACTCTTTATGTTATCTGAAATCAAATATTCTTGATTATTCTTAATCTATAGACAAGTCATTCTGGTCGGAACTACTGAAGTTAAATTTCAAGCGTAAATAACAGAATGGCGGACTTTGTAAAAAAGTTCTTTTATTTTAGCAAAGAAAGGGTTGTAAAATAAAAAGTTAGGGGTGAAAAAATTCTCGTTAGTTCCGACGAAAACTATAAGTGTGTAGAATAGCCTGTATAATTTAAAAGCAATCGGTTCAGTAGAAAAAAAGTTAGGACCTGGGCCGACCAGAAAAACAATGTTTTGAGAAAAACGCGTTTAAAGTTCAACAACTCCGAGAGAGAGACTCCGACGCGCTCTAGAAAACTCGTTATAACTTCCGAAATATTTCGAATTTGTGTCTGAAATTTTCACAGTACATTCTGAAGATATTGCGCTTTCAAATTAAACAAAAAAAATTTTCGATTTTTTGAACCCATGTTACCAGACCTTAACAACGTCAACAACAATAATAAGCCACTTAACTTTTTTCCAACCCATACATTATGTTCATACTTCTTTTCGTCCTTATAGCATTGAATTTGAATAAGGCATATGTAAGTAGGTATTTAGAAAAAAATTTTTAAAAGTATAAAGTTTGACAAAGGAGCATAAAAAAATATCTGCGTATGAAGTTAGAATATGTGCGGTCTCAGTAAAATCAGCCTTGCCTTACTGTACGAAGTAAAATTTAAAATTTTTGTTGAATATCTGTAAATTTCAATCGGCCATAAAGCGGAAGCCAATGCATAGCCAACAGGTTAAAATACAAAACAAAAAAACTAAATTAATATCTGCTCTAAATGCATATTGAGTATTTAGAAAATGTATTCTACATCACATAAACACTCATATATATACATACATATGTACATGCATATATTTGTGTGCATTTGTGTATGGAATTCTACGTTTTCTTACCAGTAAAAGCACACGAATGAAGGTCTTGTTGTCTGTTTGCTCTAATAAATACAAATTCAGATACTCTGCTAATACGCAGATCGAACATTTTACTAGTACCGTTACATAGAAATGAAATATACCTATCGAAATATTACGTTTCAACTTAATGCTTGTAGCCAATGTGTAGCATAACCCGACAGGAAACAGCTGATGAATTCACCAATGTAATTATATTTTTTATGTCAGTCGTGGCGGGCAGTTTGCTTGTCAGCTGACTGTCACTGTTTTTGCTAAAAAGAGATAGCTACGACTTATAATGCTTACGTACAGTCTGAAAGTAAAATGAACAATGAAAAGACAGTCAGTATTTACAGTTTTTTGGAAAGCTATTTTTGTGTTCCCCAAAAAGAGACGGAAACCTCACATATATCCCCCTCGTATTTTCGGAGAACTCGGACAGCCATTTTTCACAAGCCTCTTTTGAGTTCAACTTTACACCAACAACGACATTCGCCATGGACAGGAACAGGTCACTTGGCGCTATGTCCGGGCTATGTGGTGGATGTCATAAAACCTCCCATCCGAGATCCCATAGCTTCTGACGAGACATCAACGAAGTGTGTGGTCTGACGTTGTCCTGGTTGTTGGTCAATTCTGGACGCTTCTGGTCAATCGCCTGCTTCAAGCGGTCTAGTTGTTCGCAGTAGATGGTAAAATTAAGTGTCTGGCCATATGAAAGCAGCCCATAGTGGATGATACTCTTCCAAATCACACCAAACACACAACAAAGCCTTCCTGGCCGTCAATCCCGGCTTGGCCACTGTTTGGAACTATTCACCGGGTTTCGACCACGACCCTTTTTGCTCGATATTGTCATATGTCCTCCATGTTTCGTCGCCAGTCACCATCCGCTTCAAAAATGGGTCGAGTTCGTTCCGTTTCAACAGCATAACGCAGGCGTTGAGACGGTCCAGAAGTTTTTTTTTTATTCAAAAGACAAAAGGGCGGAAGAGAGATACTCATTTGAAAATATGTAGCGAATCAAGGTCCAATACCCATGCATAAAAGAGAGGAGCAAACTCAAACACCTACGTTTCTACATATAAGTTTTTACGCAAGGCCCTTAAGATAATAATGGAAACTCTATTCTGCGCGCTGACAAAGTTTTTTTCAACTGTGACCGTCAAATAACCGGTCAGTTCACTGACAATATTCCTGTAGGTACTCTTTTATATAATCTATATTCCATGTGTAATATGTATGTGTATGTGTGAGTGTTTGTGCAAATATTTACATTTTCATATTAATTTGCTGCACTTGTTGTTGTTTAGTATTTGTTGCGTCTGTGTGCATGGCTCAACGATGCCGATGGGTCGGACTGGAAAGAAATTTCAATTTAGCATATCCTGCTATTATCCTTATTTGTCGCTTCACTTTGCTTTGTTATCGACAGAGCGGCAGGCAAAAGCATTGCACACCGACAGTCAACAATATTATATGTAAAGATGTTGATGTGTTCGTTGGGGAAATACATAAACAATTTGAATTTGTATTGCGAAATCGATAGGAAAATTGCACAACTCATACACTGAGGCGATGATCAAACTATTTGCAGAAAGGCTTACAGATGCGAAAAATATGGAAAGCTCTTTTCAAAAGCAGTCAACTGTAGGAAGTTAGAGGTAGAGCTAAATTAGCAATAATTTAGAATTTTCATGTAATGACCGCTGTAGATTACTGATCAGATAGCAGACGAATTGTACCTGCAGTGATGTATCTATGAGAATACTTGATGAAATGTATGTGAAATGCTGGTTTTTGTAATAATGTATCCAGTTTTAGTAATAGAGATTGTATTTTCAACATTAGGGGTCCAACAGTTCAACCGGGCAATCGTTAGTCAGTAACGATTCGTACTAGTTATAGCAGTTGTCTTTGTCCGATCACCAGTTTTTGGTGGAGAAATACTTTTTCGTGCAAAATAACATTTTGGTATCTCTTTGGTTTCAAATATCTGACTGTCTTGAGTTTTCTATAAATAGTTGTAACTTATTTAAATCATAAAATCATTACAAGAAAGATATAGTTTATAATTTTTAATACTTATAGGTCACTTAAGTCATTCACAATATAAAAAAAGGGTCCAAAATCTGTAAAATATATTATACATGAAAACTCCATACAGCCTTACTTAAAAAGTCGAATATCTCGAGAAGTATTACTGATAGCGATTTTGACTTCGGACCATTTTTGTAGCAAATAAAATTTCCTACAAGTTTGTCATGAACTTTTTTTCTGTAGCTCTTGTCATTTAAGAAATAAATACAAAAAAAAATTCAAATTTCATGGAAAAATCAAGTTTAGAACCCCGTACTACCTCGCCGGTGTGAGTTACGACTTTGTTGCACTGGGCACTTTTGTAGAGTGAACAATTCTGAGAAATATGCACCTAAAGTCAAAGCGATGCCATAAAATACCTCTGAGCTGTAGGATTTTAAGGATAAAAACTCGCGATTGTAGTGTATTTTCTATGGAAAATTTTTACAAGCCTTGGTCCAGTTCTTAATTTTAATATTAAGGGCTAAAAATTGCAGGGAATTTTTTAGGGTATTTCCCAGGAAATTTCTGACGGAATTGAAAAAAATTAATAGTTAATGAAAAAACACCCTAATATATAATAATAATATATATATTTTTTTCCCGTAGTTCCTAGGTGGAACATAGGACCTCCGCTTATATGGAAGCCAGGTAAATCTTTTTTCATAGGTTGGTACAACTGTCCTTAATTATGATACCAAAAATTAGCGCGATCTGTCAATCAGTGTGTTTACAGCAGCTGTTTATGTCAGTCGACCTCAGTAAAGTTTGTCGAATTTTACAAAGACCGAAAATATTGATTAAAATATTTCTGTTAAATTTTGTGGTGCGAAAGCTTTTTCGTGTGTCGGTACATCAAAAATGTTGAAGAAGGCTTTTTGTGAATCCGTTCTATCAAAACCGCGCAGTTACGATGGTACAGAGCATTAAAGGAGTGTCGGAAGACTGTCGAAGACGTGCCTCGTTCTGGACGACCTACAACGAGTGTGACCGATCATAACGTTGAAAAAGTGAAGGAAATTGTTGCCTAAAATGGCCATATTAGCTTGAGAGAGATTGCCAATAAATTGGAGATGACACACGAGAGCGTACGTATGATTATGCATACAACGCGTTGCGGCAAGACTTGTTCCGATAGAGCTGAATTTTCTTCAAGAACGGTATCGAGAGCAGATAGCTGCAGACATGCTGGATCGTGCCAATTCGGCTCCCACCTTCATGGAACGCATAATTACTGCTGAGGAGACATGAGTCTACGAATATGATATACTAACGAACAAGTAATCATCCGAATGGCGACCCAAAGGCGCGCCAAACCAAAAAAACCACGCCAAAGCCGATCGAGAGTGAAGGTAATGCTCATTGTTTTCTTCGATATTCGTAGTGTCGTCCACTATGAATAATTTCAACCGGTCAAACCGTCAACGAATAGTATTATCTTGGTGTTATGAGGTGCTTTTGAGACGCTATCCGTCGTAAACGTCCGAGTTTGTGGGCGAACAATTCGTGGATACTTCATCATGATAACGCATCATCGCGCAAAGCCATCATTGTTGGCCAAACACTCAATAAATATCATTGAACAAGAACCATGTTCACCTGTTATGGAACCCTGTGACTTTTTTTATTCGCTATACGGAAATATCCACTTCGGGGTACACGTTTCGACTTAATTGAAAACATCAAAACAAATTCGCCGCGAAATCCGGGAAAATATTAGATTAATGGCAACCTGGCCGATTTATGGAAGTCCAGTTCATCACTAAGACTGTGAATCTAGGACACATTTGAGTCCGAGTTTATGCTACATTTGTAGGAATATATTTTGCAACTTTTGCTTTGGCATTTTTGACAGTAAGCTGCCACGTTTAAGATTATTTCGCACAGTGTAGCCAAGTCATTGGCCTTCGTCGGGCATATTAACTCCCTTTTAGTGGCTGCTCTTGCTTAGATTACCCATTAAAATTTATCTCACATTGACCAACAACAATTACGAGCAGCAGTGAAGTAATAACAACAAAAACATGTACAAAAATAACAACAGCAACAATAAAACAACAACATTTGAATATAGCCTCCGGCCAACATTGGCGATACTTACCAAAATACTATTATTGCCGCAATAATATTGTATTACTCGAATATGCCATTAAAATCAACAACAAAAACAGCAACAACATCATTATACACCCACACATACACCGCACTCACACCGACGTAATGGCTTGGCGATGTGAAAATTTGCATGAAGTCGGACACGTTGATTGAGGCACAGGTGGTTTGTTAGAGGTTTTGGTGAGCATTAAAGACAAGCCCTTAGGCGGCTGATTGCACTCCGCACACGCGCACACATACACATACATTTGTACACATGTACGTGTTTCTGTGATGCTTGCAGTGCTGTTGCGTTGTACGGCGCAGGTGAGACTCCCAATGCTCATTGAGCTGCATACATTTGTGGTTAAACGAGCTGCCTGCTGTCGGCCTTCAACTGAGCATACTCCCAGCCTGAATGCAAATCAATACCTCATAGTTGCATGCAACACACAAACCACTGCTGTACACTTTTGTAGAAAATGAACTACTCACCCCGCCGTGGCACTACTCCATTAGGGTAAACTAATTCTCGGCGCAATGGCGGTGCCCCCCACACTTAACAATTTCCCTTCACTCATACATATAACTAAATGAAGGTTTATGCGTGTATGTGTATATGTGTATTGCTGTTTGTTCGCTGTCTAATCAGTTGGTCAAGCTCGTGTGTTTTCGTTCACAACACCTTGTTATGTTTATGCTCAGCCATTAATGAATTTGCATATGCATATACACATAAATTTGTACGTATATGTATGTGTATGTGTACATAATAATATTTTCGTAAATATTGTAGTATTGAAATTTGTTGCTTTAAGTCCTTATGAAAATTTTGCTTGGATAACATTTGTTGTGTATGGTCTCACATAGGAATCTAGCGCTATAATTTCTGTATTTCCTTCCTTTTCCAAAATGCAACTCACATAAAGTAATTATTTCTATATAATGATTTTCCTTTGCATTTTGACTAAATATACACACTAATTTGTACTGATGCCTTGGACAATAGGGAGGTAGGTAAATAGAGTTGTAGTCTGACAACGCACCTAGACAGAAAAATGATGTTAGGCGGTGTCGATATAGTTTCAACTGTGAAGAATACGAAAAATCAAGAAAAAACGTGTACTTCGACTGCACCGAAGCTAATATACCCTTCACAGATGCATTTCTTTTAGTAACTATGTGTTCAGTTTGTATGGGAACTATATGCTATAGTCAGCCGATCTGAATAATTTTTTAGGAGATTATATTATTACCTTAAGCAGTAATCCATGTCAAATTTCGTGAAGATACCTGGCCAAATGCGAAAGTTTTCCATACAAGAACTTGATTCCAATAGTTCGGTTTGTATGACAGCTATATGCTATAGTTAACCGATCTGAACAATTTTTTCGGATATTAGTTTTTAGGCTTAGAAAATAACCTGTGCCAACTTTTGTGGAGATACTTTTTTTAATGCGAAAGTTTTCTATACAAGAACTTAATTCCGATCGTTCAGTTTGTATGGCAGCTGTATGTTATAGTGGTCCAATATCGGCTGTTTCGACAAATGGACAGCTTCTTGAAGAGAAAATGACGTTTGCAAAATTTCAAAACGATATACTAAAAACTGAGTGACTAGTTCGTATATGTACCGACGGCCAGACGGACATGGCTAAATCGACTCAGCTCAACGTACTTATCATTTATATAAGTATGTATATATACTTTATAGGGTCTCCGACGCTTCCTTCTGGATGTTACAAACTTCGTGGCAAACTTGATATACCCTGTTCAGCGTATAACAAGATGGAAAGGAACAAAGTTTATCTTGTAACACAGAGGCACACTATTTTTCCAAACCGTGTTTTTGTCGTTCTTTGGAGAATGAATTTACCGTCATTAGACCTTGCTTGTGATCGTTCTGGAGTCTCCGACAGAGCCGCTGCAATTATAGCTTCTTCTTTCATAAAAAACGTTGGTATTATTTCGTCGAACGATGCAACGTTGTGTCATTGATCGTTCAAAGTTGCGCCGTGAAAGAACTAAGGTCAGATTAACTTTACAAGAAACGGACTGCAATAAAATACTTCGTGGTTTGTGTATTGAAGGAAGGAAGGGTATAACTTTGGTTAGCATTAATAAAGATGGAAAATTTTACAGAAAACGACAGATAGAACTGGGAGTCAGACACAGCTAAATATATTAAAGGCACTATATTACTATATTTGAAATCTACTATAAGTTGGTAAATGTCAGTGGATTAGCTGTTGTTGGTTGCGATGGAACTGTAGGGAATACGCGGGTTGCTATATATATATACTGGCCTAATAATGAAAATAGGAATATTTATCAATGAAAATGGTTTTACTGTTTTTCAAAATATTCTCCATCAAGATTTTAACACTTTTGCATGCGCTCCAACCAATTTTCGAAGCACCTTTTCCACTCCGATTGAGACACCTGCAAAACATGGTTTTTGAATGCTTCAACAGCATCTTCTAGCGACAAAAATCGTTGACCATGCAAAAAGAAGTCATTGTGTGCCAAGTCAGGGCTGTACGGCGGATGACCCATCAATTCGACGTTTTGGCCGGTAAAAAAGGCGCTGGTTTGAGCTGATGTGTGAGAGCTCGCATTGTCACGATTCGTCTTCTCTTGTTCGTTTTTCGAATTTCTCGGAGGGCTTCAGGCAAACAAATGGTGGTGTACCACTCAGAATTGACCGTCCTACGTTGCTCAAGCGGAACAGTCGCCACATGACCAGTTTTGCCGAAGAAACAGACGACCATTTGCTTCGAAGTGCTTCTTCCACGAATAACTTTCCTTGGATTTGGCTCGTCTTGGAAGACCCACACCGTCGATTGCTGTTTTGTTTCGGGCTCATACGCATAGATCCATGATTCGTCACGTGTGACGATCTTATAAACGTCTTTTGAAGCACCGCGATCGTATTTTTTCACCATTTCTTTACACCAATCCACACGACCTTTTTTGAGCGATTGTCAAATTGTGCGGGATCCACGAGAACAAACCTTTTTTACGGTCAGGTGTTCATGCAATATCGAAAATGTTCACGAGTTAATTCCATTTTTTGGCCGAGATGAATTTTTTATTTCCCTGTATATAAAACAATTCGCGATTAAATGACAAAACGTTCTGAGTGATGTTATGCTAAAAAATACCAAACTTTCCAATGGAAATGTCAGATTGCACCTGGCAACACTTAGTGTTGCCTAGTCCAGAAATATATATAGCAACGTACGTATAAAACTGTTGGCGCGAGCAAGAAGTTCCAAACGTGTTTTTAAATCTTGGAAGTGGTCATTGAGCTCAACTGGTGCGCTGTTGTAAACTCGGCAATAACCGCGTAAGCGATCTCCACACCAATAAAGAAGAAAATGTGAGACAGCTGTCTTTCCGATAACCAGAAACAAAACTGAGTTCGTCCAATAGCAAGCGAATTCACAACCAAGTATGTGTTATAAGGGAAGAGTGGAAGACATTGTGTATACTTTTTATGGTTACAATCAATAACATGAGGTTGAAATAAATACTTTATAAAACGACGAAAAATATGAAGAGATTTCATTTAAGGAAACTATTGTTCAATAGACATATTAACCAGGAGACCAGACAGGTTAGGCTCGTATCGATTTAAAGCGAAGCAAATTGTTCGACCAAATTCGTTTTTATTATTTAACACAGAGCAGATATCGAGGTCAGCAAAGTGAAAAAATTTGCTGTGAAGCGTCTGGTTGAATCTCGTGGTCTGAAAACTCGGAAAAATTGCTATGACCGTCTGGTAGAATACCCAATTTATGAAATTTTGCTTTTATACCTGTAATCGTCGATTTTGTGCTTCCAATGTAGCAATATCTCAGATGGTCGTACAAAATATTACATACGAACCCAAAGTATGGACGTTATGGCTTCGTTAGTATTGATATGGCCCTTGGCATGTAGCCTCCTAAAAGTCTATTGGTCGTTTTACGGACTTAAATCTTAGAGTCAGGTCTCATCCAACAACACTTGTCGACCCAAAAATTCGTGTTCATTAGGAGTCGATATCTGCAATTTATTGTTATTTACTTCGATTGTAAACTCGATTGGTCCATATAAGTATTACGTGCTCATTATAACCTCTAAAACGAAATATGTTCCCTCATTTCAAATTCTCAAACCATTTATCATTTATGTGACAAGTACAAATATTTGAATGCAGCTATCATCCAACTCCTCACTAACAGCTAAACACTGATCCACTCAAATACGAGTGAAAGCGAGAAGCTTCTCTGTAGTAAATCTAAATTTTGCGCTTTGAACGCAAAACTCTTGCGACGGCGAACTCGTGAGCGTGTAATTAAAGTGTGTGAAAACGCACACTTGTCCAATGTTTGTTATTTTGGCTATTTATGACTGTGCAGTTGTACATTTGGAGGCATTAAAGCAGCGCACACATCAGCGCTTTAGGTGCCGACAATGGCAGTGGTGCCATGCAGATGCAGCTGCGGCTGTGCAACAGTAGCCGTACCTTCAATTGGTTGCTGCGCCATCCGAACAGGTGTGAAATTCAAATGAGATTTTAAATTTTAATAAACATTCGTCGGCAAATTAAATTGCATAGCGACACTCATCCTTTGTTGATGTTGTTGTCGTTGTTGTTTTCCAACTAAAACGCATTAACATGCATTTGGCGTTGCACTCAACGCTGCCACAGACACAACGTCTATGCGGTGGAATTTAATCCATGTGACATTGGTAGTTGTTAGTATTTGAATTTTGATGGCGTAAAGTTGCCAGAGCTTTTTAAACTTATAAAGGTGTTTTGCAACCACACCCAGAACTGGTCGGTATATTGTTGAGAACATTAGCTGAAAGATAGTTTTTTTTGGATCGAAAGAGTTGGATTTTTTCTAATAATTTTTGTTCGGATATGAATTTTTTCCTTAAATATCCAACTCGGATGGTCTATTGTCAATTTCTGGTCGTCAGTGAGCACTTGGGAACACCTTGCGCATGTTCAAGTGCTCAGTCACAATGTCATGGAGCACAGATTTTGATAAATTTAACATTTGGGCAATTAAACGAATACTTAGTCGACGGTGTGAGTTCAAAACTTTGCGCTGACGAGTCACATTGTCGGTGTTTGTCAAAGTTGCAGGTCTCCAAGCACGGTCTTTATCAGCGACCACTTCCCGGCCACCAAAAAGGCCTGTGCCACCGAATCACTCTCTGTCGCAGAAACAAGTCGTATAAAAATGTTTGTCCTGACTCTCCAGTGCTCGGAGATAACTGACCAGCTGCTCGTTCGATAGTTAGGAACGCCCTCTACTGAATCCAGTCGGTGTGCGCACGCTTCGAAGTACAGTCGCGGCGGTAGAAAATCAGTTCTATTACAGGGTGGCTCACAACTAATCATCCTATCAGAAGGTGCTATGACTTTTACAATTGATCTCTAATGTCAGTTCTGTTTTGATATTTGTGTAGTAAACACATCCGAAATACACGTAAATAAACAATGGTACGCTACACTGCTCCAGAACGCGGGTTATTGGTGACTATTTATTTGACCAATAATCGGTCGGTGACTGTTGCACAACGAGAATTTCGTCGCTGATTTCCTGGCCGTCCGACGCCTACTAGTGAAACACTGCGACGTTTAGCCGCTCGCCTCGAAGAGACTGCCACAACACGATATGCTGCCAAACGGGGCAGACCTCGGAGTAGAAGTTCTGCAGAAAATATTGTTGCTGTTGCCGAGGATGTCATGGAAGCGCCGTCGACATCGACCGGACGACAAATGCGTATCAGTCGACGGTGTTTACAGCGAATTTTGGTACAAGATTTGAAGATGTGTTCGTACAAAGTCCAGACGGTGTTAGCAGCTGACCGCCAATCGCGTCTAACATACGCTCAAGCCATCCTCAATGACCACCAAGAGGAAGATAATTTTTCATCAAAAATAATCATGAGTGATGAGGCCAAATTCCATCTCAGCGGGTTCGTAAATAAACAAAATTACACTTCTGGGGCACAGAAAATCCGCGTGTAATCCACGAAGAGCCATTACACCCGCTCAAAGTCACTGTATGGCGTGCTGTTTTCGCTGAAGGTCGAAACGGACCTTTTTTCTTGGAAGACGTCGCGGTCTAAACGGTTTCGGTTAGTGGTGAGCGCTACAGAGCGATGATCAACGAGTTCTTTTTTCCGCAACTTGATGAATTGGGATTGGAAAACATGAGGTTCTGACATGACGATGCAACGGCACAAACTGCACGTGCCACAACCGATATGATGAAGGCCAAAAGCCATCGGAAGGTTATTTTTGCGCCACCTACTTTCCGGACAAACCCTGTAATAGATCATGAGACCTTTACAAATTGAGAAAGCGCTTTTTGAGCCTAGGACACAATTTGTCTAATCATTTTGTTTTCACAGGCAATTTCAAAGAATATAAGGTTTCGTTGGTATACTGAGTACTGGTCTATGAAACTCAAAGTTCGTTAATAACTTAGGGAATCCTTTTACTGTGATGAAGTTGAGATGATTCGATGACGATGAACTTGATGCACTGATCTCTACTAAAGGAGGCTTCGAGTATCTAAAGTCTTCATAAGATTTTTAAATTAATTTATTACTTCTGGATTCGATGTTTTTTTTTTTTTTTTTTTGAAATTTCAAGATTTTTTTGATAAAAGAGACGGTTGGGTACCCTCTAAAATATATTTAGAAATTATTAGCATGACGAGCTGAGTTAATTTAGGCATGTCTTTCGTCGGAATGTCTGATATCGGAACAATATAGCGTACAACGTAGCTTGTTGGAAAATATATTTTATTTAATAAAACAGTACATTCTCGGATTAAGTTGTGTAAGAAATTTCAATGACATTTATTCGTAACGAGTATAATTTTTGTCGTTATCAACTCTAAATTTCCTTCTAACATCCTAATCTCATATTTTTTGAGTCTTTAAGAATTTTATTAAAACCTTTTATTTGCTAATTTTACTTTTTCTATTGAAGTTTGACTGATAGATGATAAATCCTTCATGCTCAAATGTGTCTTATATCTCTGTTCGTAACTTTCGATACATACCATCAACTGCAAGAGCAGTTATTGACACTGTGAAATTATTGACACAATGTGAAATCGAATTGCGAAATGCTTTCGAAAATATAAACTACTTTGCGAAAGCAACAACAAACAACCGAACTATTCAATGACAATAAGGGTCATTGGATTTTCAATGACGATGCGTGCAAGTTTCGTAAATATGTGTCCATGTATGCTCTTCATACCGATGAACTAATGAACGAACTATATTTCAGTGCGATTTCAGCAATGTCACACATAAGTATGTGCGTAGACAGGCTTAATTTGAATATTTGTGATGCAGCTGAACCTGTCTCCTTCATCCACTGAATCCAATTTTCTTTGCTTTGCAAATACTATGGTGTAAACATACTGCTTGGCCAAAGCGGCCAGTCGATTATTCTTGTAGTTCGCAGATACTCGTATGACTTAAATGAAGGGAAGGAAGCAGTCAATGAGCTTTTTAAAGTCCTACACTAACTGTGTTGTAGAAGGGTGCTACAGCCGAATTCTGAAAGCCTTAGATTTGCCTAAGAGATCGCTACCACATCATGCTAGATTTGGGTTGAGTTCAATGCAAAGAACCAGTAGTGTTCTCAAAACAGAGTCAACAACTCACAATTGCAATACGCAGCTGGCTTGTTTGAGTATGGTCAGTTCTAAGTATTTGTGCATATATTGCTCATAACGGTTCATTCAAGTGGAGATACTTTTTCCGATAGCCTATTTTTGACAAATCACTCGTTAGTCGTGTCAAGCTGTCATGTTAGTTTTGATCCGTCTTGTTTGCATTTCATCGTGGTTAGACTTATTCCTAAACAACGTTTACAAGTCATTCAACTTTATTACGAAAATTCACGTTAAGTAAAGAATTTGTTTCGCGTATTTTGGACTGACGTATGGTTGCTACGTATTTTACCTGAAAATTTTAAATTGAATGTGCAAGAAACGAAGCCGTCCAAGCGAAATCGCTTCGCCCTTGAAAAGTTCCAAGATGGTCCGACAAATCAGCGGTCCCTATTTTTTTTTCAAAAATGATGCCGGTGATAACGTAACCGGCAATGGCGAAAATGAAAATGAAATTGAATCTAGATTGATCTCGACGACATTCCGTTTCAAACAGACGGATCTATGGATTTATTGAGAGAACACTTCAGTGAGCAGATAATTTCACGTTATGGGCCGGGCGATTGGCCACCAGGATCGTGTGATGCCACACTGTTAGACTTTTTGTTGTGAGAATATGTGTAGTCTAAAGTCTATGCGGACAAGCCCGCCTCAATGCAGAGCTCAGAGCTGTCATTAGTCAGTTACTAGTCGAAATGCCCGAACGAGTTCAAAAATTGGGCTCAACGCATAAACCAACTGATATATGTTTTATTTTTCAAAAAAAAAAAAAAAAAAAGAAAGTGCGAAGGAATGTTCTTTCGAATGATATTCCCCTTGAATTTAAAGTTTCTATGTTTCTTCTTTACAAAAGTATTGAGCCTCGAAGTGGATCACCCTTTATATACTTACATATATACATACAGAAATGACCCCATGTGTGAGCGACAGATCAACAGCAAGCCAGCGCTCGTCATTAAGCACAATTGTTAGGTTGCTTCGTGGCCAAATCACAAAGCCACTCCAAACAGTCTACGAAAACTGTATAACTGACCCATATATACTTGTACTGGATATATAGCATATATCATATCATTCAAGATTACAAAAGTCCACCTAAAACTTGAGTTCATATTTTAACCCATTGCCTTTTTGTCCCTCAGGTCTGCCGACAGCAGTCGGGAGTTTCATGCTTTTCATATCAACAACTATCTAACCAGTCCAAACCCTTTTTTTTTTTAATAAATATATACGAATATCAGTTTGTGTGTATCATAACTGTATGCGGCATGACTTTGTCGCCATCTTGTTGTTTTCATTTCTGTTATGAGCTTTGGTTTCGTTGTCGAAACTCGCAAAAATGCAATTTGCCGAGTGCTGCCCGCTAACTCTTCTATGCATGCAACACTTCTATTACTCTACCAGCTGCCTGTTTCTGTCTCTCCACCCACAATTTGCATAGTCTCTCGCCTGTTCACTGTGTGTCCACAAACGTTGCCTACCTGCCTACCTTGCGGTTTATCATTTTTTCCTCCGGCAACCGGCAGTTGCAAATTCATTCGATTGCTTTTTAGTCATTGACTCGGCGGCACCTCCCTCTCGCCCACAGCACATTTTCGAATTCGAATTTGATTTTTATGGTTTACCTTTCCAAAATCTAAGCTGGTTTTTGTTTCAGCCTGTGCTGCCACAGCGCTTAGCCGAGTACTGTGTGGGTTTACAGTTGTATGTCTGCATGCTGCATGGTTGCATTTCATGGTTGTTTATGTTTGTTGACCGCAAATTGCTTCTCACTTCTGATTAAACTCAGGTTTGGGGAATATTTTTGGAGCCTTTCCCTAACATTTAAGTCGTTCGGTAACTGTTGAATGTTCGTGTCAACTAGTGTGATGACCTTATTTTCTTTTTTTTTCTGTATCCAAAATTACATAAAACGAATAATGTCACGCCTAATTTAAATATTAAAAATATCTTATCTTCTTTGGGATATTAAGGAAGCTTTCTAAGCAATTAAATAAGCCGAAAAAATTCAGGCGGCGATACCGTACTTTCGACCACTTTTTAGTCGGTAACAATGCGCCGAATATTACCTTGAAATGCCTCGACGTAGACAAACAAGTTCAAAATGATGCTTCATTTAAAAAAAAAAATTATTTTTGTGGCACCTTTTTAGTATTTAAGAATCAAAAATTAACCACAAATGGTGAATAGGATTTAAATCCGGTGATTGAGCTGGCCAGGCCAATTTTTCGATTAAGCTTTCTTCAAAAAAGCGAGTAGCCAGGCGAGATGTGCGTTGGGCATCGTTATCTTATTGAAAGATAAATGACCTCAAGTTCCACTTTTCCCGCATTTATATTCAAATTTTCGCTAAGAATGTCAACATAAAGACCACCCGTCATTCGTCCATCGTCCAAATTTTGAGAAACAATCTCGAAACATGACGGAACCTCCTCCATGCATCACTTATAATTGTATGCACTGTGGTTTTAAGCGATGAGAAGGCTTACACCACACTCGCTTACACTTTTTTAACTCCTTAACTCGAATTTAAATTCATCGGTCTAAATTACTTTATCTCAAAATGTGGTTGGAATATTTTAATATTGTTTTGTAAACTCAGGTCCTTTTTTTCCTACTCGAATGAAATATATGGGTCGTTTTTTTTGCGACATAGTTTTTAAAACCAGATATTCGTAGTTTTCTTTGTATGGTTCTAATAGAAAAAGCCGAACCAAAACCTTCGATGGACTTCCGTGATAAAATTTGAGGGTTTTCAGGAGCTTTTCTTCGTACAAGTCGCTTAGTGTGTATAAAAATTTCGGACTTTGAACCTCCGAAAGACTCCGTATTGAGTCTTGCATGTCTTCCTTCTCTTGAGGTATTTAAGAATCTTTCTCGTCTCTCCAATCGAAATGGAATGTTTTTCATGTATTTATTGATAGGTTTTACATCTCTTCTCATCTTCTATTATTAAGATCCGATTCTCTTCAGTTTTTGGTATTTTCTACTAAGAACAGAACAAAAAAATTTTCACCATTACAGAAATTCCCTTAATAAGTACAAACTTATAAAATCTGCAGTAAAATTCAGTTTTACCTTGAAAGAAATGAACCAAAACTGATATTATACTTTCATCTGAACCGTGCTCATAGGCTTACCAGCAAAGACCAATCACTCTCGATGAAGTAAATTATATTTTGCGTATTCTTAAATTGATAATGCCAATCAAGCAAAGCATAATTATAATATCTACAATTGGTATTAACCAATTAACTCTTGGAACGTTACTTTCAACCGATATTACATAGAATTCAAAGATTGAAATTAACTCTTTTCATTTTTTGAAAGTTGACTTATTCAGGGGTGTTATGGAACTAGAATTGAAGCCGATCAAAAAATGTAATAGGTGTCATGAATTCAGATATTATTGGTTTGATATTCGAAATAGAATTTGTATCGGTTTTGAGTGTCACGGAAACCAATTTTATCGGTTTTGCTATCAGAAACAAAGCAAGAAAATAGTCGCTCACAGATTTAAAATGAAAATTTAGAAATCAAGCTATTATTTCGAATTAATTTGTCTTTATTTTTATAGGGGTAAAATAAGCATAAAACGAAATTTTTTAATTAGTTATATGTATATAGTATTAAGTATATAGTTTTTGGAAAAAAATCCGGATATTTAAAGATATTAGATTTACAAAACGTAATAAACGTAATTTAACACTCAAATGCGCCTTTATTCATTTAATAAATGGTATCTCTTAAATTCTTCCTTTAATTCGGAACTTATAATAAATTTTAATAGGATTGCTTCCAAATGTACTCATTTGCAAGTTTTGTCACATTAGTAAACAGCTGATTCGAATATTGATTTTGCATATTTTCGAAAAGACGAAAATCCAAATAGATTCTGTGACACCATTGAAAATCAGGATTGGTTTGCAATTCTAATAGCTACAAGGTCTCTCGCAAAAGAAACAGAACTTTTTAAATATAACAGTTTCTGGTGGCGCCACCTATTGGTGGGTATATGAAATAAAAAGCTTAATCTCTTGTTGACATTTCGTAAAAATTTTAAGACAATTGGATAACCACAATCGATGCTATCGATCAAAAAGTGACAGCAGCTTTTGGTCATCGGTCGTAAAATGCAAAAAGCAAATATTAAATTTTATCTTAAACTTGGGAAAACGTTTACTGAAACACGTAGTTATGTGCTTAAGTGGTTTAAGTGATTCCAAGAAGGTCGTGAGGACCTCTAAGAGGATCAGAAGTCACCGAAAAAAAGTCGTCTTCCGAAGTTAAAACTAAAGACAATGCTGATTTGTTTTTACGATTCCGAGGGTATTGTACACCGAGAGTTCGTCACACCTGCCCAAACGATTAATGCTGTGTTTTACCTTGGTGTTATGAAGCGTCTTTTGTCACGCATTTATCGTGCTCGACCACAATACCGTGAGGCGGGGTCCTGGCGCCTGTTGCATGATAATGCGCCGTTTCATAGGTTGACGCTTTTCACTATTTTTTTGACAAAAAACTCCATATTAACTATTAATCACTCACCCTCCTCACCTTATCTGGCACTCTGTGATTTTTAACTATTTGGAAAACTTCATTTGCCCATGAAAGAACACTGGTTTCAGGACATTTCACCTATGCAAAAGGCGACGACCGGTTATCTCAAGAGCATTCCGAAAAATGACCTTAAACACTCATTTTCAATGCTAATTGACCGGGCTAAACGCTGTATCGAAGCACAAGGAAACTACTTCGAATAAAAAATATAACTTTTGAAAAATATAAATTTTGCGTTGTTTTTTTTGTTTTAACATTCCTGTTTCTTTGGCGACAGACCTTGTATATTGAGCTTTTGAGTTGTTCAATATCGGCGGTTCCGACAAATGAGCAGTTTCTTGATGAAAAAAATTTCAGACAGACCGATTTAAATAAACATAATCGCAACATCAGCTGTGTTTTATATGTTTTATAGCGTCTCCGAATTTATGGTACTTGAAAAGTTTGACTTACACCAGATAAATAGTTTGTATCGGTCCTCTGAGAATGCGCTAAGCTTGAATCAGTGACTTTTTATGTTAAATTTTGACAAAAAAATATATTTTTTTACAACGTTGCCAATGTTTCGGACTGCCTGCTATTTATTCTAATTTTTTATCTGGTAGATTTGCTTTTATACTTTTCATCTAGTACTACAAATCGAGTCATTTTCGGAACCAAAAAATGTACTTAAGAGGTTAGCAAACCGGGCACCTACTTTATGGAAAATGCCAACCACACCATAAGTGTACGTATTTATAGACTATTCGTAGAACTCTTAATATTTATTTAATTAAAACTCACATGGCGCAGAGCGGACTAAATTGCAGCTAACCATCAGTATTCGTATAAACTGGTATAAGTATGTGCGTACATAAAGTCATACGTGCGGAGCGTACTTAATGATTTTTTTCGATGCCGTCATCTAAAAGCCATTTGCTTAACAAAGCATACACACGCGCATGCGCGCTTATGCAAATTTCCACACCCACATACACACACTCACGCTTGCAAAAATATATTTCGAATTGGCCTGATGCTGACGTCTGGAGACTGGAAATGTCAACCACCCGCAGCGAAAATATTTATCGGCTGACTAACTGACAACGTCCAAGCGCGGCATATCAGCTTAAGTCGATGCAGACGCACATAAGTATAAGTGCGCAAGTATGTAAGTATTGTCGAAAGGAAGCGAGCGATTACAAACTGCCTGATGATTATGTTGCCGGCACGCAACGTTTCGTGGCACGCATATTGAATGCGTAATTAGTGGCGAAATCAGTGCCCTGCCTGGTGTGGTGTGGAGCGGGACGTCAAGTGGATACATTTGGATAAGCATAACTTATCGCTGCCACTTGTCTGTGTGTGTGTAATTATGCGGCGAAGTGTGCTTATAGTTAGAATCAGAATGACTGCCGCAGAATTCAATTTGCGTTGAACGAAAGTGCAGAAAAAGATTGTAGAATTAATCTATGTATGTGTGTGTGCATGCGCCTAGAAGATAATAAGCTTTTGACCAGCGCTTACTTTTCTATTAGTGAGGTAGGTTGCTGGAAATAATAGCTGCTCATAAGCGAAAAAGTTAATACCGAAACGGAGGATGCCAACAACAATGCATTTCCACAGCGAATATATTTCCTTAAATGGTTTCATTGTGTGGTGTACTTAAAATGTGAATGAGATATACTATTGTGTCTAAAAAATAAGGTGACATTTGAATTTAAACTGCGCGCGTCGAAGGATTTGAAGAATTATTTTTTTTAGGTTGGTAGTACTGTCAGTCACATTTATGTCAAATTTCCTACCAAAATATTCATTATTGTTTGAGATACGTGTCGTTTTGTGAGCTGCTAAAAGTGAGTTTTTCGTTTTTTGCGATGTCGAAATTTGTTGAGCAAAGAATTTGCATTAAATTTTGTTTACGGAATCAATTTTCTGCTGCGGATACGTTGAGGATGGTACAGAAAGCCTTTGGTGATAAGGCTATGTCTAAAAAAAAATGTTTACAAGTGGTATAGTGAGTTCCAAGCCGGCCGTGAACGTGTCGAAGACGAAGAGCGTCCAGGGCGACCATCAACCTCAACCGACGAAGCTCACGTTCAACAAATCAAAGATTTGGTGTTGAAAAACCGTCCATTAACAATTAGAGACCTTTCTGATGAAGTTGGCAAATCGAAAGGCTCAGCCAATACTATTTTGAAGGATGTTTGGGGACTCAAGCGCGTCAAATCTCGACTGGTACCGAAAACATTGAATTTTTTGGAAAAAAGGCGTCGCGTTGAAGTGTGTGAAGCGATGCTTTCCGACTACCAGGGTGTCATGAAACCGTTATAACTGGCGATGAGACTTGGATCTATGCTTACGACCCCGAAACAACCGATCAATCGAGCGAATATCGTGCCAAAAAAGAGCCGAGACCAAAAAAATCGCGCCAAAGTCGCTCAAAAATCAAGGTCATGTTGACTGTTTTCTTCGATTATGGTGGTGTTGTGCATTATGAATTCCTTCCAACCGGTCAAACAGTCAAAAAGGAATATTATTTGAACGTTATGCCTCGTTTGCGTAACGCTATCCGTCTAAAACGGCCGGACTTGTGAAAAGACAATTCTTAGGTTTTACACCACGATAATGCAACATCCCATACTGCCCTCGTAATTCGTGATCATTTTGCCAAAAACAAAACCCATATAGTTCCGCAACCACCGTATTCACCTGATCAGGCGCCGTGCGACTTCTAACTGTTCACCAAGCTCAAAAGACCGCTCCGGGGACACTGTTTTTATGCGATAGAGGAGATTCAAGCCGCAGCGAAGACGGAACTGAAGGCCATCCCGGAAAGTGACTACAACCAGAGTTTCGAAGATTGGAAAATCCTTTGACATACGTACATTGCATCGGGAGGGGATTACTTTGAAGGCGATGAAATTGATTTGGAAGAATAAATAAAGATTTTTCAAAATAAAAACAACGTTTTTGGGCACAGTGGTATGTACATCTAGCTACATATGATTATGGGGGAATATTATATCACACACATGGTATTCCATGAATAATCTGGAAGCTATCTGGAAGATAGATTACTAATGAAACAAAACTTCTATTAGTGAATACTTCTGCAACAATTCTTATAATAATTTTTCCTAATAATTCTCTACACATGTGTTATGTACAAGAGCATCCTTGCTCATGTTCTCCTCTCAACTCAGAATCAATTTTCATCCACATTTTATCCATAATAGCCCAACTAACACGAGGTTATTACGTTTTAAGAAATTAAAAGCTGTTGTAAACAGAAAATGCTCACATGCAACGTTTTCCAGCTTTCAAATTATTCCCTTAAAAACAAAAAAACAAAAAAAAAAAACATTTTAGTTCACAAAAAACAACAAGCACAAACGTAAACATGTAAGTGAGTTTAAGCCGACGCAACCCCACATTTTACCACAACCAGAAAGTACAACAATGAAGCGAAATAAAGGAGTTGGAAACAAAAAGAGAATAGAGATAAAATGAAAAGTTAAATCTCTGTCGCCTCTGGAATATGCAACAGCTGCATTCTATATGCATAAAGGAGGGCATCCTTGCCAGCAACAACATTGTTGCATCAGCATTATGAGCTCTTCCTCAGCGACGTCTCACATTCTCACCCCATTCCTCTCACACTCTTTTTATTGATCTCTGTATATGTGTTCCGCTTTTCTGCGAAATTTTTCCCAATTGAATTTCGCGCACTTCTTTCCTCAAAGCCAAATGCGGGCTGAAAAAAAGTACGCAATGTTGGGTTGCATCTGTAGGCATCGTAATCGCCGAAAACTGGAGCACGAAATTCAATAGCGAATTTACAGCGCTGGAAATATTTGCGAGTTGCGGGAATTTCGCGGAAAGTATAGTACTTTTCTGAAATGATGTTTTTGAGGCAAAGCCTGTTGTTGTTTTAGTTTTTCCCCAGATGGTAGATTCAGTTGACACCAATTTGACCTGGAATGTGGTAGGTTGATTTGGTTGTTAAAATATTAATAGAACTCTTAACCATATCTTGGTGTTATTGCTGCAGTAGTATAAGTTACATGTACTACAGGAATTTTGCGGTATGCGGTGACAGTCAAGCCCCACAAATAGTCTATGAAGCAAGCCAGCCATTTTTTTTTATTAATAATCCTGATTATAGAGTCATTTGTGATGACAGGGCAGGGTAGGGTCAAAACTTGGTAGCTCATTGGAGATCCCTTTGCTTTTATCCGTTTTCTTACGTCTCATTCATAGTTTCTGTTAGGGTTTGAAAACTGTACACTATCTTGTAATTTAGGTTAGGTTAGATGGCTGATCAAAGATCACACGTGGACTACTATATGTAATCCTTTGTGAGGCCATTGAAAAGAGGAACTTCTGTGTTCGAACTTACAAATTAGCAGAGATACTTATTAGCAGAGATACTTATAGCAGTGGTCTAATAACCATTCCCGCCAGCTCGGTGAGTTGTCTGAAAGTATGCGCCCCAAGTGCTTAAGTCTTGACCTACCAAACACGGGACAATCAAGAATAAAGTGTTAATTGCTTTCCACCTTAAGGCAGTGGAATGGGCTTTAATGCACCACACACCATCTTGTAGATTAGGCTCGTTTTCTTTTGTAGTTTTATGAGCTGAACAATTTGTTCCAAATTTCTCATAGTTACCTTGGTTCCCACACACAAAAGAGAAACGCGAATATGAAAGTGAGAACAACGCAAGATGTAAAGCTTTCCAACGGGGTCTATCGTGATAGGTTATTATAAAATTCGTGAAGAAATCGATCCTTCATTTAAAGAGAACGAAGACATAGAAAAATAGAAAGCAAGTCAAACCCGAAAATGGTGATACATTAATTATATGACAACTTCAATAAAAAGAGCAACATTTTCTCCAACTCCGATTCATTTCTTAGGACTGCTACTTACGCAGGGATCAGTCAGTTACTCTCCATGTTATTTCTTTTAAATTAGACTTCTAGTCAGCATGAATAAATATAACTCCAAATTTTATACGCCAACAAATCGTATTTTCCGCTTAACCTCACAAAATTATATATTTACATTTCTACAAGTATTTCAGCACTTAAAATTTTATTCTTTCAGCTAAAAAATGAAGCAAAACTAAAAAAAATTCTTGGCATTTTTCTACAATTCACATACCAAGTAGCTTTTAACTTTTGTGCATATTTTACTGTTTCAGCGTTAGTTACCGTTACACTCGCACTCACGCATACATATGCAAACTTTTTCGTAAATAACATAAAATTTTATTTTCGTGAATTTCTTTATTTCGTCTGATTGTATGTGTATCTATGGATGTATGTGTGAAAGTGAGTGGCAAAAGACTTGGCAGCGAGTTATTTACATTGTTCCAGCCAGCGAATGCTGGACCCACCCACCTGCGCGGATAAGCGTGCAGCAATCTCACAGCTCCTCAACGGCAAGCTCTGCAGTGGTGTTGCAGTGCTTCAGGCGCGCTCAGGTAGCTCGCTGGCCATTGAAGAGCGTATAAATTCTATTTGCAGCAGCACTTCTTATGCACAACCCTTTACACTGTTTCCTGCCTCAGCGATGGCAGAGTGATGGCCAGCACTATGTGCATGGTATGGTGTGTGGCCTGATGGCAGGCGCTGGTGTATGAACTGTTGCATTTTGCATTTTTCGTTTGTTTCTTGTGTAAATATTAATGTTGCCTTACGGATTAAGCGAATTGTTTGCGCACCAAATAAAAGAACACGCATAAAAGCGTGTGTAAAAAGTAAGAAAATATCAAAAGCTGGCGAAGGCGGGTGAAAGTGGGGAGTCTGCAAAATACTGACTGAAAAATATACGAGTTGGCCACGTTTGGCGGCATTGATAGAAGAGCGCCAGGCAAAGCAAGAATACCGTAAATGAAGAAGGCGAGTTGGGTGCCTCGTAAGCGAAGTTGGCTGCGGTAACGAATGAGCTTGCTGTAGATGAATGTTTTCTGTGCACTTTTGGAAAAGTAGCGAAATTTTTTAACTGTAAAATGTGGTATAACTTATAACTTATGATTTTTTAGTAAGAGTGAGGAAGGCGAAGGAAGCTGCCACCTCATAATAATATGTGACCTGGTCTACGAAAAGGGGGCTTAGGTGTCAAAAAAAAAAAAATAAAAAAAAAAATTAAAAAAAATAGCTTAAAGAATATAAAAAATAAAAAAAAATAAAAAAAAAATAAAAAAATAAAAAAAATTGATTTTTTGACACCTAAGCCCCCTTTTCGTAGACCAGGTCTAACATTAAATGTTGTGTGCCATGACTGACAATAGTAAATAGGAAATCAACGTTTCTACTGCATTGAAGAGGTTTTTAAGTTACGAATATCCTCTGTTTTTTAAGCTATTTTTCGGTAGTTTGATTGAATTTTGGGATATGTTTTATCAGGACTTATATACAAGAATCTTGTGTCAAATATTTTTGTTTGAACATTTTCCGTTCCTGCTCCCTGAGAGTCCAAGTAAGACCTATGTATTGAATTAAAGATTTCAAAGCTTGTGTTCCATAAAAAATGCTTCCATATCCAGAGCTCTTGAATTCAAATAATCCAATTGTCTTAAAAACGTAAAGTATTGGAGTTTATGTCAAGAAATCTCTTCAAAGAAAGCGTCTATTTGGACCAGATGTAATGCATGTACTTGAAAACGTCCATCGGTCTTCAAGTGATAACCACTTTTGAAACAGCATTGAGTTCTTGCTGTGTTGCAGGTCTCTCGTGTCGAGGCTTTTATGGTACTATTTTTTAAAAATGGAAAGTTTCGACTTCTATAGACTACAATGTAGCAGCTCCTGGTTTTTCGTAAGTTCTGATCTGTTTTAATCGCAATTTGAGCTCATGCAATTTATTCTGGATATTGTAGAACATTTAACCCCTACTTCTACGAACTTGACTCTGACCTGTCTAATGAAAGTATTGCATGCAATGAGTCTCTGCAGCATTCTAACCAGCTATTCGTCTCAATAATGGTCCAACACCGTCGAACAAGCTCGTTCTCAGTGTTTCCCATTAGATGTTTTCGTTCACAATAACAACCCAACGTTCCAAGACAAGGTTTCTCTCAAACAAGGCTTGGAAACACATAACAAAAGAACTTATTTAAGGAAATAAGAAGAATCATATTATCTACTTGAAGTTTCCGATTGGTTTTTGAGGTGCTTTAGCTTTCAGACGTCCGTGGGCCCACTGGACCGTACGTCACTTTTATTTAGAAGATTATTTTTTAAGTCTAAACCCTGATTATGCAGTATAGGTAAACAAGTTTATAGCTGTATACATTCCTCCTTCCATTTCTATTTTTTATTATTACTTTTTTTTTTACTTCGTTCTTTCTACCACGTCTAGTGCCGCTCAGCCGTGATTCCACAGACTCTTTAATTTGCATTTCAAACGCATTGAAGCACAATTTGTTGCGAATTGCAAAGTATGCAACAATGCAGCTAGTGATCGGCCGAGTTAGAAAAGAAAAACAACAACAAAGCAAATACTGCAAATATTTAGAGGCGGTCACACCACTACAATACCATTTGTGTTCCTACGACATTGCTCGCGGGTGCATAAATTGAGCGCTAGAGCTCAACGCTAGACCATCTAACTTTTTGCCTCTTGATTCCGTATGTATATGTATGCCTTCTTCCCGCCTCAATTGCTCAGCGACTTTTGCATTCCGTTTTGTGTGCTGATACTCGTATTTGTTTTTTTTCGTAGTCTACTTTTTGGCGCACATAATATTTTTTAAACTTATTTCTTTATTTTTTTTAGTTATTTTAATACATTTTGTTTCTTTTCTTCTTTTTAACTTTTTACTCTGCATCAATGACCTGTTTCAGTGCGCGCTTTCGTTGTCAACCGCCTCGCTGTCTTCCTTCCCTACAAGCTTTGACAATAGCATTTAACTGCGCGCTTATCGATTCGTTATTGCTTTGTTTTGTTCACTCCAGCTACTCTACTCCCCCTTTTATTTCATTATATGCATTCGCCTTATAATATTTCTCTATTTTCGATTTCCCTTCAAGCACTTTATTCCCTTTCACAAAAGCCGCAGCGCACAACTGTTATCTTTATGGGTTTATAGTCTGCTTTTAGGTGCCGGCGAGTTGACTTTCTTCACTTTGGCGCGTATACTTTTTAGCTTCTTTGTTGTTGTGTGAATGCTGCAGTCGCTGAGTCACGTCTTTGGCGCCTCCACAGCAGCAGAAACATAGTCCTCATGGCCCCTTCAATATACTCGTAATAATCCGCCCACACTTTGTCGTCGCTTAACTTACTTGTCTTATCTGCGCTCAAAGTTGCAACGTTGCAAAGGCCGTGATTTCACCCTTGACTGCCAGCTCCTTAACTTCAAACTCCTGCATATGTTCTTGCACTGAACAAAGCTTGTCGCCTGGTTTTTGTTAGTTGCCGCATTAAATTTGCCACTTTTGTCTCACTGATTTACAGTTTCAAAGGATGCATTTTACTTCTTTGCCCGCGTCGAATTCGATTTGAGTTGAGAGTGCACTCAACCTTCCACTGCTGCTTGCTTAGGTTTGGTATTCTTTGGTAATGACTGTTGCTTCAATATGAAATTGAAAGTCAGAAATGTTCATTAAAGTTATTTAAACACCGAGTTGGGTGATTATAGCGACTATCCAACTTTTCGATATCAACTTTGTGGCACGATTTGTATTTTCTTTCAAAATATGCAGTTTCGGTGATCACATTTTAAGTTGACGGAGATTTCTTACCAACGAGCATTATTTTTTGTTCTGAGAACAGAAGATAGTCACTCGGAGTCAGATCTTGAGAATACAGTGGATGTGGAAACAATTTAAATCCCAATTCATGGATCATTGACTTGTGACATGGTGCATTGTCTTCTTCTTTTTCTTCAAATGCGGCCGTTTTTCGGCGATTTCGTTCTTCATACGATCCAATAACGCTATGGTCATTCCTTTTTTAGGGTAGTCAATTATTCCATGCGTATCCCGAATGTCATAACCTTGCCACCCGAATGTTGCATTTTTCCACGTTATGGGACGGGTCCATCGTGTGCAGTCCACTCGAGTGGCGGTCAATTGGAGTGAAAAGATGGTACCATGTTTCATCTACTGTTACATCTAAAACGTAAAATTATCTACTTATTGAAGTGTTTTCTGAATAAATCCATTGATGGATGCGATGTGTGAGAAGCGGCACCATTTTGTTGAAACCAAATGTCGCCCAGATCCCGAGCTTCAATTTCAGGTATCAAATAGGCGGTTATCATGGCGCGGTAACCTTCGCCATTGACGGTTAAGTTTTCACCAGCATCATTTCTAAGGAAATATGGACATTCCACCGGCCTACAAACCACACCAATCCATTGGTGCATCTCTTCAGGTAGCTCTTCCTTCCAAATACGACAAGCTGGCTTACTTACAAACACATTGAGCCAAAAATGGGCTTCTACGTTGAACAGAATTTGGCTCGAAAATTTCGCTTGGGAAGGTCGAGTGGCCTCAGTTTTTGCACAAGCTGTATTTTGTACGCTTTCAATTTAAGATCACGACGTAAAATGCCCTAAGTCGTTCCATACGTCAGTCCGAGTTGCTGCGAACGGCGCCGAATCGACTGTCAACAGTATACATGTAGAAACTCAGCTACGGCTGCTATACTGGGCTTGTCCGGAAAGTAATAGGACTGATTTTCTTCCGCCGCGACTGTACTCCGAAGCCTGTGCGCACCGACTGGACTCGGTAGAGGACGTTTCTAGCTAACGAACGAGCGGCTGGTCAGTTAGCTCTGAACACCTGAAGAGTCAGCACAAGGTGTTTCTGTGAGTGACCGAAAATGTAGCGGTCCTTAGAGCAGAGGTACGCAATTAAATTTTTTGTGAAACTCGATGAATCTGCGACATAGACGTTTTATATGATCAGGCAGGCTTACTCAGATGTTGCTTTAGCAAGAAGTGGTGTATTTCGTTGGCACCAGGTCTTTCTGGATGTCCAGGAAGTGGTCGCTGATGAAGACCGTGCTGGGAGAACTACGACTTCGAGAAATACCGACAATGTGACTCGTGTGCGCAAAGTTTTGAACTCAGACCGTCGACTAAGTATTCGTTTAATTGCCCAGATTTTAAATTTATCAAAATCCGTGCTCCATGACATTGTAACGGAATACTTGAACATGAGCAAGGTGTGCGGGAAGATGGTTCTACTGACGAACAGGAATTGCGGCGAGTGGAAGTACGCCAAGAAAATTTGAACTTCACACATGTTCCCCCAATTTTTGAATAACGTACTCGCAGATGACGATTCATGGATCTTTGAGTATGATCCCGAGATAAAGAGGCAATCTTCCTTTTCAGAGGGGATCCAAGCAGCATGCACCTAGGATCTAAAGGCTATTCCGGAGAATGCCTTCCGCGACGCCTTGAATGCTCAGAAATCGCGCTGGCAGCGCTGAATCGACGTAGTAAGAGCCTATTTTGAAAGTTTTTAAAGAATTGTAACGATTGGTTCAATAAATTTTTTTTTTAAATCGACTCAGTCCTTTTACTTTCCGGACGGAGTGAATTTTTGTATATTCTTCCCTGCGTGCTGGACGTGATTTATTCGGTCGAATATTATCTGTCAAAAAAATGCTATTGAAAAAAGTAGCTCTACTTGGATCTCACGTAAGTATGTGTACAATATTCGACATAGTCGGGTTTCCAACAACTTGGACTTTGAAGTCTATGAAGCCTAAGTCAAAGTACATACATTCCCATTGAGTAGATATACAAGAGATCAAAAATATCAATCGACGTTACATTATCCTCGTTATCCTAAGTCTATTTGGAAAGCATTTGTTTACCTTGACTAATATATTGGTTTGTCAAAAAAGTCTTGCGGTATTTTTATTGAATCAATTCGTGTGGCACCCATACATCGAGCTTCTTAGTGACTCCAAGCTTTTTCAAATGGTTTATAACGGTTTGATGACTCATGCCCAGCTCTTGACTGATGCTACGGCTGCTACTATGCCAATGACTACCACAGCGCCATCTAAAGGGTTTAAGCTTGTGTAGAACACTCCGGGACTGTCATTTATTGAAGTCGATGGAATGAGTTTTAAGTAAAAGGTGTTCTACCATTTTCGAGCATATTTAATGTATGCTATCAACGACTGTTAAATCAGCAACATATTCACATTCTCATATAAAATCACTGTTATATGAAATCTCATTTTCACTCACTTACAATAAATGCTCAATAAATAGTAATAGAAACTAACTATATGACCCCTTCAAACAGCGCTACCCAAGCAGTTGCACCCTATTTGTAGACAGTCTCTTATTACACCCAGAGGAGCTGTAGAAATGAAAATGCTGCACACAAAACATTGCAGATTTTGTATTTAATTCTCGAATTCTTTAACATTCAACAAAAATTCCACCCGTTAACATAGCATACGCCAGCAAATCCCTTTCTCAGCACACAATAGTTGAATGCGAAGCGCAAAATGAAACCGCAAACTCACCTTAAATGCAACCGTTTAATCGAAGTGAAAAAATGCCAGCTATGCATTTATTTATACGGATGCGTATTGTCCCACTTTTAACACGATCATGTGGTTGTTGCCATCGAAATGCGCTACTGATTGCATACAATGAAAGCATATACATATATTCACGTACGGAATGTACTTCCATGTATACATATGTACATATATGTATATATTTATAAGAATACTCAAAAAGTTGTTTGAAAGGAAAAAGCGTCATTGTTGCATTCAAGCCGGCATTAAATTCGAGTGCATGCCTGCCAAAGCGACTACATACCTACTTACAGCTGCGGTCATAATAATATGAATGAACCAACCCTTAAAACAAAATAAGATATTTTTTCTCGTAAGAGTTTCATTTAACTCAAAATATTCTTCGATTTATACTTTCGGCTTAATTACTAAAGCTATGATATTGGGTTATTAAAAATATTTTAGACCAAAATATTACTAAAGACCACAATTTGCCGATTTCAAGACGTTCTTAAGAATTGAGACTGGCTCAAACGCCAACCTGGCGAATTTATGTCAAATTTTGAGAAAGGATTTGGATTTGTTTTCAAATCTAATTGTTCTCACTCAAGAACCCATTGGACCACCGTCAACGAAGTTCAAGAAAATCATCTTCTCCGATGAGACTCACTTTCATCTGATTGGTGCGGTAAATATACAAAACTGTCGATTCTGTTGCGAAAAAAATCCACAATTTATTCATGAACAACCACTACATTCACCTAAATCGACAGTTTGATGTGATATTTAGTCTGGTGGAATCACTGATAGGTACTTATTTCGAAATAAAGCTGGAAAAACGAAATCAAGAGCAACGCGTCGCCCGAAAAAAACTCGCATGAGCAAGTCGAAGGTGAAAACGATAATTATTGCCTTTTTTGATAGCCGTGGAATCGTCCACAAAGAATTCGTTCCACCGGAGAAAACTGTGAATCAAGTCTACTATTGCCAAGTACTCGAAAGATTGCGAAAACGAGTCAACAGGGTGCGCCCAGACATCGCTCGTAACTGGATCCTTCATCACGACAACGCGCCGTACCACACCGCCCTCAGCGTGTCCCAGTATTTGGCCTCTAAAGGGATCGCCGTGTTGCAACAGCCGCCTTATTCGCCTGACATGTCACCCTGTGACTTTTTTTGTTTTCTAAAACAAAATCGGTGGTCAGTCGATTACGGACATCCAGGCAGCGGTGACGAGGGTACTCGCGGACATCCCAGTCGAAGCGTTCCAGAAATGTTACGAAGCATGGGAAACGCACTGGAATCGCTGTATTGCTGCCCAAGGAGACTACTTTGAAGAGGATGGCAGAGTTGTAGAATAATTTTATATAATTTAACTTATTTTTTTATATTTATAATGAGCTTTAATGAACCAAATATGTACCATTTTGGTCGACCACTTTTTCCATTTTTCCGCTAGAGACATTATTCCATCAGTGTACAACTTTTCTGGTTTCTCGGCGAAAAACTGTCACAAGTAATTTTAACAGGCTTCTCTTGAAGCCAAATTTACTCCATTAAGGGAGTTCTAGATTGACCGAAACAAATGGTAGTCCGATAGTGCAAGGTCAGGGCTATAAGGTGGATGCATCAAAACTTTTCAGCCAAGTTCTACAAGTTTTTTCCGAGTCACCAAAGATGTGTGTGGTCTAGCGTTGTCCAAATGGAAGATCAGATTCTGTTGATCAGTTCTGGCGGTTTTTTTTTTCTATTGCCATCTTCAATCTCATCAGTTGTTGACAGTAAAATGTAGAATCAATCGATTTTCGAAGAATTCCTTTCCAATCTCACCTAACACTTAGCATAACCTTTCGAGGTGTACTTTACCACACTCGGATCATGATCTTTTTCGCACTTTTCTGACGAATTTTAAGCATTTTTTGTCTTCTCTTACCATTTGCTTCTGAATTATATAATTTATTTAATCGATTATGATCGGACTTGGTTCACGATGGGCATAACTGCTGACCTATTTTCTGTCATAGACTACTTACTATTTAATCCCCATCCATATACAATGTGCTATATATTTTTTTGCAGCCAATCGCTTTATTTAGTCACAAAAATTAAAGATATTCTTTGTGTATCACAAGTTTTAAATATTAATCCTTTAGTAGCATGACTTCGCTACTATTTTCTGGACCCCAACCGAGCTCAAGAAGCATTGTTCAGCAAACATCACCAAAGCGGCAACGAGATCCTTTTGGCCCAGAGAGACGTAAGAGGCTCACTGATTTCTTTGCTCTTTACGAGACTCAATTAATATCAAGTACGTCTAGAAACTTTGTACCATAAACCAAACTAAAGTAAAAGCATCTGAGTATACTTTCGGCAAACAAAGATTGGGATAAAAAAATATACGACAAAGTTCTTTATCGTTAAACCTTTTGATCTACAGTTTTGAGTTCTTGACAACACAACGGACTGGCATTCTTAGCTACATAAGAAAATGGGACCCTTTTTGACTTCATATAAATCAGCCACGTTACCTAAGCTAATTTATTCTAAACCCTTTTCATCATTTTCGCACGCTTTCTGTTACTCTCTGCTTTTTAGGCGTAGATTTCTTCCCTCGTGCCAATATTAAACAGAGTATAGTATTGAAAAAAGTTTCCTTTAAAAGTATATTCGATTCACCAAGCGTTTGAGAGTTGACAATTGAATAAACTCATTGCAATTTTGTGCTGACATGTTCTCTTAGACATTCACAATTCAGTCCAACTTCTCTCTTTGACGAAATGTTTCATTTCGTGCTAAATAAGATTTTAAGAACTCTATGACTTCAAATAGCATCCATCATTACGTGTTCTCTAAACAGCTATATCTTACTTCAAATATTGAGTTTTTAAAAATTGTTAAATATTATAATATCAATGAGAAAAGTAAGTATATTTTCATTTTAGATAGTAAACCCGTAAGGCATTGGCGATAATAAAACTGTTCTAAAATTAGAACAACAAGTTGAATAATAATGATACTTCTTATATCAAAATAGCGACGGCAGAAATGACGAATCGAAGACGCTTACTTTTGAAATATTTTTCAATCTCCGATTCCTCATCCTCTCTCTCACTCCGGACTATACCACTGTGACGCATTAAAAACTAGGGGAATTTCGTGAATTCAAACTTCTTTGAACGTACTCAACTATAGTCAAGATTTTTTTTCTTTTCAAAAATGTTGAAAAATGACGGAGTTATGGGCTGTGGTTGAGGGTGCCAAAAAAAAAAAGTCCCCCAATTGCTGGCATGGTTCCGGCCGGATGAGTAGCTGAAGAAAAAAATTTGAAAATTAATGAATTAAACTTAAAGATATTTCCTATATAATGACCTACAATCTTTGAAAAATATAAAAAATTAACAAAATGGCGTAATTTTGAAAAAAAAAATTATAATTTTTTTAGTTAAAAATGCCTTTTTTGAATCCAAATTGACAATTTTTAACCAATCAAAAAGATCGTAGGTCATTGTATAGTAAATGTATTCAAAAATACTCAGTTTTAATTTTGAAAAATGTCGTTTCGAGAAAAACGCGTTTAAAGTTTCACTTGTATATGTTTGCACCTCCGAGCGGTCGCTCTTTAGAACGCTGCCATCCAAAAACTATTCAAGATACGACCTTCCCGATTTCACAGGATTTTATGGAAATATTATATATCGAAAAAGCAAATAAAAAAATTTTTCTTTTTTCGAAAGTGTCACACTGGTATAGCCCCTTAAAGCAAACTCCAGTATCAATGCCGAGATTGTGTGAAAACGCTTTTGCTTTGAAATTTTAATTATCGACTGGACGAAGTGCTATCTTGTTGTTTTTCCATTTGATTGGCAGTCGCGCCTATTATTCTGAACGCAGCTGTAAATATAATAGTGTATTTTATGAAAGAATTCGGCATTGCCACACAGCCTTTGGAAAGAAATGAGTGAAAATTTTAATTAACAAATAAATATGTATCCATTGTGATTTCATACATGTATATGTACATATGTATGGAGGTATTATATGCGTGGAGACTTGGGCATATAATGCAAAAATTACAACAGCTCGCAAAACGTGCCAGATATGTGTGAATGTATTTAAGTATGCAAGAATGTGAGTATATACATATACATTAGGGTGATTAAAAAAAAAAAATTTTTATTCGATTGGTACTCGGAAAAATAAGTTCCTAGACACCTTTAAAAAAGCTTCTTCAAATATGAGTTTTTAATTGTAGCGGGAAGGTCCTCCTACAAACAGTTTTCTATTTTTTCTTATTATCAGATAGAAAAATTTATATCCCGTTTCCAACTACTTGAAAAAATATCTTGTTCCTTAGATTTTGTAGGAAATTAAATGCTCTACAGAAAAGGTCTTCTATGATTTTTTCGTAAACCCAACCGTTTAAAAGATATTATTAGTTAATTTGATTAATAAAGTTTGATTATTTTTGGGAAATTTTTTTATTTCTTATGGATTTTATAACTCAATGAAAAAATCATTATGAATGAGAGGCTTTCTTAGAGGTGTCTAGGGACCTATTTTTTTGAGTACCAATCGAAAAAAAAATTTTTTTGAGTCACCCTAATATACATGTATATTCGTATGCATTATGGGCTAAAATGGAAACTGTAACGACATATAACCACACATATAAATATGTATTGTTCATATACACACACGCGCATGCAAATATGCCACATTAAACCCACCCAACGTTGGCAATGATATTTCGCTTTCCCAGGCATGCAACTACAATCCGTCGACGCATTTCCGCTGCAATTACCAACGGGTATTTCGCGCGCATAACTTACCTTTAAACACTTGTTCGTACGTTGGTATGTGTGCGGATATGTGCGTGTGTGATAGTTTTTTCGCATGGCAGGCGACCAAGGCTCACCGGAATGCAGTTGTGCTGAAATGAAATAAAAGCGGCGTCAACACTAGTTCCTATCAACTGCACATACGTTGGAAATATTATAATATATATGTATGTGTATGTAGATATGTGTATATATATGTTTACACATTTTTGTATATATTATATGTGCAGCAGCGAGGCATTGGCTTTTCCCCATTTTTGGTTTAATTTCAATTATTTACACATTTTTATATATAGTTGGCACACATATATATATGTATATACAAGTACATATATATGTATATATATACATACACATAAATATGTAAAAAGTGTGTTAGTCCTGTTCCTGCTGGCTATTAACCACTCCTTGCCCACAAGTACCGCTCGTACAGTGCAGCTCAATGCGGCTCAGCACTTTCGCCTTGATTTTTTTGTTTTGCCTGGGGAATTTCGTTGGTTGTTTCTCTTAATTTTTATTTCCGCCAGGTGGCTTGTCATAATTTTTTCTCATTTTCCCATTTTCACCTATTTTTCCTCATTTTTTCACAATTTTCCTTTCGTTTATTTGTTTACTGTCGTGATTCGACGCGCTATCATTAACTACAATACAGCTGCTCACCTCACACACACACACATAATCTGTACAGTATTTACATATATATATGTACATACATATGTCTGTGCATAGCATAGCGTATCATCTCGTTGTTCTTTCGGTTTGGTAAGGATAATTGTCGTACATTAAAAATCATAAGAAGCGCCAGCTCGGCAGCTTGCCAAGCAGCCAACTTAACAGTGTGGTTTAATGAAATGCTTAATTAAGTATTTACACACATATTAATCCCATGCAAATGTAGTGATGAAGGCTTTTCGGCCGGCTCCGGTGTGTTTTCCCACTATGTGTGGTATTTAAAGCTTTTCACATCTGTTTGTGCTGGCTTGTCAATGAGTGAGTGAGGGAATACTGATTTTAGCTTTTGGCTGTTTGATATGGTTTCCTTTTATTTGGTTATTTAAATGCTGCGGTAAAGATTAATACTCATGGGTATTTATTGCACTTCACATCATGAATAACACTATTTATCTTATAAAGGGTTGATCGTGTGCTATTAACACGTTTGAATGCTTGTATATTGGCGATGTATGTGAAGAGGAAGAAATTTGAAAGAAACAACAAACTCACCATATCTACCCTGGTCTCGAAAATTATATTAAAAACTGCTACAGAAGCGAATGGAAGTTAATAATTGACCATTTTTAATATAAAATGCATTAAAATGTAAAACCAATCGTTCGAACAGACTGGAGCAGCTCATAGCAGCACCAAACACTCAGCATAACCTTTGAGATGTCAATTCTGGCTTTGCGATCATTTGTTGAACTTCACCACGCTTGGACCATGATCTTTTGCGCACTCATTTCGTCCGATTTCATTTCGTTTGAGCCAAGAATCGGAGATGCTAATTCGGTTCCATTAAATTTTTCGCAGACATTTCATGTGGTACGCAAACATCGAGCTTCTTTTTGCAGTCAGCCTTTTTTAAATGATTCAAACCCGTTTGATGATGAATATTGAGTTCCTTAGCGATGTCATGAGTGTTTATGTGAAGGTCCTGGTCAATATTTTCCATAAATTCAGCGACATTTTTAATGATGGGTCGAAATTTCAAACCAAAGCGAATATCCCTTGACTTTCCAATCCTCAAAACAGTTCTTAAAGTCGCGATTAATATCTTCAATTGACTAAAATCGGTTTCCCGGGAGCGATCATTTCAGTTTGCTGAATGGCCAGAAGGCCCGCAGAGCTAAGTCGCACCACTGAAGATTCTGGTTGAAAATTGGGCGAAAAAATCACGACGAATCGATGTAATATTGTGACAAAAACTAAGAGTTGTCGGTTCATAATTCCGGTCTTTCTTTACGAATAGCTTCGCATAAACGGCACATAACACTCAAATAGTATTCCTTGTTGACAGGTTGGCCGGTCGGAAGGAAAATGGAGCGCACCACACTTCGATAATTGAAGATAACTTTCAACGTAACCGTGATTTTTGACCCGCTTTGACGTGATTTTTTCGGCTTCGGCTCAACTTTGCCACGATATTCGGCCTATTGAACATCTGTTTTGTGATGGCACAAATCGGAAGTTAGAAGTAAAAAGAATTTTATAAGCTGATAAGACGACAGCTGTCATAGCAGCGTTGCGGGTCTTATTGGACGCATATGGTATAAGCACAATTCTCTTCTTTTTTTCAGAGATATCAATTTAATCTAACCTGTTCATATTGGGTTTGATACCATACATTCAAACTTTATTTCGAAGCTCCCTACACAATAATCCTCTTATCAGCAAAATCACGACACTTACAGTAAATTTCGAATCTCATTCTCTTCGTAAAATTTAACGCCTTACTTGCAGTATTGTTCTTCCCTCATCTCACACTTTATGCCAGTCAACACATCTGTTCTAATATGCATTATATTTTCTTGTTTCTTTTCTTTTTTTCGTAATCAACAGGGCATGTTGGTGGTTGTGGCATTACCGAGGAAGTTTCCCAATGGATGGAGAGCATACAAAATTCAGCCGTCGAAGAGTTGCCAGAACCGATGTCGAAGGACGATGTTAGCCAACAAAAGCAACAGCACAAATTAATCAAACCGAACAGCGCGCGAATGACACAAACACAAGATGCTGCCGAACAAGCCAGCGATAATGCTGCACAGCCGACGAGCAAGAAGCAAAAAAAACCTACTGCCACATCAGCAACAGCAACAGGCGGAACAAACGCGCAACAGCGTCCACCGAAAAAATACTCAAGTCCCACAACAGCCTCAACGACGTCGTCATTGCCAACAGCGGGCGGCAACTCAAGGACAGCCAGCAGCATCGTTGGCGAGGATGACTTCAAATATCCTTATCAAAAATACTCCAAAGCTGCAAATTTTCGCTTCGATGACGACGGTGACGCGTGGCGGCCATTTTCGCCGAAGGCACAATCCGATGATATTTATGGCCTGCCAAGCGGCAGCGGTAGCGGCTACTCTGGCGCATTTTATGACCCGGAAACCGGGCGCAAGTATACGCCGCAAAACATGGATCGTGACGAATGGCATGCGAAGGTGCATGAACGTGTGCGTCGCGCTACCGCCGCTAATCCGAATGAGAACAAGAATACCTGTTCACTGTACATACAAACGGATCCGTTGATTTGGCGGCACATACGCGAAGGAATTGCTGATGTAAGTATGAAATAGACGTAAATACTTACTTTGCATAAGTGACTCCCAGGGTGTGCATATGTATTTATGGATATATACCGCTGTAGAGGAGCCACTGGTTCTGCATAAAATTGGTTACTAGTTTGCATATTACACTTGTCGTATGAGCAACGGTTGTTCCAAAAAGTACACATTGGACAAGTTATTTTCAAAGCCATAAATTTAGCTTTATTATAATGACAAGAGATATACATACTTTAAAATAATTTCGGCCAGTGATCGCCGCTGCTAGCTCGACTAAATTCGAGTCGTTAGACGCAATTTTCGACCACTTTTTGCTGCAATTGAGTCCTAGGTCAGCAACAACGCACCGAATATTCTCTTCCGAGGCGGAAATCAGGCTTATCTGTGGTCTTAATCTAGTGGTGTTTAACCACACCATCTTGGAAGCCACTGAACAGGCTTATGAAGCGAGATTTTGCGCTCACCAAGACCTTCCTTCAAGAAATTGAGTAGTATTTGAAACACAGAGGTCATCCGCATCAACATCCTACAGTTCAGGTCCAAAACAAGTTATTAATCTTGGCTCTATAGCGTTTTTCATTGACAGCAAGATTATGGTCGGTTTCATTTATGAAAAAATATGAACCAATGACTGACTCCCTCTGCCCATAGAACACACCAAGCAATAACGTTTTGAGGCTGTAACGCTGTCTAAATACCATCAACTGGTTTAATACGAGTATCACTCTTTAGGCGACAATTTTGTTTAATAACACCGAGGAAAATTTTTTTGTGGAAATCGGGATCGGTGGCCATCTCTTTTTGGACCCATTCACCGAACATGTGACGCCCTTTATGGTCGGCTGGCTTCAATTCTTGCACGAGTTGGATTTTTAAGCCGCAATAAATTCCTTTCTTTTTCCGTTCCTTCCACAAAATTGTTCATAAAGTGGATGGGGACAGCACCGATTGCTGCACACGATGTGAGATGGATTCACTCGGATCTTCGTTGATAACCACACATCTAAAGAAACAATCTTATAATAATTCCACGAATTGAATATAACTGAATTAATACTTGTGAGGTACTTACTTGTTGTTTCTGATAACCATATTGTCCTTTCTATAGGGTGATCTATAAGGAAAAAACACAGAAACTTCAAATATAACGGAGAACGTTTATTATCATTCGAAAAAACATTTTTTGGTGTTTATTTTTTGAACATTGTTGATTTCAATCTTCAATGTCCAATCTTCAATGACTCGTTCGAGCATTTCGACTGGTAACTAGCGAATGGCGTGTTTTTTGCTCCAAGGCCTTAATCGAAGTGAGATTGTCCGCATGGACTTTTAACTTCACGTATCCTTACAAGAAAAAGTCTTAAAAGTTCGGCCCAATACTTGAAATTATCTTCTCACCGAAGTGTTCTCTCAATAAAAGTGGCGCCGTCTTTTTAAAAACATATGTCACCGAGATCACAAGTTTCAATATCAGGCATCAAATATAGTTTGAATCTCGTACTTTAGATCTTGAATTGTTTCTGGATGGTTGGCGTAACATTTATCTTTAACAGCTCCCCACAGAAAATAGTCCAACGGAGTTAAACCGCAGCTTCTGGGGGCCAATTCACATCACCTCTTTTGATGATTATGCGATTTTCGAAGATAGGGCGTCAAAGATTGAGTGTAGCGTTTGCTGTATGACACGTAGCGCCGTCCTGATGGAACCAAATGTTATCCAAGTCTTCCTCTTCAATTTGCTTGAAGAAAAATTCGGTTAACATTGTGCGATATGGCTCATTGATGGTCACGGTTCCTTTTTAATTTTCGAAGATAAATTGGCCAATGATTCCACCAGACCAAAATCCGTACCATACAGTGATTCGTGCTGCATGCATTGACTTCTCGACGATTACATGCGGGTTTTCTGTGCCCCAAATGCGACAATTCTGCTTGTTAACATAACCATCGAGGTGGAAATGAGCCTCGTCCGAAAAGATGATTTTTCGGTAAAATTGACCATCCACTTGACTCACCACTTTGGAAAAAAGTTTTCAGTATTTCCCAGTTTTCTTCTAATGATTAGCGACCCATTTCGTAAATTTTAGACTTTTTACTGAATATTTGTCACTTTCCGAATTTGATGTTTTCAATGTCGAATTATAGACAATTCAAATTTAAAACGTTAGATGGCCCACCCTTTAGTAGGTTACAATGGCGCGATAACGTTTTACTCCTTTACATACACATTTAGACAGAAATGGGCCGCAGCGATGAACAAAATTTGGCTCGAAACCCTTGGATCTTCTTGGAACTTTTCAAAATCCCATAAGGCAAAGCAATGTCGCTTGGGCAAGTCGAGCGGCTTCAGTTCTTGCACAGACTGTAAGCTGTACGCTTTCAATTTAAGATCTCGACTTAAATTCGCCAAGTCGTTCCACAGTCTTCATGTACACTCTCAGCTATGGCTACTATATTTTCTTTCCTGGGTGCTGGACGTCGTCTTTTCCATCGAATATTATCCAATAACGAATGCTGGGTCTCAAGATGATGGTGTTGCGTACAGTACACTCAGTAGGCCAATTATGTTAACCATAAGTTGAGCATGGCTCCTGAAACACTCTCTTTACAGGACGTGAATTTTCGTAATAAAGTTGAACGATTTGTCAACATTGTTCAGGCGTAAGTATTTCCTTAATGAAAAGCCAAAAAATACTGAACAAAAATAACATGACAGCTTGACACGACTCACGCGTGATCTGTCAAAAAACGGCTTTTGCAAAAAGTACCGCTTCTTGGATCACTCTTTTTTTTTTATCAAATTAGTACTCTTCCGAGGAAAAATGGGAATGACAGAAATTTTATTCATTTAACTGTATTACTTCTAAATTCAATTGTTTTTTGGTCAGTTTACGGTTATTCCACCCTCGTTAAAACTAATTTGCATTGTCTTGAATTTTTGTAAAACTTTTTGCAGACTTTTTAATGAACATTTTTACTGTAAACTAATTTTCTCTATGTCGCTGCTGGTTCTATAACTTTCGAAAAGTTTTTACTCATCAATAAAATAACTCTACCATTGATGATTGGAACAGTCTTATACAATATATAGTATAACCGCATATTTTTAGTAACCGATAAATGGAATGCTTCAAATAGCTGCTGGTTTATTATTTGAGCTTTTTTTGTAGCACCGGGAGTTTTTATACTATGTGAAGAATAGTAAATTCTTTCACAAACACTTTAAGATTTTACTGTGAACCGGAGCTGACACACATTCTTTATCTTAATCGGGGAGTACTGGTGATCATGAAAACTAAGTACTCATTGTGCTAGTTTTGAATTAGTTTTCTATTAATACTGGAAACATTTAGATGACACTGTGTTTCACATTTTACTCTCTCATCTTTTTAATACTTTTTGTTCTCCTAGCTAGACATTTTTTTGTTCTTCTCTTCTTTAATTCCCTTGTTTTTGTAATTGTTTATCTCTTATGCGCTGACTCCGAAATATCCGCTTGTTTACTTGTTTTTTTTTTAACAATTTTTGCATAAATTCACTACCCGCTCGGATGTTCAGCTCATGCGATTTGACAGTAGATACCTGTTGTCGGATAAAATGGTGGGGTAAAGTGAAAAAATCATTGTGTATGCGGAATGATTTAACGGCGTTTTAAAGGCATGTAGTATGTTTTAACTTGAGTGGGTGGAAAAAACAGTAAGCAGGGGAAGTTCGGTTAATGGTAAATGCAACCTGAAAGCGACGTGATTTTAAAAATTTTAATACTGAACCACTACTTTCATAAATTTTTTTGAGAGACACCGAAACTTTATCTCTTACATTTTCTTAAAAATATATATTTTTATATCTATAAAGAGGTGATAATAAGAGATAATAAGAGAATTTCTTTTTTGATAATTATCAAAAAGAAACGTTTAGATATTTTTAAGTAAAAGCCGAAAATTAATTAAAAGTTGAGAGTACAATTAAGTACGAGGTGTTTTCAAAAATTTTAAATTCAAAATTTAGCGGTTTCGGTTTGGTAATGTTAAATGACGACTGAGTCTAAAGCGACAACATTAAAATAGACATATTAAGAAATATTTTTTTCAAAAAACGAAAGTTCCCGTTCCTTTTTGAACAAGCCTTATATGTTATTTTAAATCAGGACCAGAAGAAAACAACTCTAAGTTTTTTACTAAGTACTTACTCATCAAACATGAAGTTGAACGTCAATTCAGTGGTGGTATTTCCTCAATTTACTTTCAAATTATTGAACACACAGACCAAAAAGGTCTCAACCAGGCGAGATTATTTCATTGTGTAGAAGTAAAGCTGCATACTTTTAAACCAATCTTAACTAGTTTTTGGAATCAACTTTTCATAGAAACTGTTGAATATAACCGAGATGCTTCGAAATTAACAAGTTGAGCTTTAAGGTTATAAAAACCTATGACCGGTTTATGGATTTAAGGAAATATTCTTCTTGGCAAAAATAGAACAAATAAGTGCTATTTTACACCGACGGATTTTTCGTATTCTTAACCTCACTTTCTCGCACCTTGATGGTTTTTAATTTAAAAAATTAGATCCAAAAATGGATACTTCCAAAGCTAATATTGTTAAGACTGTTTTAAAATAGAGATACATATATCTGCAGCTTGCCTTGCAAACCCTTCTTCTTAATTGGCGCATACACCGCTTACGCGATTATAGCCGAGTTAACAACAGCGCGCCAGTCGTTTCTTCTCTTCGCTACGTGGCGCCAATTGGATATTCCAAGCGAGACCAGGTCCTTCTCTACTTGGTCCTTCCAACGGAGTGGAGGTCTTCCTCTTCCTCTGCTTCCCGCGGCGGGTACTGCGTCGAATACTTTCAGAGCTGGAGTGTTTTCATCCATCCGGACAACATGACCTAGCCAGCGTAGCCGCTGTCTTTTAATTCGCTGAACTGTGTCAATGTCGTCGTATATCTCGTACAGCTCATCGTTCCATCGAATGCGATATTCGCCGTGACCAAAGCACAAAAGACCATAAATCTTTCGCAGAACTTTTCTCTCGAAAACTCGCAACGTCGACTCATCCGTTTTTGACATCGTCCAAACCTCTGCACCATATAGCAGGACGGGAATTATGAGTGACTTATAGAGTTTGGTTTTTGTTTGTCGAGAGAGGACTTTGCTTCTCTATTGCCTACTCAGTCCGAAGGAGCACCTGTTGGCAAAAGTTATCCTGCGTTGGATTTCTAGGCTGACATTGTTGGTGGTGTTTACGCTGGTTCCAAGATAGACGAAATTATCTACAACTTCAAAGTTATGACTCTCACGACTGTTTGTTTGATGACAGGAGATATTTCGTCTTGCCCTCGTTCACTGCCAGACCCATTTGTTTTCTTTCCTTGTCCAGCGTAGAGAAAGCAGAACTAACGGCGCGGGTGTTGAGGCTGATGATATCAATATCATCGGCATACGCCAGCAGTTGTACACTCTTATAGAAGATGGTACCTTCTCTATTTAGTTCTGCAGCTCGAACTATTTTCTCCAGAAGCAGGTTGAAAAAGTCGCACGATAGGGAATCGCCTTGTCTGAAACCTTGTTTGGTATCGAACGGTTCGGAGAGGTCCTTCCCGATTCTGACGGAGCTTTTGGTGTTGCTCAACTTCAGCTCACACAGCCGCAAGAAAATGAAGACCTTATAAAATATAAATAAATGATAACGCGACGAGTTGAACCGACTTAGTACTGGTCGCCTGGACTGTCTACATATAAGGTACTACTCTCTCACTTTTGAGGTATCGCTCTGAAATTTTGCAAACGTTCTTTTATCTTCAACGAGCTCCTCATTTGTTCGAACCGCCGATATCGGATTATGCTATAATGATAGCTGTCATACAAACTGACCGATCAAAATCAAGTTCTTTTGTGAAAAAAGTTTTTATTTGAAAAGATATCTTCACGAAATTTGACACAAAATATTTTCCAAGGCAACGGTACAATATTCGAAAAATACTTTTCAGATCGAACCACTATGTATAGCATACGAGTATATCAACCATACGAACTGAATGCTCACACTTTTTTTTAACTGTTTTTATTTAAGAGGTGTATTCCAGCTTCGGTGCAACCGAAGTTAACCTCAGTTTTTATTTATAAATACACAAATTATTGGGTTTACTAAGTACATATACATTTTCTCGAACTTACAGCATGATCGTGGCCGCAAATATGAGGTTGACGTAAAGACACGTGAGGAGATCACTTCATTAATCGCACATCATGTAACTGCCGTTAATTATATATATCGCAATACGAAATTCGATGGACGTAGCGAGCACCGCAACATACGATTTGAGGTTAGTTTTGAGTGGATCAAACAAAAATGATTAAAATGTAATTAATTGTTGACTTTTCCCGACACCGACCAACAGGTGCAACGCATAAAAATCGATGACGACTCCGCTTGTCGCAATTCATACAATGGTCCGCACAATGCCTTCTGCAATGAGCACATGGATGTGTCGAACTTTTTGAATTTGCATTCGCTGGAGGATCACTCCGACTTTTGTTTAGCCTATGTGTTCACTTATAGGTGAGTAGAATGGGGACAAAACACATTGAACGATTAAATAGTAATTGTGAAAATTCGCTTACACAGAGACTTTACCGGCGGCACGCTGGGCCTAGCTTGGGTAGCCAGCGCCTCGGGTGCATCGGGTGGCATTTGTGAGAAATTCAAGACTTACACCGAAACCGTCGGTGGGCAATATCAAAGCACAAAACGCTCGTTAAATACGGGTATCATAACATTCGTCAACTATAATAGTCGTGTGCCGCCGAAGGTGTCACAACTGACGCTGGCTCACGAGATCGGTCACAATTTCGGTTCACCGGTGAGTTGCAGTTTCACGAGTTTTTTTTTTATTGTTTTCCGCTTTTCTTCAAACTTTAATTTTTACAATCAATATATTCGCAGCATGACTATCCGCTGGAATGTCGTCCTGGTGGCCTCAACGGAAACTTTATTATGTTTGCTAGCGCGACCTCTGGCGATAGGCCGAATAATTCCAAATTCTCACCGTGTTCCATACGCAATATCTCCAATGTACTCGATGTTTTGGTGGGCAATACGAAACGTGACTGCTTCAAGGTATCGGAGGGCGCTTTCTGTGGCAACAAGATCGTCGAATCCGGCGAAGAGTGCGATTGTGGTTTCAACGAGGAGGAATGCAAGGACATTTGCTGCTATCCACGTATCATCAGCGAATACGACCTATCGATGAACAGTTCGGCGAAGGGTTGCACGCGTCGCGCCAAAACGGAATGCTCGCCATCACAGGGACCTTGTTGTCTGTCGAACTCATGCCAGTTTGTGCCATCGAACAATCACCAGAAATGCAAAGAAGAGACGGAATGTTCGTGGTCGAGCACATGCAATGGCACCACAGCCGAGTGTCCGGAGCCGAAGCCGCGTGATGATAAAACAAAATGCAACAACGGCACTGCGCTCTGCATACGCGGTGAATGCTCCGGCAGTATTTGTCTGCTATGGAATATGACCGAGTGTTTCCTCACCTCGCAGGCAGTGCCGCATGTTGACAAGCGTCGCTTGTGCGAACTCGCCTGCCAGAATGGCAATGATACTGGCACTTGCCGCAGCACTAGTGAATTCGCGCATCAATTCGGACTGCCGGAGGGTGGCATTAACCTGCGGCCTGGTTCACCATGCGACAACTTCCAGGGCTATTGTGATGTATTTCTTAAATGTCGCGCCGTTGATGCGGATGGACCGCTGGTGCGGCTGAAGAATTTATTGCTGAATCGCGAAACTTTACTAACCGTGGCGCAGTGGGTCACCGAGTATTGGTACTATGTAGTTATAATGGGCGTTGGCTTTATAATTGTGATGGGCATATTCATTAAGTGCTGCGCCGTGCACACGCCCAGCTCGAATCCGAAGAAGCGTCGCGCGCGTCGCATTAGCGAAACATTACGCGCGCCTATGAATACGCTACGCCGCATGGTGAGTTCGTGTTACATTTATTTTTGCAAACTTTACGCTAATTTAAAACTTCAATTCACAGCAGCGTCATCACCAAGGGCGCGGTGCCGGACCACGCAGCATACCGCCGCCTGCGCACGAACAACGCGGCGGCGTGGCGGCCAACAGTCATCATCGCAGCGCGCATCCGCATCATTGGGACCGTCATCAGGGTGGTCACTCCGTGGTGCCACTGCCTACCGGCGGCCCACAACACAGTCACCATCACGCTTCAGGGCGTACATCGGCAAGCGGCGCAACAGCTGCAGCAGCAAGCGGGCGTGCGCCAGCTAATGGACGTGGCTCGCGGCCGTCAACGCGCCCCACGAGCGGTACACGCAGCACAACACATGGCGGGTATGCAGATGTGCCGCCACCTGGTCTTATAGTCGGTGGTGTAGCCACTGGCGTCAGTAGTGGTGGTGGTGGTGGTGTTGGTGTTGGAGTTAGTGGTGGTGTGCCCAATGGCGCGCTGTTAGTAAGCGGTGGTAGTGGCGGCGGCGTTGGTGGAGGACCCAGCGCTGGTGTGATAGCACGTCAGCAAATGCCGTTGCCACTGCCGCCAACCGGCGCGGTACAAGCGCAACAACAACAACAGCAACAACAAGTGCAGGCAACGCTCTCGCAAGCATATTATGCGCCGCCGAAAGGTGTGTTTCCGCCGCCAGCGGCACAAAAGGCAAAACGCTCTGGCGCGCCAAAGAAGCGGCGCGCGTAGTTTTAGTTACAATGCAACTATTTTGCATACTTTTCCGTTTATTCGTTTTTATTGTTCTGGCGTGCGCGCCTTTTAAATATTCATTGCATTTTTTTTGCGCACAAATTCAATAATATTTTAAATTATTTTTTGTATTTTTTGTTTATTTACCCAATTTTATTTGAAATAATTTAATTTTCTTTCTTTCAACACTATACAAACAAACAAATGTTCATATCATCAAACACAGCACCGGCCGCCAAACGAAATAAATCCCGTAATCCAGCAGCACACACCTCTTCGGCTGCCGCTGCTAGGCGCTCCTCCAAAGAGTCGCCGCAGCGCGCACAGCAGGCCGTCGCCAAAAAAACCCGCAAGGTCGTTTACTGAACCCATATACGTGTACCCACAGATCTCCACACCACAACAAATGCTCTATATAGATATTTTTCCACGTTCTCACTCTCACCAAATTGGTATGACACACTTTTCCAAATCCCTTACAAATCAATTTCGATTAACTCTTTCACTTCTTTAGCGTTTGTGCCACTTTTTATTAACTTCAATAATCGATATGCGATTTAAATTTTTTTGTTGTTTTTCTTTCTTCTTTTCGTTGTTGTATTCACTTTGCCTGTGCAAAATACAAATTGAAATGTGTAGTTGTTTTGCAAGCAAATATTTTGTTGTTGTCGTTTGTTTATAATTTTTTTTATTAAATGTTGTTGTTTTGTTTCAGCATGTACCTGCGTTTGGTTTTGTATACAACTATGAAAAAATAAAAAATGGTTTATTATTTCAGAGATTTAGAGATTTATTAACACTTAACATTTTTTGCGATTGTTTATTAACATTTTTATTAACATTAAATGAACTAACACAACTTACCAATTTATTGCATGGATATCAATTTATATACATCTACTTATGTCATTAATATACATATATCATATATACATACATATACATACTACTACATTTTATTTAAGGGGCTATACCAGTCTGACGCATGAAAAATTAGGCGAGTTTCGTGAATTTTTTTAATAGAAAATACTAGATTGAATGTTTCAACGTTCTATGGACGTAATAAAGTATATTTTTAGCTATATTAAATTTTTTTTTTTTTACAAAAATATTGAAAAATAACGGAGTTATGGCTGTCTGCTGAAGTGCCGAAAAAAAAGTGCCTCAACTGCTGGCATGATTCCGGTTGAATGAGTAGCTGAAACAAAAAAAAATTAAAATGTTTATTAAACCTAAATATATTTTCTATACAATGTACTACGATCTTTGAAAAATATCAAAAATTAAGAAAATGGCGTAATTTTGGAAAAAATTAAAATTTTTTAATGCTAAATTGACAATTTTCAACCAATCAAAAAATCCCAGTTTTAATTTGAAGTCGGTCGGTCAATTTCTCGTTGAGTTATATTGTCAGCAATTTTGAAAAACGTCGTTTCGAGAAAAACGCTTTTAAAGTTTCACTTATATATGTTTGCACCTCTGAGCGGTCGCTGTTTAGAACGCTGCCATTCAAAAACTATTCAAGATACGATCTTGCCGATTTCACAGAATATTTTTGAATATATAAAATATCGAAAAAGTAAAAAAAAATTTTTTGAAAGTGTTACACTGGTATAGCCCCTTAACGAATGACTGCGGATATATTTTGTTGTTTGTTTGTGCCCTAGTAAGCGGCATCTGATATTTTGCCAGAATTGAGAAATGTGAAGACATTTTCAAGAAAATTTTTCTGAAAAAAAAAATTGGCTAGATTATCGACATTTTTCTCAGTATTCTTTAAGTAAATTTAAGTAGAAAAGAAAATTTACAGTTATTCTCTCGTTGAAAGAAATCGCTTTTGGATAATTTTCTGCCACAAAAAAATGTTTATTATTATTATTTTTTTTTTTTTAATAATTATCGGTTTTTAAAAATTATGAACCATAAATGATCGCCACGCTCAGCCCAGCATATTCGAGACTTAATTAGAAAATTATTCATTGTGGCCTGAAGGGTTAAAGCTGAGGTTGCCTCAATAAACGATTTCTTCAATTATCGTCTGCTTAAACCAGTCAGATTCTTGTGTTTTGTTTTGTACTCACACCTCTTGCTTAAGGGGGTTTTCTAGTCTAGAGGCTCGAATTTCGAGCTTTTTTCAACAATTAATAAAAAAGAAGCTCTAGATATTTTACCAACCGTTTTTTTTTATCATTTGCTTATTAAATTTAGAAGAGTGCACAAAATGAATTTAAAAAAAAAAAAGACAATTTTTTTTTTTGTCATCGAGTTATGCGTCCTTGAAGAAAAGGGGGGGAAAAAGAGACCGTGTCCTCACCGCCATGATTTCTACCCTTGTCGTCATCTGAAAAATAAAACAATAACAGATTCTTAATAAATACGAATGCCGCTATGTCATGAAGCAGCAAAACTAAAAAAAAAAAATTTCATAAAGTGGCAGCTACTAAAAAAAAAGGTCGATTTTTCCAAAAATTTTTCAATTTTGTCGATTTTTTTTTAGATATTATATACTTATTTCAAATTTTTATTTTTTGTTGTTTCTAGTAATAGAGATATATATAAAGAATATTCATGCCAAATTTCAAATAAATCGACTGATTAGAACTTGAGATATTGTGGCTATCGCATCCAAAAAAGAGTTTTGAGAAAAACGCGTTTAAAGTTTTACTTTATGCGATATTCGCTCAACCGGTCTAGTTGCTACGTCAAAAAAATTGCTATAACTTTGAAAATAATTTAAGTTTTGAAAAATTCTTTTAGAGAGATATTTTTCATATCAAAACTATCGAATTATAGAAAAAAAATTTCGATTTTTTCAAATTTCTAGACTAGAATTAAGGGGGTATTCTAAATAAACCAGTAAAAATCAAGCCTGGCGCAATCACTTAGGGGCCAGCGGAAAGAAGAGTTTCTTATATTCATTTTTTTTTTTTTCAAAATTTCGTTGGAGCTCCACAATAACCGAGCTGGCTATGTATGCAGTTGCTCCATCCTGCTAATACTAACCGATATTGAGAAGAAAACGTCCTCGGCGCAGTTCTGTGTAAAAAACTCATTCAGAAGATTAAAATATCGGTGCTCATTGACAGTTAATGTTATACCATTTTCATCAAGGATGATGATTAAACTGCGCACAATGTACAGTGACTAGTTCTGGGTGAAATTACATACGTCTCGTGGATTATTTATGGATTCGATTCACGCCATATACATAAATTTGGCTAAATTCTAGGCGAATAGGCGAATCTAGAGCGTTGAACCAGCTTTTTGTTTGTACGTAAACAGGTTTAAGTCCTCTTGCGATTCCTCCAGGTTCGGCAAATAGGTTTAACAACCTCATAATGGTTCATCAACCAAAGTCCAAGCCGCCAAAATCCCATCTGAATTTCCTTTGGACGGTAATGACGGACTACACGATTCGTTCGCCAAATTCACGTTCGGCAATGTTCACAGACAAATAGATATCTGAATGTTTACTTTTAGTACTAGGATTGGCCTACAGGTATTTTATAGGTCGAACAAAATATACTCCCACCACTTTAACTGAATGAGAAGGAAAATTCTAAAATTATTTATGTCAAATATATACTTATTCGCCGCAACTAAAGTATTATACACTATGTTTAAATACCAAATAATTAATGCTTAAATACCGAAAATTTTAAATATTGAAAATGCAACACTGCAAGAAATAACAAAATTAATGTGCGTGCCAGCAACTCATTTGAAGCAACCAATTTTATTTTACTAACCGCAATGTATGTATGTATGTATGTGCAATTATATATTTTATTAATTTAAGTTAAAGAAATTCATTATGAACACTTTTCCACCAAATAAAATTAATAAAAATTATGCTGATTTGCTTTACTTTTCTCCTCAACGCCAACGCACAGCCGTCGCTCCGCAACCAGCAAATTATAATCGGCCGCCATCGCTGCATAATCCCGAGCTGTATGCGGATGCCTATGCCGCGCTGGGACGGGGGGCGTATGAGGCGACCACACGCCCACCCAACAGCAAAGTTTGACAGCAGCAACGGCAGTCAGCAGAGCAGCAGCAGCAGCAGCAACAGCAAGAATCAACAGCAACAAAAACCACTGCAGAAACAACACAAAAATCAAATGAACTCAAATTAAATGTAAATGTACTTTTTACGCTAATTATTATTATATAAAGTAAACACAAAAAATTAAAAAAAAAAAATAAATAAATTGAATAAAAAAGCAAAAAAAAAAAAAACAAATACAATACAAAGGCAACAGAGAAACCAACAAAAAGTAAATAAAATACATAAATATACATACATATATATATTTTTTAAATTAATTGATATACAAAATACACAAAAAAGTACATAAAAATAATCAAAAAATGAAAAGATATATAAAATAATAAATTGAAAGTAAGCAAACTAAAGTAAATAGTGAAAAAGTGTGTAAGCTTAGGTAAAAATGTATATTTCGAAGTTGAATAAATTGCGATTAAAAAAGGCATAATACTAAAATATATAGTTAATACAATTTAAAATGTAAATTAAAAGTAAAAAAACAACAACAAATTGATATTTTGTGCAGAACATTACAAGTAAGACAGTTAAGCAGCATAGTAAGCAATGTGAGTGTTGCAGGAAATACATACAAAACCAAACACAAGCACGTCAAAAAGACTATAAAGCATATTGATAACAAAAACTGTAGACATAAATTTAATTACACATCACTGATAAAACAAATAGATATGTAAAGTTCAATATTACTACTAATGAAGGGTATGGCGCAAGGTTCATAGGGTACAAGATTGCGCCACTTGCTATTTTCGGATGTAGTTGCGCCGACGGATTGTTTGTTAGACAAAGAAAAATCGCTTTTATACTTTATATATAATTTTTTTTATGAGTAAATTTTTTTTATACGTCATATATAATTATTTTTTATTAGTAAATTCTTTAATGCTTCATATATAATTTTTTTATAAGTAAATTCACATCATAATTTCTTTGATGATATAATTATATTTAGTTGAAAATTATTCAAACTTTTTTAAATCTGATTGTCAAATACATTTACATGACAACAACTTTTTCAATTTTTTCTTTCTGTTAAGTAATCGAATAGCCAGCGCTCAGTTCGAAACTAATAACTAATTTTTATAAAAACCTACCAGAAATGTTGCGTCAAAGTTTCCATAACTTTTTACCCAAACTATTAGCGACTTACTGACGCACAACATTGTTTATTTATTTATTTTTTTTCAACTTAGAGTGGTGTGATCTTTTCTCTTATGAACCTTGTATGTGACTAAGTTGTATATGAATTGCAAATTTTTATTGTAGTTGTGTTTGATGGTAAGGCAGTAGCTGAAATATTCGCGGAATTATGCAAAAGGAAAACAAAAGTGTTAGAATTTTTTTTAATATTTTCAAAAATTACAATCTTAATTGCATCACACATTTGTTAAAACAACAATTTTAATAAATAAATTTTTTAAAAAATTAAATTAAATTTTAATAATTTTTAAAAAATTTGAAAAGCATGAGTGGAAAATTTTGACTTTTATATGACTAACTTTTATTTTTACTGGAAAATGTCGCTAAATGGGTAGGCAGCCTTGATCTAGAGTATGTAGGAGGAAGAAGAGCAATTTTATATGCGTTTTTACTAAAAAAATTAGTTTATGTAAAATTTTTTAAAGCAAAATTTAAAGCAAAAAATTTTAATAAGCAAAAAAAAAAAAAAACATGTAAAAAAGCGAATTTGAAATGTATTAAGATATGGGAATTTTTAAGTAAACTCTATTGTATCGGCTTAAGTATAAAAATTATAATTTTCATATATTTAAAAATAGATTGTCAATGTCATAACACATAAAGTTTAGAGTTTACTTTAAAATTGCAATATTTTAGTAAATTTCAAATTCGCTGAAGAATTATCTTGCGAACCGAACTTATCTTGCAAAAATTATAAAAATTATTAAGAGTATTTGAAATATTTTTTATTAGAAAAAAAAATATATAAAAATTTTGAAATTTTCTTTCAAGTTAAAAAATTACAAAATTTTGTAAAAAGTATTAAAGAGTTAGAGCTAAAATAAAATTTTGAAATGCATCCGAAATTATTAAAAAAAATATTAAATTATGAAAAAAATAATTTATTTTTAAAAAATTATAAAACAAATAAATTATTTTTAAAAAATTATAAAGCAAATAATTTATTTTTAAAAAATTATAAAGAAAATATTTTATATCTAAAAAATTTAAAGTAAATAATTTATTTTTAAAAAATTTAAAGTAAATAATTTAGTATTCCAAAAGAGTGCTACAATACATACACATATATTCATAAAACTTAAAGCTTAAGAACTTAAAAGCTTCAATTAAAAATTTAAAAGCTTCAATTTATTAATTATTTGCAAAAAAAAAAATACGTTAATATTTTATAAAACAATTTATATATTTTTTTTAATAACGCTTCTAAATTTTTTATTAAATTTTTACCTGAGAAAAAGCAGAAAACAAGCTATTGTTTTTAAAAACATTTTCCTTTAAGAAAAATGATAGCCTTGAGCGCAAACTTGTTCATGTTTGTTGTAAAAATAATAAAGCTCAAAAGATTTTCTATAAATATTCTTTTTTTAAATTTTTTTTTTTTAATTTTTTTTTTTAATTTTTTTTTATTTATTTTTTTTTTGTTTGTTTTTTGTTTTCTAGTTGCTATTAATATTTAAATGTTATGCTCTTATTATTATTGCACAATATTACATATATTGAAATCTAAACTTTTAGAAATCGAAAACTATAATATTATATATGATTTGTTTACTTCAAAAAACACATGGAATCACAAAAAAAGTTAATATACAGTCTGTCTAGTAGAATCGTGATCGGCAAAATTTGCACATAGAGTGCCGTTATCAAAATAATTTGAATGCACCTTGGTAGCGACATCATTTTTGTAGTACGCATTGCAAAAACTGTCAGTTTCGTGAAACTATTAGAAAGTGCACGTCATTTTAAAAAATGAGTTCCGCGTGCGAGAAGCGATTTGAAGCTGTATTTCTTTGTCTACACCCTAGAGGGCCGAAAATGTCACGTTTAGCTGCAGCAAAATATATGAAGAAGTCGAAGTCATTCGTAACGAAGTGGACGAATCGGTATTTAGAAGTAAAAAATGTCGACGACTTGCCCGGGCGGGGCCCTAAAAAAAGGACCTCACCAAAGCAGGACAAGAAGATCCTTGATTTGTTTGCGACGAAGCCGGGCTTATCGTTGCGTAAAGCTAAAGAAATTTTAGAGAAAAAATTTGTTAAAATATCGGTTAAGATGATTCGAAAACGTTTAGGCGCTAACGACGTCAAATACTGCAGCTCTCTTAAAAAAACTGTTGCTCTCATCATCACATGTTGAAAAAAGACTCGCCTGGGCCCGGGCCAATTCAGAACGGAATTGGAATAATGTAATATTTACGGATGAATCTTCATTTTGGGCAAATAGTAACATAAATCGATCTTGGTGTACCGCTAACAATCGATTGCTCCAACGAACTGTTAAACACCCAGTGAAGGTCCATGTTTGGGGATGTTTCTCAGAAAAAGGATTTGGACGCCTTTTCGTGTTTACCAGCAACTTGAATGCGGTTTTGATGAACAAAATTTATCAAACGGTTTTATTACCATCAGCTGCGAAGATGTTCGGAAGAAGAAGACACTCTTGGATTTTGCAAGAAGACAATGACCCCAAACATCGCAGTCGAATGTGTGCAGAGTGGAAACTGCAAAATGGTGTTGAGGTGTTAGATTGGCCTTCACAGTCGCCTGATGCCAATCCGATAGAAAATGTGTGGGCAATAGTAAAGCAGAAACTCAGAGGAAAAACGATATGGACAGCAAAACAGTTGTCAAGACAAATTCGGCTGATTTGGAAACGATTACCTCGGCAACTTGCTCAGAACTTAGTGCAAAGTATGAGTCGGAGGTGTGAGGTCATAATAGCGAATGGCGGTGACTATACATGTTATTAAAAGTATTGCGTACAATAAATATTACAAACGTGTAAAATGTTTTTTATTTGAAACGAATCGGACAAATAGATTCCAAGTTATGGCGATCACGCTTCTACTAGACAGACTGTAGCTTTATCCGAAATGATTTTCAAGTGCTAACTAACACTACCACGCCAAATTTCTGCTGGAATAACGTTACCTAACTCTAAAAATTTAGCAAAAGTGAACACAAGTTGAGAGCGTAAGCAGCAGAGAGAGCTGTTAGTTTCTGTCAGTGACACGACTGCTAACTGGAAATTACACTTCAAAGCAACAGCTGTTAAACACATGTGTAAAGAAGCGTTTTTTAAACGATTTTTTTTTTTTTAATTTTTTCAGTTAAATACTTTTGAATTGGGAAAATAAAAATTCTATTGATTAATTTACAAGCTTTGATATGATATGATTATAAAGAAGAACATTTTCATATTTTCTAACAAATTTCTGCCAGTTTTTCGTTTGTTTACTTTGACGTTAGCTCGCTCTTTGTGGGAGTAACTTGTCAATTTTCGCATGCTTCTTCTTCCCGGTGGCTGGGTGCTACTAGCTCTTCAGAAACAAAGCTAACTATAGTAATTATCGTGAAAATAATTTTAAATATATTTTTAAATTTTTACAATAATTTCTGAAATATTTTATAAAAACAGACATTAAAAAGTTTTTGGAATCTTCGTAAAGAGTATAATACTTCCTTAATGCTTAAAGTATCTTGGCTGCTGCCCCGGCTCTACTCTATATACTGACTACTGATTATTTATAAAAAATACGCTACATTGCTGCATTAAACACATATAAATAATTAAAATAAGCTTGTTTCTTAAAGTTTTCTTCGTGAATGCCTCATTATTTTAAATATATTTTAGTTTAGTATTAAATGCTTAACCTATGTTATACACTTAAATACATAAATGTATAAAATAATATAACTTAAAGCATAGAAAGTCATAAATACCACAAAAAATTTGCTTTAATGCGTTCATTATTTTTATAAAAAAAAAAAAAATCTTATAAGTTTTTTGAGCATGTACGACTCTACAACCAAGCTGAATTATGCACTCAAACGAGTTGTATATATTAATACTTATTTTTTTTATTAAGTAAACTTTCCGAGCTACGAACAAAATTGTAAACGTTTTACTCATTTTGTCATGCTAAACAGAAAAAAAAAGTATTTTTGTATGCTAAAAAATTATATTTGTGTTTATGTTTACCTCATAGACTTTTTAGCCTTATTTCTTTACATTTATTTACATTAGTTAAGCGTTAATTGTCCAGATGAGCGATAAATGAGCGCATTTGTATTGTAAGTGCTATTTGGAATTCCATTTCATTAGTTAAAAAAGTGTTTTTAATATTTTTAGCGATAAACATGTGAAATTAAAGTGCTCCAAAGTGTTGCATAAGAAATTGTAATGAAATTCAAACATATTTTACCTTGCATGCTAGAAAACTCTGCTTATGAAATTTTATCAAACCCACCTAACGGCGAAGTTAAAGTGTTAAACTTTGTTTTCGTATTTAAAAATAAATATTTCATATTATGTTAGCTTATTTTGGAAATTATGTAGCTCATCACTGTCCGATATTGTAGTAAATAAATATGCTTTTATTATAGAAATTTATAATTTTTTGGATTTTTTACATTTTACAACTCTTGCTTGATATTATTTTGTTCAGTTACTTTTTTGTGTGTGAAGTGTGGTGATCTTAGAAAAAAATGTGTTTGGCTTTACATTTGGTTTTTAAGGAGGGAGCCTGCTTTAGAAGCTTCAAAAAATCGTTTTTTTTTTCGCTTAAATCTCTTTAGAAATAATCTAAGAATATTTCCTCAACGTAATAGATGGGAATTCAAAATATATTCAAAGCTAGAAGGGAAATAATAACCAAGCGTCTAGCAGAAATATTAACGCTTGGGCAAAAGCGAAAACTTTGAAGCGCAATTTATCGGTTTTTCATTTTTACGATTTTTTTTTTAATTGGCAGGCTGGACAGAAATACCACCAAACCAAACGTCGTATGGAGTTGGGGCAAAGTTTATTATCTTTGGCATTAAATTATCTTCTATTTAAACTAAAAAACTTAACTAAAGTCTAAATTGAACATATTTTTTAAACAACATAAAATAAAATTTTTTGGTCAAAAATCACTTTTTTTAATTTTAAAATTTTTTTAAAATTTAACAACTTTTTTTTGGAATTTTTTTTTAGTTTTTTAATCAAAAACTACTTTTTTTCAATTTTTAAAATTTAACACTATTTTCTTGGAATTTTTTTTTTAGTTTTTTAATCAAAAACCACTTTTTTCAATTTTTAAAATCTTTTGAAAATTTAACAGCTTTTTTTGGAGTTTTTTCAGTTATGTGGTCAAAAACCAATTTATTTAATTTTTTAAATTTAACACCATTTTTTCGAATTTTTTTAGTTTTTTGGTCAAAAACCACTTTTTTCAGTTTTTAATTGTTTTTTAATTTAACACCAATTTTTGGATTTTTTTTAGTTTCTTGACAAAATCCACCTTCTTCAATTTTTAACATTTTTTTAAAATAGCATCTTTTTTTTTTAGAATTTTTATAGTTTTTTGTCAAAAATCACTTTTTTAATTTTTTTAAATTTTTTAAATATATACTTTTTTTGGATTTTTTTTAGTTTCTTGACAAAAACCACTTTTTTTCAATTTTTAAATTTTTTTTTTTAATTTAACATCTTTTCTTTGAATCTTTTATTTTTTTTGGTCAAAAACCATTTTTTTTGTCATTTTAAAATTTTTTTTTTTTAGATTTTCCTTTTTTTTTTTTGATTTTTTAGTTTAACTAGAAGATATACATATAATATTATAAAAAACAATCTCTTTGAATTTTTTGTTTCCATTAGAAATTGCGACCTGCATCCTGCCCGCCGTCCAACAAATGCACATGCGAGATGCATCGGCAAATTGCTTCCCATAGGCAGAATATCAAAGATTTCGTAGCCAAAAAATTTGTAAATGATGCCTGAATATAAAACTATGAACCTTAGAAATTTCGCTTTAATCAATTATTTCTTTTCTTCCCAAAAAAATCGTCAGAAAATCGATTTTTTGAAGCAGGTTTCCCCCATAATGGAGGAATGTTTTTGTGCAAATTTTTTGTCTTTCCACTAAATGATAACGGTATATAAGCAGAATCGCTTAAATATACGTTTTGGAAACTTATATTTCACAATGAAATTGTTCGTAAAAAGTTCACATACAATTTTCAAATGAATTAGTTAAAAATATAAATTACATACCGACATATTTCTTTCTTACACTTTCGACTTAGGATGTTTTTTTTTTCTATTTTAATAATTTTTATTAATTTCTTTTATTTATATTCGCAGCTTAGATTTAAAACTAAAATTTTTATTTGATCTTTGGTATCTTGGTACTTTTTCAAATGGTATTTTAAGCAATACTTTTATACTTTTTTATGAGAAAATACATAAACCTCAAATTTAATGGCGAATGTCATGTTTCGAATTATCATTCGCAAGAACATTCGTTGAAATTTATTTTTTGAAGATTATCGCTTTGGCCGCGGTCACGTCTAAATGGTCTATCCGTTGAGTAAAATTTTCGCTGACTCGTTCGAGCATTTCGACTGGTAACTGACAAATAACACGCGAGATGTTTTGCTCTAAGGCCTGAATCGAAGCGGGATTGTCCGCATAAACTTCCATAAGATTAATAAATTAGGAATGCACCGCGATCTTAGGTCTATTGTGCCCTCTATACTCCCATACGAAAAAGTCTGACGGTGTTATATCATAAGATCTTTGTGGTCAATCGACCGCCACAAAACCCATTGATTCATGCGATATGTGGACGTGACCCACTCTTCTTGAAACTAATGTCGCCGAGATCACGAGCTTCAATTTCTCACCTAAAACAGTCGGCTTCATTTTTGAAGAAATATGGACCAATGACGGTTATTTTTTCTAGATGAAATGACAGATCTTGAATCTTTTCAGGTTACTGTTTGTCCCAAATGCGGCAATTTTGCACAGAAATGGGTCTCATCGCTGAAAAAAATTTGACTCGTGTAGACTTTCAGCTATATTTTTCTGGACGTGGTCTATTCGGTTGAATATTATTCCATAATGAATGCTGGGTCTTAATATGGGTGATGGTGTTGCGTATAGTACGCTTATGTTGACCATAAGTTGAGTGAAGCTTGACACGACTCAAGCGTGATTTGTCAAAAAAGGCTATTGAAAAAAGGACTAGTTTTAAATCGTTTACTCATGCAAATGCGGGAATGAACAATACAATGTTTTTTGAGGACTGAAGGAGTGTTGTTTCCAATAGTACCGAATTAAAAAAATTACCATTTCTTAGTAAATAACTACGATATATTCACCAACTAAAATAGTAAAACTCGCTCATTCAATGAGTAATTTTAAATATTTTCCACTGACCCATATATAATAAAATAAATAAAATAGACAAAGTTAATATTCACGTCGGAATATTCAATTGGTTGATCAACAAAATGCCAAATATATCATCTCTCTCTAACACTTGCTTGACAAACACCATATTCATGACGTTTTTAATATTTTCATCAGTTGAAGAGGCTGAAAGTTATCCAAAACGAGGCATGTCTTCAACGATTTCTCGACCGTCATTGAAGACTTTGTACCACTCGTAGCTTTTGGTTTTGGTAAAACTTAATCACCGTCTAACTTTTCCAAAAGTAAAAGCAAAAATTTTTATAAAGAATATTTACTACTCTTAAAATTTATTCAGAATATATTATTTTTTAAAAATTTAGTAACTGAGAGAGTTAGTAAAATTCTAAATATTATTCCTTCATTAAAAAAAAAAAATAATAAAAAAATATGTATTATTTATTTTGACATTTTTGAACTTCAAAAAAATTACAAAATATTTTGTTTAAAGAATTGAGGTATGCAGTGTCGCCTCTTCACTTTTTATATAGTTTTATTCTATATAGGGTGGGACATCTAACGTTTTAAATTTGAATTATCTATATTTCGACATTGGAAGCGTCAGATACCATTCGAAAAGTGACAGATATTCAGTAAAAAGTCTAAAATTTACGCTATGGGTCGCTATTCACTAGAAGAAAACTGGGAAATATTAAAAACTTTTTTCCAAAGTTCGTTAGACCGAGTACGGCCAATTTTACCGAAAAATCATCTTTTCGGACGAGGCTCATTTCCACCTCGATGGTTAGGTTAACAAGCTGAATTGTCGCATTTGGGGCACAGAAAACCCGCACGTAATCGTCGAGAAGCCAATGCACCCAGCACGAATCACTGTACGGTGCGCATTTTGGTCTGGTGGAATCATCGGCCCATTTTTCTTCGAAAATGAAGAATTAACCGCCGTAACCATCAATGAGCGATATCGCGCACTATTAACCGAATTTTTCTTCAAGCAAATTGAAGAGGAAGACTTGGACAACATTTGGTTCCAGCAGGACGGCGCTACGTGCCATACAGCAAACGCTACACTCAATCTTTTATGCCCTATCTTCTTATTTAAAACTTTATATGGCCCACCCGTAACTATACAATACAGTGAAAATTTCATTTACGAATAAAGATGAAAACGTTCTGGTTGGTATAAGAATCCAGGAGATTGTACTTGAGGTTTAATTTTGAATATTTCCATGCAAATAAATGTCTCACAGTTAGGTTGGCAGCTGACCGATCAGTTCTATTAAAAAAAAAACCTTCTTTACCGAAAGAAAGAACCTTGGTTAAGTTTACCCGAACTGGTAACCAATCATTGAGAAAATTACATTTAAGATTTGGCATTTTACTGAAAATTATAATTACGGTCGAACTTTCCTAACTCGAATCACCATAATCCACAAAAAAAACTTCGAGTGTTGGCAAGAAATTTGTATAATTTGACTTCTACAAGTATTGCTAATGCAAGAGTTCGAATTAAAAAGAACTTCGAGTTCCAGCCAATATGTTATTGGAGATGTCCGCTTAATAGAGCGTCCTGTTAATTTCACTGTAAACTGAATTGTTTTGACTATCCTATCTTCTAAGCTGCTTCAAACTGGACACAATGTGTTAAGTTTTGCTAAAATCGGTTCAGTAGTTTAGGAGTCCATCGCGGACAAATATATTTACATATACATATATTAAGATATACTCGAAGAGATAAAGTACTATAAAATATTTTTTTTTTTATTTCTTCATTTATATATCCCTCTCTTTCTTCTTTTCTTTTTAAAAATATTCGAAATTCTTCTATGTATTTTTTTTTATTTTTTAGAGTTATGACCCAAATTAACCTTCTTCAGTACTAGCTTCATCAACCTTTTTTGTAATTTTTGTACACGAATGAATGTTTGTCTGGAAATATTGAACTACTCTGCTCAAAGAAAAATGTAAAAAGCAAATAATGTAAGGTTAGCACCGAAAGTAAACAAACAAATACAAAACGCGTGAAGAGATTCTTAAGAAAGTGTATAGTAATATGAAACTTAAAGTTACAAAGTGTTAAAGAATAAGAACAAAATAAAATCGCGAAAAAATAAATTAAAAGAAAATAAGCAAAAATATTCTAACTGTAAATATTGTACGCTAAAAATAGTAAGTTTAATATAAATAAAGCAAAAAGCGATATTTGAATATAAATAATTATGCAAATAAATATGAATGCGTATAAAAGCTAAGAGTAGTAAGTGCATATTAGCCTCTAAGTGCGAATTAAAGAAACTTATTAAATAAAATAATATAAAAAATATATATATACTATATATAAATAACTGTAATTAAGTGTAAGCGAAGGCAAAGATATAAATAGATAAAAGTCAACACTTAAATTATTGGCAACAATTCATACAAGCAAACATACTTACAAGCATACAAACATACAAGCAGTAATACGAGTATGTGTGTGTTAACGAGTTGATAAAATTGAATAAAAAGAAAACTACAAATACAAAAGAAAGCACATTTAACTATGGTACATATTAGTTTTTCATTTCTCAAATAGCAACAACAACAAAAGAACATATACTATTAATTTAAAGCAAAACTAGTATTAAATGGAAAGCGTGTTGAGGTAAATATTTGTTTAAGCTATTGAAGAATTACAATGTAAAAACAAATTAATTAGAGAAGATACAAAGATCAATACAAAAATATTACAAAACAAAAGCTTGTCGTAAACATGAAATGGATAACAATAAAAAAAACTACTATTTTATAAAAATAAATATTGAAAAATATGAATTTGCCGTGTTTTCTTGCAAGGCGTTTTTGTTGCGGATACCATTTGATCCCACCGAAAAATACGCTAGGTAAATCACAGGTTTCTCCGATAATAATTTTATAGCACTAAATGTAATTAAGTTTTAGAAAGTGGTGGCAACCCTTCTTAACAAAAATTCGCAACAGAAATCCTTACAAAGTCTTGTAGTCTGATGCTCAATTTTTCATTTTTCAAACAACTCTTCTTGGCGCATCGAAAGCGGGAGTGCAAAACTTCAAAACTTCGAACCGCCAAACATAATCTACTCTCAACTCCCGACTCTTCCACTGAACCTGATTAAGTATTGTTTCCTGAGAGTGATGCGACATTTACCAGGTTGTTGAATCAGTTTTGTCGTTTGATAAGAAAAACTCAATTTTAAGGTTCAAAATACACTTTATTATTCTGTATAATCTCCCTGAATATTAATGCACTTGCTCTAACGATTCTTCAAATCTGTGGATCCCATCTCTGAAGTGAGAACTCGGAAGGTTTGCAAAATATGCTTCAACAGTCGTCGTGACCTCTTCATTTGATGAAAGAGGCTTGCCACGCATATATTTCTGGAGTTTTGGAAACAAATGGAAGTCGCAGAGTGCTAAATCTGGTGAATACGGTGGATGGTCCAACAATTCGAACTTTAATTCATAGATTTTAGCCATTGTCAAAATGCTCTTGTGACACGGTGCATTGCTCTGATGAAAAAAGATTTTTTTTTTCTACAAACCGAGTCTTTTCTCACAATCTTTATCCTTCAACTGTTCCAAAAGGTTGCAATAATATTCAGAATTGATTGTTTTACCAGTTTGCTAGTAATACACAAACAAACTTCCTCTCGCATTCCCAAAAAAACTGGTGCCATAAACTTCTTGACCGATTTCCGGACACGAACTCGTTTCGAAGCCGAACAACCAGGTTCACACTACTCTTTAGCCTCTTGTATTGGTTCAGGATCATGGTGATAGACCCAAGTCTCATAGTGATGAATCAACAAACAAAATTCACTTTATCCTTTTTAAAACGCTCCAAATGTTGCTGAGAAAGTCGCCTTCGAATGTGTTTTTGTTCCATTGTTAGCGAATGCGGCACCCATTGTGCACACAGCTCTCTAAAACTCATAACTTCACTTAAAATATGACTCATACTGCCTAATGAGATATGTAGAGCCTCTACTAAATCTCTCTCAGTCAATTGAAGATCTTCCAAAACCATATCTTGTATTTTGGCTATGATTTCTGGCGTTGAAGCGCTTTTTGTACGTCCTTCACGTGGATCGTCTTCAAGGCTTGTATTATCATGTTTAAATTCAGCAACCCATGTTTCCACTGTTCTAATTGTAGTTGAATGATCATTATATACTTTCAACATTCGTTCGTGTATTTATTTTGGTGCTAGGTCTTCCAAAAATAAGAATTTCATCACACTGCACGATATTCAATTCTTTCCATTGTAAAAAAATACTGTGACACGGCGACACCAAATGGCTTGTAAACAAAGAATGAATTGACAGATTGAAATGAAACTTCACTAACGTTCATATGAAGAGTGTACCAAAAAACAAAAAAAAAAAAAAATAAAAAAAATGGGCTAGCAGCACCGCATCCCTTATCGAACGACCAAACTTTTTAAACAACCTGATAAGTCTATGGCATGGACTGACGAACTACTCCATAAGACTCAGTTTTGTCCTGATTCAGGCTGCCGCTTCGCTGACAGCTTTCCAGTTCACAGTCAACTGACACATGAGTGTTGTCAAATTTTCTACCGTAAAATTAACATCGAGTTTAGTTTTAAGTTATCCCCTCGTACTTAAAAACTAGGGACGAGTCTTCAAAGTTCTCTGAATACGTCGTACAAGTCGGACTAATGTCATGCAAGAATCATCATCATCATGTCCACTTAGTTTTTGGGTTAAGTGGAAGTCCCGGCCAGCATGTGGTCTGTCTATCCACGAATGGATGTCAGGTATCAGTATGTCGGTTCACCGTTCTTTGAGTGAGGTTTGCCACCGCTGCTGTTTGTTTCTCTCTTCTCTTTTGGCTCCTGCAGACGGCTCTGATAACTTGTATAACCTTTCGTATTCGTCACCTTGGATGTCAGTGGGCATCATACTGGCTATTACTTCAGCAGCATCGCTTGATATTGTTCGGAAGGCACTGATAACTGTTAGTGCCGACAGCGTAAGCACTGTCCTTATCGCCTGGATCCATATTCTAGCCGCGTATAATACTACCGATTTCATTACCTTTGCGAGTAAACATCGCCGGCTGGAACGCACGCAGTCTTTATTTGCCGTCATTCTTGATAATGCGTTTAGGATTATATTCGCTTTACTTGTATTCCATTGTATTATTACTTCCAAATACTTTAGTCGTAGCTGTGATAAATCTCACACTCCCCTATGGTGAGACATATACTACTTTCCTCCACTTTTCTAGTACTTATGAGCAAGACTTCTGTCTTTTGCTTAGCCAGTTCTAAACTCATTTTGGAGAAAATTTGAAGAAGAGCGTTTATGCACCCATTGCATTTGCTTCGGAGGTCATCTATGTAGGTGTTGATAGTCAAAATAGGCAAGGTCTGGACTATAAGGCGGTTGAGGCATAACTTATCAGCCGCTATATCCCAAATACCTTTTAAACGGTCTTGCAATATGAGGACGAGCGTTATATGATGGAAAATTCTTTTCTCATATCTAGTTGAAAATTACGCTCATTTTTCGGCAATCGATCGCTTCAGTTTGATAAGGTTTTGTTATTTGTATTCCTCGTTAATGATTTCACGGTGTTTCAGAAGTTCATAATATAGCACCTCCTTCCGGTCTCATCGAATACACAGCCATTATATTGGCGTCATGGATATTCGGTTTTGCCGTTGTTTTAGTTTATTGGTAAAATTTAAATATATAATTCTTTGGATTGAAGTTCAGGCAGCGTTTTGTCATGCAAATGTTCAACGCCTTTCATATGGTACCTAATTTCTATACTTTTGCATGTTTTCGGCTCCTTTTAAACGTTTTGAAATGTCTACGTGAAGGCCTCCAAAGATTCTGCGAGCTCTTCTTGTTCTTAAAATATATGTATGTTGTGGCATTCTGTTCATCTATTAAACATATTATTGTCCTCCCACAAACAGAAAATCAACTCAGCTAGATTAGATTAGGTGCAATCGCTAACATCAGGAAGGGAATGGCTCTTGGACTATTATATGGTGCCCTTTGTGATGATAGAAATATAGTATAACTTTTTTAACTACTTCAGAACGTATTAATCGACAACTCGCCCTCAACGAATCACAAATCTGCTTAGTATATTTATTTCTATCCATACTAACACAAAAGATGTCAGAAGTTGTGAGCGGTCAGTCAAGAAAAATATATTAAATTGTTTTTATTTCGTTTTCTTAAAAACAGGTGCTACGGCTCACATCCAGTAGGACATTAAGATTCCTCACCGTGTGAACACCAATAGAGTAGTAACTAGTTAGAACCGAAGTATTATTAGGTCTACAACTTTGCTTCCGCCGTTTTCCAATAGATGTCTCTAGCGTCAAGCACTGGCCGATTAAATCGTTTTATTATCGATCTTGGACATTTGTGTCAACATTAACCCAAAAAAATATTTTGTAGAAATATGTTTGCATCCCAAACTTATTCTCAACTGACAATGTCACATTTTGACCCGAATTCTCGACATTTGCGGGAAATTTTGATTTTCTTTTTTAATTCCAAGAGAAGTGCGGCTGAGGACCCGTCCACGCTTTACTGAGGCTGACAGATACATAGATAATACTACTCTACAACTACCATCTATATTATTTCTGTTAGGTATTAAAAAAATATAGAATTTTTGTAAAGCAACTTGTGTTAGTTTACGAAGAAATGGATCATAAGGCATTTCGTGTGTTAATTAAACATTGCTTTAGGGAATAAGGGAAAACACTTTTGGACCGTTTGTATACAATAAAGCCTTAAATTTACAAAAAAAATGCCGGAAGCAAAGTTGTAGACCTAATATATAAATAGATATGCCAACATTGCTGATGGTAAAGAAATCTCACCTATTTTTCACCCGAAGGCACTTCCGACGGTACAAGCACTAAGGGTTTCTTAGCTTTCTAGTAGTAAAAAGCACAGTAAAACTGCAACCAGTTCAGATTCTAATGAGCTATTCCTAGCTTAAAAGGTTAAAAAAATAAAAAAAGGTAATTAAAAGGTAAAAAATAAAAAAAGATATTAAACTTTGTTAACGACTTCTTTCAATATATTCTTGTTTTCTAGAATATCCTACGAAAACAAACACGACCATATATTATCGACATTGTTAAGCGATTTCTCTGAAAGTAGTGTTACCTTTTCCTTTCTATCACTCGATACAATAATGACACACCCTAATACCACACAACTCAGAGCAATGCCACTACACCAGGCGCCATCATAAAGTACCATCATCACATAAGATAACATCAGAGCCGATCTTAATCTTCTTTCCTATACAAATCTCACATCGATCAACTTTGCTCTGATCGCGATTTCTAGTCTTGTCGTCTCAGAGAATCACAAACTCTTCTCAATTTGGCCAGATAGAGAACTCGCACGCCATTTCACCTATTTTTTTTATTACATCGATACACAGCCAGGTTATTTCAACGAAAAGGACCGCTCGGATTTAACCGAACCGATGCAACGCGCGCTGTGTCCAATATTTGGTCGACGTAATCGTCCTGCGGTGTCTCTATTTTCAACAACTTTGGATCAGTTTTACATCATGTTTACACTGATGAATAATTTGCATCCTCAGAAATGCCATATAGTGCGCACTAAAGACTCTTTTGTTGCTGTGGAACAGAGTATCGCAGAAGACCCGAATGAATCCGTTCGCTAACACACGCAACATTTGCCCTTCCATGTTATTTATGGAATTTTGTATGTTTTCGATTAAGCCGATTTGTAGGCATGGCGGTGGTCCGATCATTTGTACTAAGGAACCCACATACCAAATTTCATCAAGATATCTCAATTTTTACTCAAGTTACAGCTTCACGGACTGACGGACGGACGGATAGACAGACAGTCAAACAGACAGTCTTCAAAAACTATGCCGGTGAGAAGGCAATCGTTAATGGCGACCAAAATTGATGCTCGTGATCTCGGCGGCATTTGATTTAACCAAGACGGCGCCACTTCCTACACATCGCAACAATCAATGGATTTATTGAGAGCACTTCGATGAGCAGATAATTTCATGTTTTGACTCGGTCTGCTGGCCACCAAGATTGTATGATATCACACCGTTAGACTTTTTCCTGTGGTGATATGTAAGGTCTATACGGACAATCCGACGTCGATTCCGGTCTTGAAGATAAAACATCACGCATGTCATTCGTCAGTTACCAGTTGAAATTCTAAAATGAGTCATCAAAAATTTAACTCAATGAAAGGTCCATCTAAGACGTAGACGCGGCCAACATTTGAAAGAAATAATCTTCAAAAAAAAAATATATATATATATGCCAACTAATATTTTTTCGAGTGATAACATATGTACATTCCCCTTTAAATTTGAAGTTTCTGTGTAATTTCTTAAAAAAAGTAGGGATCCTCCAAATGGATAACCATTTACACGTTATTTGTTCCATTCGAAATTAATCTTGGCTTGGCGCGTCGGTTGACAGCTAACAATCAATGGCAATCAGTCATAAATTATTAATAGACATTATTCTGTATAGTCGATATTTTATACACTGTGTACCAAGGGTAGAAATTAAGGAAAAATCTCGGTATATTTTGAACCTATCTGATATTAACAAGAAATGAAAGATTATGTTTAGAGGTTTTGAAATAATTTAACATTTACTTAACATTATTAGTACAAAATTATATCAGTATGTATGCGAATGCACATTGGTGCCGGCAGCAAATACAATTACAAAACATTTATGGTTAATACACTTGAAAAACATTATTTTCAGTCATTTTGTTTTCCACATAAAGGCACAACGGTCTGGCAAATTCGAAATTTATGCAGCGATAATTCGACTGAGTCAGCTTAGGCGCGTACACGTGACGCCTTCTTGCTCTTATCGGCCTTTGGCGGTGGTGGGCCACGTTCGCTCTTTATGTGCCGATTGTAAAGACTGCAAAGAAGAAATATTTTCATTAAAGTTTTTAAACTCAATAATGCGTAGCACCGAATTCAACTCAACTCACATTTTGTATGTTTCCGTTTTTATGTACTCGATGACGTGACTAATACCGAGCAGATATTGCTCCTGTATGGGCACCACCCACGGATTCTCCTCCATCTTCATCACCGATTTGCTGCCTAACAAATCCAGATTACCCACTTCCGGTGGCAGCACCTGCAGGCGATTATTTTGAATATGCAATTCGCGCAGACGCGTCAGTTCGCCAATTTCACGCGGCAAATCGAGCAGATCATTGTCGCGCAAGCCGAGTATTTGCAGGTTCTTCAAATTGCCCAACTCCTTGGGAATGTGTTCGAAGTCGTTGTCACCCAAGTAGAGTGCGCGAAGTGTTTCGATCATAAAGAAATTTCCCGGCAAAACATTTTCATTGAGATTATTGTAGGAGAGGTCCAATACCTCTAGCACGGGGAAAGCGCCAAAACCGCGTGGCAGGCTGTCCAAACGATTTAGCGACACATTTAGTATGCGCAATTTCGGCATTGACGATAGCGATACGGGCAGCTCGCGCAAACCGTTATTGGACAAATTCAATATTTCCAGGTTGAGGAGGTTGGCAATACCCGGGCTGATCATGGTGATCTTGTTGTGGCTCAGTGTGAGGCGCGTGATGTAGGACATGTTGACTGAAATTAGAGGAAAATTGTCAGTTGCTATCGTACAAATTGTAGAGTAATTGTGAGCTCGCCGTTAGTTCTGCTATCTCCAGGTTAAATAAAGAAGCGAAACAAATGGGTCTGGTAATGAACGAGATATGTATCTTCTGTCATCAAACAAACAGTCGTCGCATTCGCGCCTTGGCTACTAAGTCACTGTTGACAGACATAACATCGAAGTCGTAGATAATTTCGTCTATCTTGGAATCAGCATTAACATCAAAATCAACAAAGACCAAATTCTACAGGTCACTCATTATTCCCATCCATGGAAAGACTTACGGCTGAACAACGTTCACAAATCTTTCACATTCTGTAAAGAAGGTATTTAGCGTGCTTCGCTCAACCTATCGTGAACATAATCAGCTACTGATCACCCATCTTGAGACGCAAAATTAATTATTGGATAATGATTCGACCGAATAGACGTACGTCCAGTACGCAGTGAAAAAAATATAGTAGCCGTCGCTGAGAGTGTACACGAAGACAGTGACTCAGCAACTCGGACTGATGAATGGAGCGACTTGGGGGTTTACGTTGAGATCTTAAATTGCATGGGTACAAAATACAGCTTGTACTCGACCATCCTAAGCGATATCGCTCTATGCGCTCTTTAAAAGTTCCAAGAGATGCGAAGTTTTTGAGCAAGATCATTTGGATCAATGGGTTCTGGATAAAGGGTATGTAAATAAGCAAAATTTCCGGATTTGGATTGAAGAGAAATCTGAAAAGATTTAACAGTTGCCATTTTATCCATAAAAAACAACGGTCTATATTTCTTCAAAAATGATGGTGATGAGTACGTAACCATCAATGGCGACCGTTATCACACCTTGATAACGTTCTATTTGATGTCTGAAAGTGAAGTTCGTGATCTCTACGATAATTGGTTTCAACATGACGGCGCCACTTCCCACACTTCGCATCAATCAATGGATTTATTGTGAGAACACTTAGTTGAGCAGATCATTTCATGTTTTGGGACGGTCTTTTGGCCACCAAAATCATCTGATATCACCCCGTTAGACTTTTTCTTGTAGGGATATGTAAAGTCTGAAGTCTCTGCGGACAATCCCGCTTCGATTCAGGTCTTTCGCCAGTTACCAGTCGAAGTGCTGAAACAAGTCATCGAAAATTGTACTCAACGAATGGACCATCAGACGAGCCGCGGCCAACATTTGAAAGATACATACAAGGTGAGTTCCAAAGCAAACAGGATCTAGTGCCCTCTGTTTGCGCCATTTACATATATGCCGACTGATGCGTTAAAATCTGCTATCTATATCCATTTTCCAGTGAGAATTTCATGATATTTCATTGATTGGAAGTGAAGTTATTGCGTCTTAAGTGTCAGTATGTATGTGTTATCGGTGCGAAAATGAGCTTCAATCAAAGAGCCAACATTAAATTTTGTTTTAAAACTGGTAAAACTTTTACCGAAACGTTTCAATTCGTGAAACAAGTTTATGGCGATGATTGAATATCCCGTAACAGAGTGCACGAGTGGTTTCAACGCTTTCCAAGTGGTCGTGAGGACATAAATGACGATCAACATGTGGTCCAATCATAATCGGTGATCACTGGAAATTCCATTGAAACTGTGCGTTCATTAAAAATCAGCCGAAATCATCATTGAAATTCATGGAAATGAAATTGAACATCTCCAAAACATCGATTTATCGCATTTTGACCGAACATTTGGTCTTATTGAAGGTGTGTGCACGGTTCGTTCCGCACAAATTGACTGACGACCAAAAATTACTCAGAATCCAACATTCGATTCAACGAGTGTGACCGATTATTTGACCAAAAATCACATTTTAACCATTAACCACTCTCCGTATTCACCTGATATGGCCCAATGCGACTTCTTTCTTTTCGGAAAAATGCATTTACCCATGAAGGGAAAGCGTTATGCAGATGTAGAGGCCATTCAAAAGGCTTGCACCGGCATACTGGCGGCCATTCCGGCCAACGAGCTAAAACACTCGTGCGACATGCTTTTGGACCGTTTTGAAACAAAATTTTTAGAATTTTGGGGAAATTTATCTTTCGTGTGCCGTCCGTGTGTAACTCGGGAAAGATTTATTTTTTTATACCCTGAACAGGGTATATTAAGTTTGCCACGAAGTTTGTAACACCCAGAATCTGTATATATACAAACTAGTCCCTGAGTTTTTAAGATGTCGTTTTGAGATTTTGCAAGGGTCATTTTATCTTCAAGAAGCTGCTCATTTGTCGGGACTGCCGATATCGGATCACTATAGTATATAGCTGCCATACATACCGAACAATCGGAATCAAGGGCTTGTATGGAAAACTTTCGCATTTGACGTGGTATCTTCTCGAAATTTGACATGGACTACTGCTTAAGGTAATAATATTATCTCCGAAAAAATTATTCAGATCGGATTACTATATGTAGCATATAATCTATATACTAAAAGAAATGCACCTGTGAAGGGTATATTAATTTTACTGTTTATTCCTAAAACACATATTTATAAATATACCCTTAAAATTCTTAAAAAGCGCCACAACACACATAATATCATTAATGCACTGTGCTTTAAAAGAGTAAAATGCCGACAGTATTGACCAAAAGTGCATGATTTAAGTGTTTATACCTTTTGCCTACAAATTAAGCCACTGCGACATAAAGCTTTAATATTCACAGTTAAAATAGCTTATCGATAAGGCTTGAAGATTAAATTATCCATTACAACCAATATGCTATCCTGGAAACTAATACTCAATATTGAGAATTTAAGCGTTTTCCTCGCACAATTTCCCTTAAATCCAACCGCTTACTAAAGTAAACAAAGATTAAAGGAATTACAGTGGTTTTCAAACCACAGCAATGCGCATAGCTAATATTTACATAGCTAATGTCAACAGAGAGCGGCTGCTTCCGTTAATAACACTCAATTAGTACTCACGCGAGTGTATCTCAAATGATACTCTTGGACAATAATTATGTATGTACGCGCAGAAAAACAAATACATAAGTATGCATACATATGTCGTCACGCACTCGACAATATACATACTATACATACAAAAACAAACATAGTATATGTTAATTACTTAATTCATTCTTTAAATCTAGCCAGTGTTGTCGAGAAGAGAAAATTTTTCATCACATTAAAAAAAGAGTATGAAGGGGGATTTGACTTATAAATGCAGGTAATGTAGTAATGCTGCTCAGTTTTATTTATATACTTCTGCAAACATATTTACAAAAACAAAAAATTCTAATCAGAGTCTGAAAATAATTGTTATTTGTTGGCTGAGTTTGAAAAAATGTCTGAATCGCTTTGAAAACCTGAAACTACGTAGCATAAGAAAATCAGTGATTTAAAAAAATAAAAATATCATAAAAAGGTTGTGATTGTTTAAAATTAATGCGTCTTGTTGTAAAAATAATTTCTTACTCATAGAATATTTAGACAAAATTTTAAAATATTTTTTTTTTTCATTAACAAATAGTTTTGTAATTTTTATAGTGATCTTCCTAAAGAAATATGATATTTTCAAAAATTTCAACCAATGAAATGCGTGTTTTCAGTGATAGCTGAATACGAAAATTAATTTTTAATTAGGAGTTAAAAAAAATTTGAAAGTTTTTGGATTTGACCTATCAATACAACTTTATCTAATTGAATCATGATTTCAACGAATAAAACTGTATTTTTATTAATAACTGAATAAGAATGGATTGTAAATTCAAAAATTTAATCAATAAAATTCATGAGGAAAATAAACAATTTTTTCCAGGGACCGTATGAGGAAATGAACAAAAAATCAAGTTTAATAAATTTTTTGCAATCAACATTTTTTTCGATATAAAATAATGTTGTTGTTTTAACGGTTATCAGTTCCAGTTAGGATGGTAAGGGTTATCAAGGTTGTCGTCGACGTCAAAAGGGAAAGGAGTGTTAGATGAGTGGAGTTGGCATTGCATACAAAGGAGTGGCCAGTGTCATGCGGAGACTTCTTGCATGCAGGACATATATTGGATATGTCGGTGTCTATTCTGGACAAGCAGGAGTTTAACCTGCTACAGCTGCGCTAGGGTCATTCGCGTTTCTCGCGACAACTCGAGCTGTTCATCTGCGAAGGGTGGTGATTTGACTCCAAGAACGCCATTCACTAGAAGAGAGTCGGTGAATGTGTTGATAAATCTACTATGAATGGCGGTCAGTACCTGTCGGAAGTTAGTTGTGTCCGAAGTCCGGTCGGCGTACTGTTCAAGTCGTCGACTTAGTTAAAGAAAGATCTCTTGATGTTCCTAGGGGGCGGTTTCTGGCAGGTCTGAAGTTTCCTCACCTGCATACCACTGTCCACTGTCGACCGATTGCCTTGTAAGTTGCCAACAAGGTTTCTTTTTCTTTTCCCCATGTGCTGCCGTCTAACGACTTGAGGATTTTGTTGAGGCCTGTACCTTGGCGCGGTCGTATGGGGAGTGAAGAAGCATAGAATACTTAAAGATACATCCAAAATCTTAGGATTATTGACGCCATCGACTGCAATATTCAGCTCAAGTCTATATTCCTGGGTCCAGTTCGTAAATATGGGCGCTGTGGATTTAGTTAGGTTCCATGCAGTGAGGAAACGAGAACACCACCCTGTGGAATCCCCTGGTTAATTCTTCTCACGTCTCACTCTTCATTGTCCATCTCTTCAGTCCTGGAGGAAGTGTAGTTTTTTCGATGTCCTGCAGTAGAGTTGTGTGATTGACTGTGTCAAAAACTTTTGCCAAGTCCAACGCTACGAGGATCGTTTTCTAACAAGGTGGTTTCTGGTTGAGGTCACGAACTATCTGAGTGTTTATGACGCTAAGAGCTGTGGTGGTGCTGTTCACTTTTCAGAATCCATGCTGGCTAGGCTCACGTGGTGAGTGAAGGTTGGGAGTAGCAAGGCCTCAAGTGTCGTTTTATCGTCCGATAACTTACACAAAATAATCGTTACTTTTGGATTTTATTACTTCGTTTACGAAAAAAAAGTTATTTCATAACTTTAGGTTGTGTAGTCCTCAAAAAAGGAATAATTATCTATTTCCAAATCATATACTATACATATGTATATCCGACCCCTTCTTCATAACGATTTTTTATATTCAAAAATTATGAAATAATTGTTAATTTCTGTCGCTGATTTTTTCTTGACATTATGTATTGTTCTTTTGTAAGAGGAGCGCCGAAGCTACTACCTACGTTGTGTAGTTTCAGCTTCATGGAATCCCGCAAAAAGCATAAAAAAGGGTCTACTATTTTTTTCAAGCTTTGATATTTTCTTATAGTAAATGGGAAAAATTTTCGAAAATTTTAATTTTAAACATATTTCTTAATAGTATAATTTATGTTCAAAATATTTTGATTTTCTCAGCCCAAAAATATCACCTCTGCGTAAAGTGCCGTGTGAAAAGCAACAAGTAACAACCCTTAAAGCATATAGATATACTCTCTCTTGAACAAACAAATTTATTTTTATGGTACTTTAGATATAATATTTGGTAATTTATATGGGCAGTTATGAGAATTGGTTACGCTGAGATTCCAAAATACTGCTTTGATTTCTTTTAACACGGTTAAAATTTTCGTCTTCATACCACTTTAGTTGAGGGCAACGAAAACGCCTACCATATCTGTATGTACTTGTATGTATCACACAGCTGTCGTGATGATCTCATAAGCATATTGAAGTTATCACGAACCGTATGAGTATGCCAAAAATATCACACAATATTTAATATTTAGGCAATACCATAACATAACGGCACATAATTTACATTAAAATATTTGGAATTAATCATAAAAGCACTAAAAATCACTATTTACACATAATCCAAACAATATTTTATATCTTCTACAGGTCATTGCATAGTCAAATGCGTGTGGGCAGCACGAACATTTTGTTATTAGTAGTTGGTTCACAATTGTTAATCACTTATTTTGTTTACACTTACACAATCCCGGCAGCTCCTCGAAGGAGCTAATGCCTTTGTCGACCAAATCGAGCTCACGGTTCTGCGTTTCACGCGCTTCATCCAACACTTTCTTCGCCTTCGACATTTTGGCATTGACTGGCAGACACGATTGACTCATTTTAGCTGGTGGTGGTCGTTGCGCTGTTAGAGAATGTTTAGTATTTGAGTGAGTTTTGTTGTTCCTCTCCTCTTGTGTTTTGTTTGGATGTTTGTTTTTGCTTTTACTTTGCTGCTTTTATTTTATTTTATGTTTTTTTTTTTTTTTTATTTTCGTTCGCACTTTTTATTTCGGTGAGCGAATTTTAAAATATATTTCTTTGCCGTTTATTTTCGCTTTTTGTTTGTAAGCAATGAAAATATAAAATACTTAGAAAATTTAGACATATGCAGTTGCGATCAAAATAATAGCAGTTGGCTAAATTAACTCTGCAACACTTTCTATATACTGTTGTTCACGATAATAGGAAATCTACGTTCCACGACAACTTTCATCTCTTTCATATCTGTCCTTAATTTTCTCTTTAGAATTAATTTATAGTATGATATTAATAAATTTTTCCACTATCTTAACTCGAAACCATTTCTTTACAGTGGCTACATTAAAAAAAAAAAAAAAAAATTAGGAAGACATTCCACTAAGCATTTGATTTCATTCCTAAATAAATTACTTATATATTGGGTAGTCGAAAAAGTCTTTTCGTATTTTGTCAATAGATGTCTTTTATAGTCGTATATCTCCAGTGCTACCGATCTCATTGTTTCATACCATATAGTGTTTGAAAGGTGAGATATTAAACTTCATTTAAGGGGATAGTAATCTGGCCTGTTTTTTACATTTTTTTATTTCATAGAAATTTTTATTCTACAATATAACTTCTTTGACATATCATGAGGTATATCGTGGAGTGTATAAGCAATTTTTTTCGGAATTTTTTTATGACATCTGTCGGAGAAATGGCTGGGTGAATGAGGCGCGTTTTTTCACTCGCGGACACGATTTCTCATGTTTGGATCAACTGAAACACAAAACCCCAATTTATTCTAAAAAAATACGTGAATGGTTAACGTCACTACTAGAATCATGAAAAAGTGTTCATAAATAAAAAAGTAATTAAATATATATTTTTTTTTTGTAATTTTTTCCCATGTTTTTTTACATAAATTTTGTCATAACATTGTCAATAAATTATAAAAATTTATGAATCTAATAGGTACGATAGCCAAGTGTTTTGTGAACATTAAAAAAAATTAAGCAAATCGGTTCGACCGGCATCATGTCCGCCAGCTTAGAAAAGTGTGCTTTTTTTTTAGAAAAACGCGTTTAAAGTGCCGAACGTCGAGCGATATTATTATTTTTGGGCCGTTTTCGAAACCTTCCAATGACAAAGTGGATTTCTATATTAGTTCTAAGCGAATAAGGAACAGAAAATGCAACAAAAAAAATATTTTTGAAAACAGAATACCCTACTAAACCCTTAACCAAAAAAAAAAAAAAAATTAAAACCGGGAAGTTGAAGAAAAGTTAGAGCTGTTCAAGAATGAGTGAAAATAATGAAGAAATTCGCTATATTTTGAACCAATGCAATTTGTAAAGTTTACGGAGACCATGCTGTATCTATTCGTGTAGCACAACAATGGTTCGCTCCCTTCCGTTCTGGAAATTTCCAAATTGAAGTTTTGAGAAAAAGTGCCGCTTTGACAGTCTTTGGGCTTAGGAAACTGAGGGTTGGCTCTGGTTACTTAGACCCAACTGTCGTGGAAACGGTATTGATAACATCTCATACTATTTCTTTACCGTCAATTTGCAAAAATAGGATTGAAATTGAATTTAGCATACATATATATTTTTATATACGATGTCCCTGCGTTTGATTTGTTTTGTAAGTAAGTAATCTTATGAAAAGTTTTATCATATAGCAAGTAAGGAAGGGCTAAGTTCGGCTCTTGCGACTTACAAGGATCACAGCCTGCTAAACACCTTTACGTGTTGTCAATACTGGAAAATGTACCGAAAGGATTGAACAGCGATATAGCGACGAAATCTCGAATGGATTACAACGGAAGTGAAAATTATAGTTAATCATCCGCAAACGATTATTCTCAGATTCTCTGTTAGTAACAATTCTCTCATTTTCATTGAGATACTTCACATATTGGCGATAAGGGGAACTTCGAAAATCTAGATATTAGGTTTTCGACATACAGACGTAGTATTATCACAAAATTATTCTCTTCGAATTCCAATTATATTTCTCAAACTATGGGCAATATTTGCGGTAAAAAAACACTACAGGTACTGAGGTCCAAATATTCGAGCTTGAACTGTTTTTATTGGATGTGGACAATTTTTAGTCATAACGTAATATACTTAAAAGGCATCATTTGCCGTCAAAATCCGTGATCACCGGAAATTCCATCGAAACTGTGCGTGAATTCATCAAGAATCAGCCGAAATCATCGACTTATCGCATTTTAACCAAACATTTGGTATTACGAAAGGTGTGTGCACGATTTCTTCGGCACAAATTGACTGACGATAAAAATTGTTCAGAATCCGACATTCGAAGAACGCTTGTGACCGATTATTTGACCAAAAATCACATTTTAACCATAAACCACTCCTCGTTTTCACTTGATATGGCACCGTGCGACTTCTTTCTTTTCGGAAAAATGCATTTGCCCATGAAAGGGAAGCGTTATGCAGACGAGGAGGCTATTCAAAAGGCTTGCACCGACATACTGGCGGCCATACCGGCCAACGAACTTAAACACTCGTTCGACATGCTTTTGGACCGTGCAAAAAGCTGTATTGAAGCAGACGGAGACTATTTTGAATAAAATAAGTGTCATGGAGGATGGAGTCATGTGTAGAAGTTCACGCAACTGAGGAAAGTTCTCTGATCTCCATTCACGTGGGATGGCCAAAAACGATTCTTTTACATATGACTCAAGCAGCTCACGACTTCCGGTCTTTGACCATGTACGAGTATCCTTTGGGTAGCCTAAGAACATCCGTTTGAAGGCGAGCTAAAGTGAGAAGGCGAAAAATCCCCTCCGCAGGGTTGTGCGTTGGGTTTGGGACCCGCCACTTAGAAAATGATACCAATGAAAAGGTTAATTTAGCCGAAAAACGCTTTTATTTTTATTTTTTTTTAAGTTCTGTTTACTTTGGAAGGCACCTTGTAGTTCATGGGATATTTTAACACGTATGCTATTTCTTTTGTAAAGACTGTGACTAGCATTCCATATTTGGAACATATTCTCCTATAACTTTGATCGCAGCTGTGTATGTATAAACATTGAATATTAAAAACAAAACAAAAAATTGAAAATTATAGTTGAACACTTTGTATAAATCGCTGTAATCACTTGTTACAGTTATAAATAACGTGACATCATTTAAATATGTGTATAAAAGGTTCGAGATTTATAAATTAAAACTAAAATCCCCTGTTTTCACAAACACTGCTTTCATCTTGACAATTTCTTTGGCACTTTTTGGTAAACGTATGAAATTTTAATTTTTTTTTCATTATTCATGAGCACTTTATTTAATAAAAAATTTGTTTTATTGCTCCGGCCATTTTTAAGCTGGCAACGCCACCAAATCAAGTAATTCAAATATGGGAATTTTGAATTTTTTGCAGCAAATAATTTATCACAGTTGGTTGGAATATTACATACATATGTATATAAAAATTATTTAATTCACAAAAAAAAAAAAAAAAACATTTACAATGTAATTTTTGACGAAGAAGAAATATGCGGAAGATATACATATGTACATACACTCCTAAGTAAATGCGTGTTTATATGTATTGACATACGTAGGTGTATGTGAATTAATAGAATTGATTAAAAAAGACTTATTTCACAGTTTCTGATTTGCAATTAGACACAGATGTTTATGCACATTCTTGTAGGTATACATATGTATGTATGTATTGATACGCTTTTGAAAATCTACACTTTTCACTTGCAATTCATCAATCAGGTTTCGCGACGCACAAATTTTCCGTTGCGCTAACACACGCGCACAAACGACAATTTGACTTTGAACTAATTTCGGCTATGCTTCTCCCAGGTGCTTGTTGTTGTTACACTATTTACAATATTTTCAATTGATTCTGCATGTTTTTGCTTATGACCACTGTGTACTTCACCCATTGATGTCCTACACTTCTATAACACACACACACACATACACATTCATCTGCAATTACACCTTCCGCGAATTTTCGTTTGCCTTTTCTTAGCCGTCGTCGTCCAATCCGTTCGATAAATCAACGCATACTACAAGTTTCGGTTGTCTTACAATTTCTATAATTTATCACAGAAATAGCAGCGACAGGCGCAGTCACTTCACAGTGGGTCGATCGGCGGCGCAATGTGTCATACTAACACCCACCTCCGTGGCAGTGGCTACATTGGATTAGCGCTAAAACACAGACACCGTTACAAAATATGCTGCTTGGTCGTCTAAACTGGTTAGTAGCAACTAAATATTGCTGCCACTGCTTGCTTTGTTGTTGTTACCGCACTATTTAATTGACAGATGATGAACATACTTGTGTATATATACACATATGCATGTTTAATTCTTGTGTGTGTGTGTTTCAATATCATTTGATACCTACAGAAAATACTGACAAAACTTGTTTGACCACATTTTTCGTTTAAATCCTCATACTAAATGGCGTTGTGAAGCCACTGTAGTAGGGGATGACACCAACGGAAAAATGTATAGCGAGGTCATGAACCGCATTTTATAGTTTAGTAGCTGTGGTATTAGTATGTTAACATTAATATGGGTAATTTTGTTGACATCCGCAATATAAGGAAATAGTAAATTTAGGTGAACGTAAATGAAGCTGATGACTTACGCATAAAATCAGATATAGTTCTTTACGAATTTCATTGAACACTTTATTTCGAATTAAATAGTATACAGATGGAAACATTTCTCTTGCTCGATATGCACAGCGCTGAACACTAACGACGTTAAATTTCCGTAAATTTCAACGAGAATTCCAAATATGTAGAGATCTTTGATTGGATAACGGATTTTCAATATAGGGGAAGATTTCTGTAAAATTTTGGCAATTCAAAAGCCGATTGTACAATCTTTAGCCCGATGTAAAGCATTTCCAATTAATAGACGCCTATGGGCTAAAAATTTTGCAAAAGTGGGCAGGCAGAGATATTTGATAACCTAATATACAGAATTGTAATTCAGGGACAATCTTCTCCCGATAATGGTTGGTTTGAAGGTAAAAAATGGGTTTAATCTGGTTAATACTTCTCTAAGCTTCCATATATCTAACACAACAATTTTCGTTCTACCAAATAACTATATGCTGCATATATCGACTACCTTGTGTGTTATCTCTATAAAAATGAGAGAGCGTGTTTCATTGATAACAGTGTATCTTTGTGCCTAAAATGCGTAAAATTGTACGAAGACTTTTTACCCAGCACCCATATAACAAATATATAACATTCGGGTGAGTTTACTCCATATGATTAGTATGTGAAATGTAGTATGAATTAATTAAACCCAGGGAACAATTTTCTTTTAGTATTTCGCATATTAATAGTATGAGGTATGTGCAAATAGAGATAAAATTGAGTTTGATTTTAGTTTGTCACTATACATATATTTTTTATACGGTGGTTGCGGAACGATATGGGTTGAGTTTTTGGCAAAATAATCTTGAATTACGAGGACAGTATGGGATGGTGCATTATCGTGGTGTAAAAATCAAGAATTGCATTTCCACAATTCCGGCCTTTTGAGGCGGATAGCGTTACGCAAACGATGCATAACGTTCAAATAATATTCCTTGTTGACTGTTTGACTGGTTGGAAGGAATTCATAATGCACAACACCACTATAGTCGAAGAAAACAGTCAACATGACCTTGATTTTTGAGCGACTTTGGCGCGATTTTTTTGGTCTCGGCTCTCTTTTGGCACGATATTCGCTCGATTGATCGGTTGTTTCGGGGTCGTAAGCATAGATCCAAGTCTTATCGTTATAGTGCGTTTCATGACACCCTGGTAGTCGGAAAGCATCATTTCACACACAATGTTTTCGGTACCAGTCGAGATTTGACGCGCTTGAGGCCCAAAACTTCCTTCAAAATGGTATTGGCTGAGCCTTTCGATATGCCAACTTTATCAGCAAGGTCTTTAATTGTTAAAAAAAAAATAATTCTCCAAATCCTTCGACGCGCGCAGTTTAAATTCAAATGTCACCATATTTTTGGGCACAATGGTATATATACATATAGTCTTTTCAGGAGCTCAGTTCGGAACAGACTTGACTGTGATGTCTATCGCAACATTTAAGCGTTCTTTTATTTCATTGTGCGAGTTTTCTTCCAGATATAGGAATCGAAGAACCGACCGAGCTTAAAATGCCGTCTCACAGTTCCCCTATACCAAGTTGTCGACGAGTGCTCTCAGAGAGCAGGAGTGCAAGCCGAGTAGAAATTCGTTCGGCTGTTAGTTATGATTGCAGCTTCTCGACGTCAAACCTTCCTTGCATTTGTTGACGTGTGTTTTTTTGCTGCACAGAGGCGGGGGCGAATCTTGGCCGCAACAAGATACTAGAATTTCGGAGCGTACGCACTTCTAAAATACTGGAAACGTGACCTCCTTCAACTACAAAAGTGATGGATCTGCTTGGCGGCTTTTCGATCCCTAGACAGCCAGGGCATACTCGCCTCAGTCCTTGTTCTGTCTTTATTCTCACGAGGATATCAACCAACTGGCTGGGAGGGAATGTTTCGCCTTTTCACTATAGCTCGCCTTTAAACGGATGTTCTTTAGCTACCCAGAAGATACTTGGTCTAAGACCGGAAGTCGTGAGTTGCTTGAGCCATATGAAAGAATCGTTTCTGGCCACACCCAGAACTTCTCTCACTTTACAATAATATTATCTTGTAGATCTTCAAATGGTTGTTAGTCTTTATGCAATAATGTGATGTTTCAATAGTCTCGTGTTTGAATCTAAAAATCGACGACCAGTCGATGTTTTATGCCAGTGCACGACAGTGGAATTCGTTAACAATGTCAACTAACATGCTGTCGTAGGTACATTTTGCATAGATTCAGATTAAAAACTAATTTTTAAAATATCTGCTTATTTTCCTGGAGCGCAAAGCAATTCAGCTGAATATACGGAACTCGGTTTGCCATATTCGCGTCAGTATGCACTTTATCTTTCGATCTACGCTAGTTCCTTTGACAAAAGGGAGACCAACAAAGTGGGTAGATCCCCTAGTGCTGCTGGGTTTTATGAAAAAATTTTCATTTTTGAATGAATTGAGTTGAAATCTTCATCATGTGGATACTCACTTTTTATCACCGCATCACTCTGTATGATTTATTTCTGTAAAACTGATGGGCAGTTATACCACACTTCTCAGTTTATCAATGAAAACTAACCTAACTTTCATCAAAAAGTTTGGTTATGTGATATTCAAAAGACAGACTTAAACGAAATCGGATCAGCACTGGTTAATAAAAACCTTCACTTCACACTCAAAGGATTTTTTCTGGATTCACAGGCAATGCCTTTACTCCAGCTAACCGCACAAAAATGCCTCATGCAAATGTTTTCATTTCAAAAGCTACGAAAAAGCACTCGCAAATGCTACGGCAATGTATGTATGCAAACAAAAACAAAAACGACTCGCCATGTAACAATCAACTTTCGCATCGAAATCCATAAAATTCAAAACCAAAAACTATTATCCTTTCTATGAATGTGTAGTACGCGCGCCCAAGAGTAATGGTAGAGTAAGGCGGTGTGTAAGTGCTGCTGGGGGCTTTTAGTCTGTAAAACATGAGGACATGCGACCGCAGCACAATAATGCTCGCCCGAAAACGTTTTGATAGACGATTGAAAATTACACCAGCCATCGAATCGATGGCATAGAATTCACCGCTTCGCTACGACTGCGACTGCGAGCAGTTACATGCAACAAAGCAGATGTTGCGCGTGTCGTGCAAAAGGATGTAAAATGGAAGCGCAACCAACGACGCAAAGTATATGAGGCGGCGGTGTCCGGCAGCGGGTTCGGGAATAGTTGACAAAACTTTACCACCTGTGACACCGCATGAGCAGAATGCCACAACAAATCCAACAAAAGCTTTGAACTACGGCAAGTGGTCCGTGGTACGAGACACAATGGCAGGCATGATGGAGCGCAAGGATTATGGAGCGCTGTACAAGTGGCGGTGTGGTGTTGCGGTAACGTTGTGACTTTGTTGCGGTGCTTGTGGTGTTGCCAGCGCCATCAACCAACACTTTCAACAAAAATGGCAAACATAAACGAGCAGCGAGCGACAACAGCATTTGGCTCGGTTCCGCTTTTTGGTCGGACTCAATTTGGCTTTGGTTTAAGTGTTTCACAAAGTTTTTGATCTTCTATCTCCTGTTTTTTATACCGTTATTTTTCGTAGTGCACTTTTAGCGCTTTGTTTGTACACTATGTGTTCGTGTTTATGCGAATTTATACGCTTCATTTGTCAAGTTGGCGATTTCTGCGTATGAAAATCAGCTGCCAACTGCTTAGACAACCACAGCTTGTATTTAGACACATTACACTTGCGAAGAGCTCTCTTGTTTTATATTCACACAGGCACATGCTGTGTGTGTGTGCGTTGGCAAGGATGTGCTAAGTTGTGCACATAATTCAGCAAATTCACAAATTGTTACGGAAATTATTTTCGATCGACTTAGTTTGGAAAGCAATAAGTTGCGAAGTTTATTTATTGGAAATTTATGGGAAATTGAAAGCATGAATTAATTTGATGTTCGTAGGTAATGCAAGTAATGAAGGTGTGCTGTGCAGTGAGCGAGTATTATAGTTTGTTAAATAAGTAATAATGTAGAAAATTGCTTACGAAACTTAGTACTATATTGAAATTAGGTATTGCAGGGTGAAAAACAGGAGCATGGAGTGATTATATTTTACTCTTTATGACAGATCACACGTGTGTCGTGTCAAGGTGTCACTTTATTTTTGTTCAATATTAGCTTTTGTAAGAACTGAAGCCGCTTGACCTTCCCAAGCGACATCGCTTCGCTTTATAGGCTCTTGAAAAGTTCCAACAAGAACCGAGTTTTCGAACCCAATCTTGTTCAGCGATGAGACCCATTTCTGGCTAAATGGGTCAACGAGCAAAATTTCCGCCTTTGGGACGAAGAGAAATCTGTAGAGATTCAAGTGCTACCATTCCATCCAAAAAATCCAACGGTTTCTTGTAGTTTATGGGCCGGTGGGATCATCGGCCTATATTTTTTCAATTAATAGGGGATTTGTTGAGAGAACTCTTCGGTTAGCACATAATTTCTCATTTGGGTCGGTCGATTGTCCTCCAAGATCATTTGATAGCACACCGTTAGACTTTTTCTTGTAGGGGTATGTGAAGTCTATGAGGACAATTCCGCGTCGATTCAGGCATTGTGGCAAAAAAACACGCATGTCATTGGCTAGCTACCAGTCGATATGATCGAACGAGTCATTGAAAATTGAACTCAATGGATGGATTGGCTGCTAGTCGTTTCTTCTTTTCCCAAGGTGGAGCCAAGTTGAGATCCCAAGCGCAGTCGGGTCCTTCTCCACCTGGTTTTTCCAACCGGAGAAGAAGTTTTCCTCTTCCTGTGCTTCCCCCGGCGGATACTACGTCGCATACTTTCAGAGCTGGAGTGTTTTTGTCCACTCGGACGACATGACCTAGCCAGCATATCCGCGGTCTTTAAATTCGCTGAACTATGTGAATGTCGTCGTATATCTCATACAGCTCATCGTTCCATCGAATGCGATATTCGCCGCAGCCAACGCGCAAAGAACCGTACATTTTCCGCAGAACCTTTCTCCCAAAACCTCGTAACGTCGACTCATCAGATGTTGTCATCGTCCATGCCTCCGCATCAATGTTTACATAAACGTACAAAAGTTGTCACATTCCGTTCCCCTACACAGGCATCTACAACGCGAAAGAGAAAACACGTGATGATGGTGAATAATGTTCATCGACATCACCTTTTTTAGGTCGCATTGGCAACTTAATCCGAAATCATTAACAAGGCCGAATACGATACTATACACTTGATGATGCCAAGTCTGACTCCAATGACCTAATATCATGAGCCGGCTGGCCGTAAGTATTCTTTTCATACTTCTCTTGTATATCAATTAGTCAGATGCGAAGCATAACCTCCAAAGCTTTAGTTGACATAGTTTCCAGTTGTGGAAAGCCAGTTGACTTTATGGCGTCGTAAACCCCACTTTAGGTCGATGGCTCTTCTACAGGAGTTCCAGATTCGAAAGGCTTTGGAAGATCTGTTCGCAATGTGATATTGGACAGAGCTTGAGTCCATTAGTTATTCTAGAGGAGAAGTTGATTTGTGCAATTTTTGTCTTACTTACGAAAAGACAGAATTTTGTTTTCTGCGAATTGACAGTTAGGCCATGGTCATCCGCCCAGTGGTCGAAAATATCAAAGACCCTTTGTACGAGTTGGGTCTCACTATTCTGAGTTTGCGTTTGTGTTCACGAAACGCGGTCTGGTATGCATCATTCATTGGTCAAAATATATTTTTCTAGGCTGGTATGACTGTCAGTGACATCTGTGCCAAATGTCATATCAAAATAATCATTAATGTTTTACGCTTGTCTTTCTGAAGTACATAAAATGCATTAGGCGATTTGTACGATGAGTGAAATTATTCAACAAAGAAGTTCCATTCTATTGCCGAAACATTCAGAATGTTGAAAAAGGCCTTCGTTGATAATTTGTTGTTGCGAGAAAGTCTTTTTGATTGGCACAAAATATTCAAAGAGGGTCGAGAATGCGTTAACGATAAACCCCATCCTGGACACAGTCAAGGCGATTCAACACGTCAATAAAATAAATGAATTGATGATAAAAAATCGACAATTAACAGTCAGAGATCTTACTGACATCGTAGGATCATCGGAAGCATTAATGAACCATTCTGAAAGATCATGTGAGCCTAAAAAAAGTGGTTACAAAATCACTCAACTTTTTCAAAGAAAACCACGTCAAAACGTCAAAAATCAAGGTAATGTTGGCAGTTTTATTTGATTATTGAAATGTGGTGAACTCCGAATTTCTTTCGACCGGCGAAACTGTCAACAAAGGATACTATTTAAGTGCTATGCGTCGTTTGCGCCAAGCTATTCGGTAAAAAGAGGCCGGAGTTATGGGCAGACAACTCTTGGATTTGGCATTGCTGCATTGATTCTTCGTGGGTTTTTCGCCAAATTTTTAACCAATATCGTGCCACAATCATCATATTTATCTGATTTATTTCCGTGTGACTTCTGGCTATTCGGAAAACTCAAGAAATCGGGATAGACAAGATAATTTAAGACATTAACCGTGAATCGCTACATGTATTGAAGGCTGTTATGGAAATATGGCATTAACAACTGTTTCGAAGATTAGAAAAAACTTGGGTACATCTATCAAAGTGGGATTTCTTTGAAGGGTAAAACACAGAAGAACAAAGTAATAATTATAAAATTTTCAACAAAGTCCTACTATTTTTTTACTAATAGTAGTATATTACTTCAAGTTTGTTTTGGACCTACAACTCTACGCCGCCCATATTAACTTTGAAGTCGATTTAAATATGCTCTAAAGGAACTTGCTAATCCGATACTATGTTTACCCTATTTGTAGTTTACTCGTATGCCTTAGACTTCTCTGCTACGCTTACTAAAGAAGTTGGGTGTGTTACCTACATCTTTGGTGAGTAGGCCCTTGGAATTAATGCAGTCGAACAAAATTATTCCCCTAACTTAACATTTCGAGCTGCCCCAGGCTGTATGGTGGGAATTAACATCAGTTCCAATAAGTTAAGTTGTTTCTGTGTTCTCGGTGATCTCCCACAGCTCTTCCGTGGGAGGCGGAGATCGAAGAGCAGATGAAGTACCAAGAAAACTTCTTATACACATTCTTAATATAAAGTAAAAAAATAAAATTAAAATATATGTATATGTTTTATGTTTTAAAGCTTATAGCGGTAATAATGTTCGGTTTAAGTTTTTGAGAACTCTACATTGCCAGCCGCAAGTTTTGTGCTCAGCTATTCAACCAAAACTTGCCGTAAATCTGATAACTAAAATTATTTGCAATTAATCAGCACTGAAAGCATGAGAAGTGGTGTCAAACTGATTTATGCGCAATACGCGAGAAAAGTCAACAACGAATTTGTAGCTAAATCTACCAAAATCCAGAGAAAAAACTAATTGTTTCCATTTATGGTTTAATTAGTTAGGCAATGACAGTGGCGGTGCTAAAAAATGGTTTTGAATTCGATTATTTGATTGATTTTTGGTGTATGAACTAAATTAAGTGGTATTGAAATATGATATTTAAGGACAGTAACGTCATTTAAGGAAGTGATTAGAAATAAAAATTAATATTGACTTCTTGGGAAATTTATTTTCCAAAATATGCATATCTTAAATCCTCTCCATCGCCCATTTTGGTTGAAAATGATTTGAACAGCTTCCATGGCAGCTATACCAGATTGTTCAATAAGTTTCGTCATTTGATAAGAAAAAACTCAATATTAAGATTCAAAATACACTTTTTTATTCTGTGTAATCTTCCTGAACATTAATACACTTGCTCCAGCGATCCTCCAATCTATGCATCCCAACTCTGAAGTGAGAATCCGGAAGGTCTGTACAATGCGCTTAAACAGCCGTTATGACCTCTTCATTTGATGAAAAACGTCGGCCAAGCATACATTTTTTGAGTTCTGGAAACAAATGGAAGTCGCTGGGGGCCAAATCTGGTGAATGCGGTAGATGCGCCAACAATTCGAACTTTAATTCATGGATTTTAGCCATTGTCAAAATGCTCTCGTGACACGGTGCATTGTCCTGATGAAAAAGGATTTTTTCGTCTACAAACCGGGTCTTTTTTCACGATTCTTTTTCCTTCAACTGATACAATAGGTTGCAATAATATTCAAAATTATTTGTTTTACAAATTTACAAGTAATCCAAAAACAAAATTCCTCTCGCATCCCAAAAGACTGATGCCATAATATTCTTTGTCGATTTCCGGACACGAACTCGTTTCGAAGCCGAACAACCAGGTTCACACCACTCTTTAGCCTCTTGCTTTGATTCAGGATCATGTTGATAGAGCCAAGTCTCATTTATAGTGATGAAGGGATGCACCAAATTCACTTTATCCTTTTTAAAACGCTCCAAATGTTGCTGAGAAAGTCGCCTTCGGATGTGTTTTTGTTCCATTGATAGCGAATGCGTTTTCCATTGTGCACACAGTTTTCTAAAAATCTAAATTTCACTTAAATTATGGCTCACATTGCCTAATGAGATGTTAGAGCCTCTACTAAGTTTCCCTCAATCAATCGACGATCCTCCAAAATTATATCCTGCATTTTGGCTACGAGTTCTGGTATTGAAGCGCTTTTTGGACGTCCTTCACGTGGTTCGTCATCAAGGCTTGTACGGCTATGTTTAAATTCAGCAACCAATCTTTCTACAATGATAATTGTAGGTGAACATTAACATTTGTTCGTGAATTTAGTTTGGAGCTACACTTTCCAAAAATAAGAATTTTGTCACTGCACGATATTCGCTGTGACACTATCATGGAACCAGTATTAAAATCCAACGCAGAATAATTCTTTCCAATAATTGCTACTTTGAACAGAATAGACGATTGAGAAGTAAAGTTCTTTGTCGACGAGCAAAGACCAAGTTCTACAAGTCACTCATGATCCCCGTCCTGCTATAGAGGTGCAGAGGCATGGACGATGACGTCTGATGAGTTGACGTTACGAGTCTTCGAGAGAAAGGTGAAACATTGGAAACGACGGATACCGCAGTCGATGGAACGATCAGCTGCATCAGATATACGACGATATTGATGTAGTTCAGCGAATTAAGAGACAACAGCTATGCAGGGTAGGTCGATGACAACACTCCAGCTCTGAGAGTACTCGACGCAGTAGCCGGCGGAGGAAGCAGAGGAAAAGGAAGACCTCCACTCCGTTGGAAAAACCAATTGGAGAAGGGCCTGGCTACACTTGGAATCTCCAATTGGTGCCAAATAGCGGAAAAGAAGAACAAAGAACGCGCTGTTGTAAACTCGGCTAAAACCGCGAAAGCGTTCATATAAAAAGTTAGCATCATCACTTCCATTAAGCTTTGATTTTTTTAATGAATAGTGTATGAACGCACTGCCACCGAGTGGTGCGATATATCAACTTTAACGAAAATCCTCCAAACTTTATTCAACCTCATTTGCTCTACGCCTTTGTTCACCGAGAGCGCTTCCAAAAACAAACCTTCGAAAATTTCATTGCGTGCAATTGGAATTTATTACAACCAATTAATCACAGATTTGTTGCTGTTTGAAAATTCGGCGTTCGTAATGTTTCACCAACATGCTCCATGACATTTAAAAATAGCATAAAATATGCTGAAGGCCTACAAGTTGCGCCTACGGTGAAAAACCGCCAACTAAATTCACAATACGAAATATAAATAAGAGAAACAATGGCAAAGTTGCGCGGTGTGCCGTGATTTTTCATCAGAACTTTTACGTTTTGCTCTAAATTTATTGACAAACCATTAAATCGCTAGCAACCTGGCAGGCAACAAACCATTCAACATTCAGCCAACTAAACAACCAACCAAACCGGCAACTTAACCAACCGAGATGTAAGGCAAACCGCTGCCAGCTGCCGCAGTTGCGGTTTCCCCGCGCATCTGTCAAATGGGCGAGTGGATATCGGCAGGGGGTCGCTTTAAATGGGCATTGGGAGAGGGCCACTATTAAAACTTTGTTTTTGTCAATTATTTCTAAATATTGCAGCTCGTGCGCTCATTTCGTGTTGGCAAAAGTTTGCAATTCAGTGCAATGAGTGCTGTGAAAGGTCAAAGTGTAGGAGTATGCAAAATTTCGGGGTGCTAAATTGAGAGGGCGATTATAACACAATTAATGTGCAACAAATAAAACAAACAGAGAGCTGTGAGTTGAAAGCGTCAACATTCTTTTTTGACACATGCAATTTATTCCAGGTTAAATTTGTTTGCGATTGGGAAATGGTTGGTCGCACGATTAACTTTGGTTAATTTTGGATAATAAAAAAATATAAATCAATTTAAATAGAAAAATGGATATGTATATGAAACATAAAAGAATATATCGACGAAATATTAGGCTGCCAAATATCTCCCATCCGCTTTTTTACACTTTATTCAATTCTTTATAAAAGTGTTACAGTGATGGGATATGCGCCGTTTCGTTCGATAATCTGTTTCCATCTAGACGACAACTTCGTAATACCTCCCTCGTAGAAGCTCCCCTCCTTATTTGCGAAGAACTCGGACAACCACTCTCCTCTTTTGAGTTCAACTTTTGCACCAACAAGGGCGTTCGCCATGGACAGGAGCAGGTGGTAATCACTAGGCGCTATGTCCTGGCTATATGGTTGATCCTGACGAGTCATCAACAAAGTGTGTGGTCTGGCGTTGTCCTGGTAGAACACTAAACCCTTCCTGTTGGCCAATTCTGGACGCAGTAGATGGTAGAATTAAGCGTCTGGCCATATGGGAGTAGTTCATAATGGATGATTCCCTTCCAATCCCACCAAACACACAGCAAAACCTTGCTGGCCGTCAATCCCGACTTGTCCACTGTTTGAGACGATTCACCGGTCTTCGACTACAACCATTTTCGCTTGATATTGTCGCATGTGATTCATCCTTTGTCGGCAGTCACCATTCGCTTTAAAAATGGGTCGAGTTCGTTCCGTTTCAGCAACATATCGCAGGTATTGATTCGGTCCAGAAGTAAACATCAAGCTTCTTTGTGTGTCCAACCCTTTGCAGATGGTTTAAAGAGTTTGGTGACTAACTCCCATCTTCTGGGCGATGTCACGAGATTCCACATGCTGGTCTAACTCGATGTTTTCCATGATTTGATCGGCATCCGTCGTCACAGGTCTTCCGTCAGCTGACTTATCCATGGTGTTGTTTTCAACCGCTCTGAATCGTCGAAACCATTCATCTACTGTTCAAAGTGATAGAGTACCATATCCCACAACACCATTGATCTCACGGAACGTTTCTCTTGCGGATTTTCCTTTAATGAAGGAAAACTTAAAATAGGTGCGAATTTCGGCGTTAGTGAACTCTAGGTTTACACGTCTATAACTATTGAACGCAATATCAAAACTAAATATGCATAGCGTCGTTTTGTAGGATATGTCAAGACCTTTCAAGGATGTATAGGACGAGTGTTGCCAGATACGAGCTCTGTAGCGCTTTATAATACATAATCGTGAAATTCAAAAGAAAAAATGACAGAAGGGAGATATTTGAGAACCTAATATCTGCCATACACACAAACCGGACGATGACAAATAACATCACAAGAGATGTTAAACTGAGATTTTTGAATGCTTTCGAAGCCGAAGTTAGTTATGAGATGGGATTTGAGAATTTCGGCATACAATTGAAAAACACATGGAGCATTAATGAAAAAAATTTTGGATTATCATAAGTGCTTTCAAAGCTGTAAATTATTTTGAACTCGGCCTAGAGTAATATTGTTGAGACTTGTCGCATTTTTTTAACACACCTTGTGAACATAACCATATGAAATATTTTAAAAATCTTATAATATATAGTGAACACCCACATAAAGGGTGAGTTTTAGACCCTCAACAAAATTTCAAGCGATATTTTTAAAAAATTCCCAATATTCTTACTTTACTACTCCAACAATATTATGAAATTTAAGACAGCTTTAGTCAACTAGCCTTCACACGGTTGTTTGCCAGACTAACTGATACAAAAATATATTATAACACTACATTATATACATACATACATATCGTCACCTGAAATGCAAAATAACGTAACAACATTTCGGAAACTTACAGTGACATGAATGAAACATGAAATAAAATGGAACATGAGTGAAATAAAATTTAATATGTTGAACATATGTAATATTATGTATGTAATTTGAAGTAATGAAGCGTAATCAATAAGAAAATTTCGAATTTTCTTCATTCATTCTTCTTCGGATGGGGATGGTGGTTACACCAGATCACATTGTTGAAATTATTTCTGCGGAAATTCCTGATACAGAGATAGATCCAGAATTATATGAAGTGGTGAAAACCAATATGGTTCATGGACCTTTGGGGCACCACAATCCCACTTCGGTTTGTATGTCTGACAATAAATGCACGAAACACTATCCACGTAGTTTTCTTTCGGAAACGCAAACTGGAAATGATAGTTATCCACTCTATCGGCGTCGCTCACCAGACGACAATGGCAGAACATTTGGCATTCAATTGAATATCGAAGTTGGCAACAAATGGATCGTACCATATTCGCCATTATTGTCCAAATCACATTCAAAACTCATGTCAATGTTGAATATAGCAGTTTGGTGAAATCGATCAAATACGTCACCAAAGAAAGCAACATGACCATTAGTGGTCTTGAATGAGATGAGATCAGGAAGTAACAAATGGGTCTATACGTGAACTTCAATAAAGCGCTTTGTAGGATATTTACTTTTGCCAAACTGTTGTGCATCTCGGAGCTTAAGGGAGAGCCTGCTTTAGAAGCTTCAAAAATTCAAATTTTTTTTGCTTAAATCTCTTTAAAATAATCTAAGAATATGTCCCCAAACTTTTGATTGGAATTCGAAACATTTTCGAAACTAGAAGGGAAATAGTAACCGCGTCTAGCAAGTATGTATATGAGCGCTTGGGCAGAAAGCGAAAACTTTGACGCCCGATTTCTCAGTTTTTCATTTCTACGATTTTTCTTAATTGGCGGGCAGGATAGAGAAAAAAACTAAACGTCGTATGGAATTGGGGCAAAGTTACTTATCTTTGGCATTAAATTATCTTCTCTTTAAACTAAAAAAAAATCTAAGAAAAGTCAAGTTTGAACATATTTTTTAACAACATAAAATAAAATTTTTTTGGTCAAAAATAATTTTTTTGTTTTCAATTTTTAAAATTTTAGACTTTTTTTTGGATTTATTTTAGTTTAACAAGAAGATAAATTATTGAAAAATATGAATCTCTTTAAAGTTTTTTTTTCGATAGAAATTGCGACCTGCATCCTGCCCGCCGTCCGACAAATGCACATGCGAGATGCATCTGGCAATTGCTTTCCAAAGTCAGAATATTAAAGATTTCGTGTACTTCAATTATTTCTTTCTCTCCCAAAAAATCGATTTTTAAGCCTCTAAATTAGGCTCTCTCCTTAACTTTAACTGGAAACAAACGATGGACAATGCTATAGCTACTTCGCATGTCATTGAAGTTCGCATAATTTTCGCGAAGATCATTTCGACACATCAGCCTTTAAATACGCGTCAATTATGGGATAAGAAAGAAATGGCATTGCTGCTAAGAATTGGAAATGGGCAAATTTCGGTTGATACTTCCAGTGGTTTGATATCAATTTCATCTGCCTTTTGTCAATTCACTTTAACGAAAGGTGAACTAATCACGAACGTTTATGCCAACATTGGCCAAATTATCGTAACTAAGATTTAGCTGCCAAAAATACGAAGCCGTGAATTATTCAGTGGAATTTTTAAAATCTTTGAAGAGGCTTGGTATACCATCGCATCATTTGCATTAATTATCGAATACAAGGGGACAGTCATTTCAGTTCAAACGTATTCAGTTTCTAGGGAAAATTGCACTTGAGATGACAATAAACAAGACACAAGGATAGTCGCCAGAAAAGTGTGGCATAAATCTGGAAATGCTATGTTTTTCACAAGTCCAGATATACATGATGTGTACGCGAGTTGGAAACCCATCTTCTCTGTACATTTATGCACAAGAAAGGAAACCAAAAATTTTGTTCATCAAGCTGCGTTACATTAAAAAATTTAGAAAAATCGCAAATATAATTTCAACTTTTTTTTTTCATTTCAAAACATAAAATTCCACGCAGGACAATGGCTGCGGGGTCAGCTAGTAAGTATATATATATATACTATATTCATATATATCAAACAATAGAACAGAAAACAGAGAACAGCCTTTTTAGAAGAATACGATTTTAGAGAGAAATGGTATATCGTATCACCACTTTAACAACTGGATTGACAACTATTTCACTATAAAATCCTATTTCTCTAAAAAGAGTCTGTATGCGTAAAAATGTTCATAGTTTTTACCTTTGCTTTGAAGTAAATAAGTACAAGTGTAATAATAACTACCTTCAGTCGACGAGTTCCAAGTAAGTGATGTGCATATGAAACTTGCGTACGTCAAAGCAACCAATATTGAAGATTAATCCCATGAGATGGGCTATTTAAATGCCTTTTTGAAACTGCAGCAAAAGCACAATCGCACAAAATATTCTACTGAGTAAAGTAAGCTTTTGAACATGCCAATTGTGTGGCTTTTATAAAGTACTTTTGTGTAACAAGTCATGTGCAATACTCTGTGACTTGTGGGACTCACTACCTTAAAAGTGAAGGTGGGTGGTTTTCAAAATTTTCGTTTTTCATTGCTTTGTGTTATTTTAGGCTAATTTTGAAATATTATACGGTACAATTACAAAGAAATTGCTACTAAACGTGATGATAGAAGTTACCAAGTTTGTGAGAAAGCGATTCAAAATGGAAATGAAATACATAAGTCACAGTGCGTGCAAAAAAAAAATATATATATATATTTCTCGGGTTTTAAAGTGTAAGTAGCGTTTATTGTTAAATATGTGTAATTGTAGAAAATACAAGGTTTTGTTATAGCTGACGTTTATTCAATACATGAACCAGTCTTCCACATCGCCAACTATGGCCTGTAATCTTTGATGGCAACTTGCGAGTAAATTTTCCGCATATTCCACAGAAAGTGACCACGAGATATGTGGGGGTTGGAGTAGCCGTAAATGAAATCTTTGAAATCTTTTGTTGCCGTCACATTTTTTTTTTGATATTTTGGCTTTTATGTAAGCCCAATTATTCCCCATCATATAGCCGCCTAGTGGCTATGTAAAGCAACAAGTATGTTTCATTGTGTTCTGGCAGTATCCAATCATGGTTTTTTTTTATCGTAAGGTAATATCACATATTTACTACAAATATTATCGAATTTCCGGATGATTTTGCTTTATATAATTGGTGGTTGTATGTGAGGAACCTTGATACTGCCTTGGAAGCACTTTATTAGTTTGAGGCCTTTTAATTGCATGTAGTAGGCAAAAAATAGATAAAATCAATAGCATCTCCCATATACCCTATATCCTATATACAAAAGTAAATTACATTTTTTGAGTTTGTAGGAAAATGCCACGTGGAACGAACTCAATTATCAGATGAGGACCGTGGATTGATTAAAGGAATGAGTCAATCTGGCATGAAAGTTGGCCAAATTGCTTTTTCTGTAAAGAAGCAACGGAACACAATAAAAAACTTTCTGAAAAATCCAGATAACTACGGAGTTACTACGCGTAGTGGTCGTATAGTTACCATTCATGGCAGGACCAAACGGCGGATTCAGCAGCTAGCAACCAATAGTCATATGAGTTGCAGGCAAATAAAAGTGGAACTTGGTCTAGATGTGACTAAACAACGTGTGCATCAAATAATAAGAAAAGATTTATGCTTTAAATATGAAAATCGAGTGCCTAACCCATGCCTAAAGCAAAGTCATAAAAATGCATTTTATGAAAAGCATAAATTTCGGGATGAAGGATTAGAATCTGTGGTATTCAGTGACGAAAAAAAAAAAATTAATTTGGATGGGCCAGATGGTCTTCATAAATATTGTAGGGATTTAAGACGCCCACGAGAGGAATGCCATAAGCGCGTTCACGGTGGTGGATCGTTAATGGTATGGGCAGCATTTTTATCAGAAGGCAAGTCCAAAATATGCTTTGTTCCAGGCAAACTGAATGCAGAAATCTACATTGATTTGTTGGAAAACGAACTCCTTGATTTTGCTGGTGATTTAGATGGCGATGAATGGAATTTTCAGCAAGACAATGCACCGATCCATGTTGCGAAGAAGACAAAGGACCAAAAATGATATGACTGAAACGACTGAAAATCTAGCCATACGTTTGTAATAGTCTGAATGTATTCTGTCTCTATGCTGGAGATCAGTCGAAACGTCCAATATCTCTTTCTAGTTACGTCCCATAGTTGCCGACTTCTATATCTTCTTGCTTCAGAGATCTGATGGGTGTAAGCTCGCGATTACAAGGGCAGCTTGTTATGCTGTCGAGCATACTCCAAGTCACAGAATGATATACATGGAGAAAAGGCCATGTCGAGATTTTATTTCGAGTGGCTTCTCTCATACTTTATATCATATCTTCTACATATGTGTTTAGCTATCACCATACAGCAATGCCATCATTAAATCCAGTGATATGAATTTTTAGGCACCTTGAAGTACATTACTCCGTTGTACATTATTTTTCAAATTAGCGGCCGGAGTAAAAATGTCTGTGGTACATCACCGGTGGTATTACATTTCTTATAACCTTTGCATATTTAGCTCGAAATGCTTTTTTGATCTCGAGGGTTACAAGGAATTCATCGCTTTATCACTAATAGCCCTTTTAATAAGTGGATATATGAGCCCCAAACATTGTTCTCTCTTCTGCTCTTCCTCGAAAAAACTTTGATGATATATATAGGTTTTGTCCGGAAAGTGATCGGATTGATTTTCTTTCGTCACGACTGGGAGACCTGCGACTTCGACAAACACCGGCAATGCGACTCGTGTGCGCAAAGTTTTGAACTCACACCGTCGACTAAGTATTCATTTCATTGTCCAGATGTTACATTTATCAAAATGTGTGATTCATGACTTTGTAACGGAGCACGAAGGGTCAATCGGGTCCGACAAGACATCACAGCCGATTGTAAGTTGCACCACGACAACGCCCTTGACCACAACCTTTCTTGTGAACTGCTACCAAACCAAGGTCGGCATTCCAAGGCTTCCGCAGTCGCCCGACAGCCCAGGTGTTTTTTGTTTCCTTGCCTGAAAAGGCCGATAAAAGGCAAGTATTTTGAGATGACAGAAGGGATCCAAGCAGCATGCACCTCAGCTCTCGAGGCTATTCAAGAGAATGTCTCCCGTGACGCCACGCCGTCAATGCTTGGAAATCGCGCTGGCAGCAGAAGGAGCCTTTTTTGAAAGTTTTTTTTAAAGAACTAGACATATATACATCAAATGATCTCTTATGGTGGGCCATAGTTCCATAATAACGAAGAAGGAACTATTAGCTGACAACGTATTCTCGGTTTACTTTGTGGGTTTCGAAGAGCTCTGTGCCAAAAGTTTTAGATTACCAGGAACATCTTCTTAGGGAAGCTACTTCTCCAGGACAGACTATCAATATGCCCTCTATTGCTTGACTGCAATCCGATATTATGCAGGTATAGTTTTCACAGTTCTTTCTGTTTTTCAGTTCGCTGTTTACTACCATTCTCAAAATGTGGGCAACACGAATCAATTACAATTTCCATCACAAATGCGCAAAATGAAAAAAATGCCCAGCGGCGAAGCTTCTAAATCAACGCACTCCTCCATATGTAGAAGTGATGCGCTAGCATACTACGAGTATATACTTACACGTATGTACCGTCCGAGTTGTGTGGAGCAATCAGTGATAGTGGAAATTTTCATAGGCGGCCATATTCTCTTCGCCTTTCTGAGTTAACCCTTGAGCAGTTCAGAGTAAGTGACGAAGGCCATATTTCAATTTTTTTAAGAAACGAGTTAAGAAAAAAATGCATGAAAGGTTTCACTAATTAAACGCTTGGGGTGTTTTCGACCGTTTGTAGTCGAAAGCATGGCTGTGAAAAACAAATTTTTTATATCACTAGTTACCAGAACACTAGAAGCTTTGGGTGTTTCGCAATAGGCTTTTAAGAAAAATAGTCTTTAAGAAAAACATACGTTTCTGATCTTATTTAAATCATAATAATTTATTGGTGTCAGCTAGAAGCACTTTGATATTCTTTTGAAATATGAATAGTTAGAAAGTTCGCAGTCGTTTGTCTACTTCGGAACGAAGATTCAGAGCGGGTGAAAACGACACCCTGGATAAGTCAGCCGGCGGAAGACCTGTGACGACGAATACCGATCAAGTCATGGAAAACATCGAGTTGGACCGGCATGTGGCATCTCATGACATCGCCCGGAAGATAGGAGTTAGTCACCAAACCATTTTAAACCATCTGCAAGAGGCTGGATACATAAAAAAGCTTGATGTTTGCTTCTGGACTGAATCAACGCCTGCGATATGATGCTGAAACGGAACGAATTCGATCCATTTTTGAAGCGGATGGTGACTGGCGACGAAAGAGGGATCATATACGACAATATCAAGCGAAAACGGACGTGGTCGACCACGTTAGGCCGGTGAATCGTCCCAAAGCCAAGCCGAAATTGAGGGCTAGAAAGGTTTTGCACTGTGTTTGGCTGGATTGGAAGGGAATAATCCACTATGAGCTGCTTCAATTCTACTATCTACTGCGAACAACTGGACCGCTTGTAGCAGACGATCGACCAGAATTGGCCAACAGGAAGGGTTAAGTGTTCCACCAGGACAACCCCAGACCACACACTTCTTTGATGACTCGTCAGAACCTACGGGAGCTCGAATGGGAGGTTTTATCGCATTCCCCATATAGCTTGGATATAGCGCCAAGCGATTACCATGTGTTGCTATCCATGGCGAACGCCCTTGTTGGTGTAAAGTTGAACTCAAAAGAGGCTTGTGAGAAATGGCTGTCCGAGTTCTTAGCAAATAAGGCTTCTACGAGGGGGGTATTATAAAGTTGTCGAAACTTGATATGATTTAATAAGGAGATTAGAAATGATGGAAAATATGCTATGAGAGGACTTCCATTAACCGGGTCCTCCGTCCTTCCATTAACCGCAGCCTCGAACCTCGAATACAAGTTTTTATATTTTTATGAAATAGTCGCTGACTGCGCTTACTGATACTTTACTTAGCTGCCTCTTTAAAAGGCGTTCGGTAACTTGTAGTGGGTGATTAAAGAGGCAGATATTTTACAAGAAGCATTGATGACGGCCTAAAAGAGACGTGTAACGTATATGGCGGAAGAAAGTAAAAGTGATGAACAGAAAAAATGGCATACGCAACTGAAATCAAAGCACTCTTAGCTCATATGTAACAATGAAAGGGAATCACAGGAAATAGGTCGATTGCTTGAGAAATAATTTGGCCAAAAAACGTCGTTGAAAGAAATTAAAAAAGTTCATAGGCTGCAATTGCTGCTTTTATTAGTAAGGGATATGCGAAAAAGCGTTTATGGGTTTAGTATGAAAAAAAAAAAGCTAAAAGCAAAGGAAAAATAAATTTTCCAGAATTGGAAAAAAATTTAGTTTGTTTTTTGTAGGTTGCATGATACACATATGCTCGTTGTTGTCCTCCATACTCTCTCTGTACCATTGAGTTATACGTCCTGCTGCACGCGCTCCGCACTAGCAGTGACGTAAGACGGCACAGTGCAGCTGTAATGCCCGAGTATCAGCCGGATTAAAGTGACATATTTTTTTGTTGCTGTTGCTTTTTCGAAGTTACTTCTTTCATATGGTTCAAAGTCGAGGAAATGCTTAGCTACAGATCCGTGCAACACGTCCGTTGTGCTCGTCCGTTTGGTAATGAAGCCATTTATTTACCTAAAACGCTTTTTGTCCTGCATTGTCCGGTGTTTTGCTTGTTCGAAGTTTGTTTTGCTTTGATTTTCTTGTTTGCGACGTTTTTCTTTCCTCAGTAGCAGTGTAAACAACACGAGGTAAACAACGGTCCCAACTGTCGAACTCTAGCCAATCCATATTCACTTCATTCGTGATGATTTTGTTCATTTTTGGTTTTTGTGTCTTCATATGCGCGTATGTGTGTGCTGTCGGAGACCACGTTGCCCATTGCCACCTTCACGGCTCGTCGTGCATCGTTGCCAACCACAATTTTAATCTCTTAACTTGGTAAGTAAGGTCTCTGTAGTTTAGTTTTTGGTGCCGAAATTGTCATTTTTTCCTTTTCTTAAATTCGTCAATATTTATTTTTGGCGAAAGGACAAAGGCGTAGCTTTTGGTCAGCAAAGCGAGTGCTTTGCTAACAAGCATTAAAGAGCGAAAAGTGAGCGATTAATGGTCTTAGTTCGAGTGGTGGCCCGGTGCGGTGCTGAGCGTAACTTGTGGTGGTTAATCCTGTGACAAAGCAGCTTACCAATATATCTTTTTGGCAATTGATTTTCAAAACAAAAAAAAAAAAAACATTCAAGCATTTTTATGCTTAGTGAGGACTGCTATTGAATCCAAAGGACATGGATGATGTGTAGCTGGTAAGCTCACGAATGAAAGAAAATATTTAATAAACGACATCTGTAAATTTCAGTTAGGATATTTACAGCTAGGGGCTGCTTTAAACTCCTGCAGACAATTTAAAGCTAAAAGTGACAATTGTGGTATACATAGGTAACTTTACTTAACATAACGGTTAGCAGAAATTGGTTGAGATAAAAATGAAGAGAGAATTCAGATTCATGTACCTAAAACATAAGTTTCATTAAATCCTTGAAAGCTGTTTGCGTAATATTTTTACAGCTTAATGGGACACAGTATATTTAGAAATCATCTAACAGCTACCAGAAATTCCAGTACTTCTGATCCTAGACTGCCACGTAAATTGCAAAAGCAGGCTCTTGGAACCATCTACGTGGACAGGGATCATAACACCTCCATCACGCCCAACAAGCTCCTGGAATTGTTCAGAGTGTTGGACCTTTGTTATGGTCAGGAGACGGCTCAATAGACCATAGATTGCAGTGAAAAACCTCAATTATTTTCTATTTACCTATCTACCTAATAACTATATTTTGGGTTTTCAAAGGTATTTTATAAATGCCCTGGTTTAACTTCTTCTTCTTTATTGGCGTAAAGAGCGCTTACGGGGATTTAGCCGAGTTCCAGTCATTTCTTCTTTTCACAATTTAGCGCCAATTCGATATACCAAGTGAAGCCGGGTCCTTCTCCACCTGATCTCTTTAACCGAGTGTACGTCTTCCGATTCTTCTGCTTCCCCCGGCGCGTACTGCGTCGAATACTTTCAGAGTTGAAGCGTTTTCGAACAACATGACCTGGTCAACGTAGCTGTTTTCTTTTAATTCACTGAACTATGTCAATGTCGTCGTATATCTCATACAGCTCATCGTTACATCGAATGCGATATTCGGCGTTGCTAATGCGCGAAGCCTTCCGCAGAGCCTTTCTCTCGAAAATTCGTACTCATCAGATGTTGTCATCGTCCATATCTCTGCACCATATAGCAGGAGAGGAATATTGAGTGACTTATAGAGTTTGGTCTTTGTTAGTCGAGAGGTGATTTTACTTCTCAATTGCGTTGTGTTTCATTTCGAGGCTGACATTGTTGGTGGTGTTTATACTGGTTCCAAGATAGACGAATTTATCTCCGACTTTAAAATTATAATTGCCAACAGTGACGTGATACCCAAGTCGCGAGTGCGATGACTGTTTGTTTGATGACAGAAGATATTTCGTCTTGCCCTCTTTCACTACCAGACCCGTTTTCTTCGCTTCCTAAGGAGACGGGCTTCTACGAGAGGGTTATGAAGTTGCCGTCTAGATGGAAACAGATTATCGAATGAAACGGCGCACAGTGGCATTTCGGCGGAAAAAAATAGGATTTTTCCACTTTCCAATTTCAAAACTTTAATGATTTTGTTTTGTAAATAAATATTTGGATAAGAAAAATTCAACAAGGTTTTTATAAAAAGTGAAATTTTATAGTTAAAAAAACTAACAGAAGTCGACGGAAAGTTATTCAATAAAATCAGATTAAAATTATTGTCCAAATAAATAATTTTTTTGTGTGTAAGTTTATAGCTATGGCTTTCTTTTATTTTTTAGTGAAAATATAGCACCTACTTGTTTATAAAAAAAAAATTTATTGAAATTGGCAAAGTAAGCTATTTTTTATAATTTTTCAAAAATTATACTAAAAAATATCAACTTTTAATTTTTTGATGGAAAAAAACTTTATGTGCTTTGCCTTGCTTAGCCCTCTTACTATAAAAAAATGAAAGTTCCGAGTCTGTACTTTCAATTAAAAAAAAAAAAACAACCGCCAATTACCGTCCCTTTTAGTAACATCGATTTTAATCTTTGATGATTTGATGTCTTCAACAGACTTCTTATAACTTCGGATCTTTACATAAGCAGCTTAAGGCGTCATTCGAACAAAATTTCCTTAGAACTAGATCCCATTGTTAAAGATATGGTGCTTGCATAATATATAAATACTAACACAATTTTTCGCCTGTTACATATTCAATTAAAATATTGCATATTATATTGGATTTTTATCAAGGTAAAGGTATAAATAACGTCACTTTGCGTTTAAGTTTAATTTTTTTTCATCAGGAGAACTCAATTAAGAAGTGCACCGAATTTCAAATCCCTAGGTCCAAAAATAAAAATTTTGGCAATTGCAGTTATATGGGAGGTGGGTGTGGCAGTGGGCGGTTTTCCAAGTTTTTTTCAAAATTTCTTAATTTAGTCCAGAGAAGTGTTTCTGCAAAGTTTCATTGTTGTACGACCACTCCTTCTATTTTCCAAGAAATGTATAGAGCGATGCCACTGTGCGGCGCATATTTGAACTTTTTATAAAGCATTGAATAAAGAGCAAAAAAGCGGAAGGCAGATATTTGACAACCTAATATATTGTTCTGTGGAATAATATACTACATATATATAATATCCTTGATTCCGATCCTCTGGTTGATGTTTTGCACAACAAGGTATTTTTCTGGCTCTGGTTAAAAGTTAGATTGCACCCGAACTTAGCTCTTCGAACCCACAGCTTCGGTCTCTAAGATCAAAAAATTTTCCATGAAAATCATTAGATAAATATCTGATGTAAACAAACGGCATATTTCTCCATTCATTGACAACGAACTTACAGCCTTAATAAAGAAACGCTTAAATTCGTTTAAAAAAATACCTAGAATTACGAATGAAAATAAAATTTTTGTCTCTTTCAAAAAACAAAATAAAAATACATATTTTCTGCATACATTGTTCATTTTGCACCAAATAATCGGGTTAAAAGTCAAAAGTGTATTCGAGTCACGTGTTTTGCACTATACACCTTAAAATGTCGGTGTTAGTATATGAACTGTGCGACCTGCTTGGTATCTAAGAGGATTATTATTGACAGCAGCAAACAACACTAAACAAAAACAAGAAAAAACGTTAACTTCGGTTGCACCGAAGCTAAATACCCTTCACAGGTGCATTTCTGTTAGTAACTATGTGTCCAGTTTGTATAGAAGCTATATGCTATAGTAACTCGTTCTGAACAATTTCTTGGGAGATTACATTGTTACCTTAAAAAGTAATCTATACCAAATTTCGTGAATATATCTCGTCAAATGTTAAAGTTGTCCATACAAGGACTTGATTCCGATCGTTCAGTTTGTATGGCAGCTATATGCTATAGTTAACCGATCTGAACAATTTCTTCGGATATTACATTGTTGCCTTAGAAAATAATATATACCAAATTTCGTGAATATATCTTGTCAAATGTGAAAGTTTTCCATACAAGGACTTGATTCCGATCGTTCAGTTTGTATGGCAGCTATATGTTATAGTTAACCGATCTGAACAATTTTCTCGGATATTACATTTTTTCCCTAGAAAATAATCCATACCAAATTTGGTGATGATACATTGTCAAATGCGAAAGTTTTCCATACAAGAACTTGATTCCGATCGTTCAGTTTGTATGGCAGCTATATGCTATAGTCAACCGATCTGAACAATTTCTTCGGAGACTACATTTTTGCCTTAGAAAATATTATATACCAAATTTCGTGAATATATCTTGTCAAATGTGAAAGTTTTCCATACAAGGACTTGATTCCGATCGTTCAGTTTGTATGGCAGCTATATGTTATAGTTAACCGATCTGAACTATTTTCTCGGATATTATATTTTTTTCCTACAAAATAATCCATACCAAATTTGGTGATGATACATTGTCAAATGCGAAAGTTTTCCATATGAGAACTTGATTCCGATTGTTCAGTTTATATGGCAGCTATATGCTATAGTGGTCCGATATCGGCCGTTCCGACAAATGAGCAGCTTCTTGAAGAGAAAATGACGTTTGCAAAATTTCAAAAGGATATCTTAAAAACTGAGGGACTAGTTCGTATATATACAGACAGACGGACAGACGGACATGGCTAAATCGACTCAGCTCAACATCCTGATCATTTATATATATACTTTATAGGGTCTCCGACGCTTCCTTCTGGGTGTTACAAACGTCGTGACAAAGTTAATATACCCTGTTCAGGGTATAAAAATTTGAGAATAAATGATGGTGTCATAAACATTTTAGACATCGTTACCAAAATTTTTCCCCAATATTTGTAAAAATAGACAAAATATCGTTCTTTACGTACACAATTAGGTTATATCGACTGCTTTCATTGGTGATATAGTTCTTATATGACAACAAATACTTGTTTGGTATGTTATGTGTTTGGAACACACAATAATTATTTGATAAGAGGGTTTATTATGGAGCATTTTTTAGAATTCTATTCTAGTTAGCTTTTTTCAGCAAAGTTGTATTCGTGTTGATCTGAATCCAACGCAAATCTACCAAGCGAGTAATATCGTTACTGAATATATGGTTGTCAAATACACAAATATCTCCCTTCCGCTCTTTGCTCTTTTTCCAATGCTTTATAAAAAGTGTTACAATGATCGGATTTAGCTCAAATATACGCCGTTTCGTTCAATAATCCGTTTCCATCTAGACGGCAACTTCATAATACCCCCCTCGTGGAAGCCCCCTCCTTATTTGCGAAGAACTCGTACAGCCACTTTCACAAGCCACTTTTGAGCTCAACTTTACACCAATAAGGGCGTTCGCCATGCACAGGGACTGATGGTAATCACTTGGCGCTATGTGCGTGTCCGGGTTATATGGTGGATGCGATAAAACCTCCCATCCGAGCTTTCGTAGCTTCTAACAAGTCATCAACGAAGTGTGTTGTCTGGCGTTGTCCTGGGTGAACACTACATTATTATACCCTTCCTGTTGGCCAATTCTGGACGCTTCTGGTCGATCGCATGTTTTAAGTGGTGCAGTTGTTCGCAGTAGATGGTAGAAGTAAGCGTCTGGCCGTATGGGAACAGCTCATAGCGGGTGATTCCCTTCCAATCCCATCAAAAACACAGCAAAACCTACCTGTCCATCAATCCCGGCTTGACCACTGTTTGGGGCGATTCACCGGCCTTCGACCACGACCGTTCTCGCTTGATATTGTCGTATGTGATCCATTTTTCATCGCCATTCACCATCCGCTTCAAAAATGTGTCGAGTTCGTTCCGTTTCAGCAGCATATCGTTCATTCTGTCCAGAAGGTTTTTTTGCGTCAAAGAATGCAGCATCCAAACATCAAACTTTTTTGTGTATTCAGCCTTCTGCAGATGGTTCAAAATGGTTTAGTGACTAACTCTCATCTTCTGGGCGATGTCACGAGATACCACATGCTGGTCTAACCCGATGTTTTTCATGATTTGATCGGCATTCGTCGTCAAAGGTCTTCCGCCGGCTGGCTTATCCATGCTGCCGCTTTCACCCGCTCTGAATCGTCGAAACCATTCATCCGCAGTTCGAAGTGATATAGTACCATCCCACAAAACACCACTAATCTCACGGAATGTTTATCTACTCGTTAATACCGTTAGAGCTATTTGAAAGCCTTTAAAAAACCGCAGTACTTAATTATCGTAATTTAGTAGAGGATGCGATTCTGTGTTAAACGAGTTCAACTTTCGATTTTCCTCAGAAAATATTTGATTCGTGTGTTTGTTGTGTGGGAGGTACCCACAAATAACAAAGCTACATATTTTAATAGTTCGTCAAAACGAGTTAAGCTGTCAGTAAAAGAACATAACTCATACACATGAAATCATCTACGCCTACTTTAAAGCTCTCGAAATGCAAATTCATTATTTGCAAGCATTGGAACAACTATTTCTATTTCGACCATGCAATATATTTTCTTTACATATGTATGTATGTTAAATATGTTTGTATATGTCTGTAAGATTGCCCTGCAATTTTTACCTCATCAATTAAACCTTCTAAAATATTCAGTTGCATGCAAAATATCACAAAAGTCACGTAGACAGTCAGCATACAAATGACTGTGACTGTGACTGACTGTCTGGTAAAATGCGATGTCAGGTACGTTTACGTCCGAAGAGATACGGGCAGTTCACTCTTGTCATGAAAATGAATTTTCTACATGCAATTTGGAAACAAATTAAACAAAAATACAAAAGCAAGAATAAAATGGTTTATGCATATTGGACATGCAGGGTGGACCATCTTTTCATTCATCCATTTGAGAATGGAGAAAAATTAATGCAAAGAACAGAGCTGGGCCAAATCAACTTTTCTATTCTGAAAGTGGAAGAACGGCTTGGAGTCCTAAATGAAAAAAGTTACCAAGACTAGGCAGTCAGATCGCACTAATCGCCTGTACAAGGCTGATTAATCTCTAACCACGTTCTCAGTGGCATCGAGTCACTTTCTGATAAGACTAGTACGGCTGCCCGGCCACAGCGGAGTCGCAGGTGGCTGTAGAACTGATAAACTGGCAAAGTAATGCATCCAAGCCTCGCTATCAGTAGGATGGAAACGGGAACAGTACTCCACTTGCCTTATATGTATGTTCTACTACTGCTGAGCTGGTTCAGCGCTGAGCTATCCTATCGATCCTAGGAGATCCAGTAAGCTATTTCCACTCAGTAAAACTAACCTCTCCCGATTGTAGGCGTTTTATCGGTTCATTGTCCTTTCGTCGTCTACGCTGTAAGGTTAATAAGGAACGCCATCTTCGAAAGTTGTTTGGCAGAAGACGAGGTGAAAACATCTCAACACTTCCTTCTTCATAGTTCCGCGTTTGCATGATCAAGGCTTAAAAACTTCGCAGCTCACGCATCAGATATCCCACCGAGCGGTTGGGAAAAGAAATTAAAGATCTTAGCAAATTTTTTTTGGTCTTAAGGTGCTTTGTCGGCTAATAAGATCGGATACAGGAGTTCAATTTTTTATGACTTTGCAAAGGACTGCATCTAGAGTAGTCCAAGTTGCTTTTTCGTGCTAAAGCCATGCCTAAAGTTCTTTAACAGATTGTGGAAACCGGACCACAAATCGAAGAACCGGTTAAAGGTTTTTTCAAATTACTCACCATTCTCGAACCAACAAATCTGGAGGCACACCCTTTATAGTTATGTAGAAATCTCGGTGTGTGCAAAAGTATTAGTTTATTAAGAGATATCAACCAAATTCAATTGCAGATGAGGGGCTTCCATTTGTTTGCTCACAAGTATATATCATAGGTGTATGTATGTGTGTGTATGTGGGTAAGTACCTATGCTCTTCAGTTGGTTACAACAAGATTTGTTTTGACATTTAATTATTTTATTTGATTGCATTCTCGATTTCTTGTTAGACGGCCACAAATACATACAAATACATTGTAATACACGAATAAATAAATAAAATAAGACTTTCTATTTCTTCAGCACAGACAACTAGTGTCTACAAGGCACAATATCATTTGTATGTTGTTGATGGCTTCTTCGGTTTCTATGATTTTATTTTGCTTAGATAATATCACTTTGATAAGTTTTGTGGCATAGTCGTTGGGGCCAATCATCGGTTGGTCATTGATGAGGATTTGGTCAACAGCAGTCAAAAGCAGAGCAAATCAGGCAAAGCGGACTGCTGACAAGCGCGGCACGAAACTCACGAAGAAGCAGTTTATTTGACGTTCTTCCCTCATTTGCTTTGTTGTCATTTTCGTTTGACATTATGTGGCTCTATGCAATTCCACTGATTACATGACCAATAAGTTAACAAATGATTATATTGGCCAATAAAATTAGCAGAAAACTTTCCCTATAATCGAAACTACTCAGTGTGGATGAGTAGATGAGTACATGTCAAGCAGGCTAAGCGGCGTACAGCACGCAGACATAGTGCTCCAGTGACAGTTGTCTCTGTGTTAAGTAGCAAATTCATATGCCACACACCCGTTTCATCTCCGTCACTTTGCTCACGGCTTTGTTGTAAGTAATAACCTTTTGCGAAATTAACATTAGGGCGGCAAGCTGTAAGAGTAGAGCGTAATGAAAAAGTTGCCACAACAATCAGAAGCTCTGTCGCTCTGGGAAATGTGGTTTGCGCCATGCGTTTATAGGTCAGCTCGGGATAAAATCGGCAACACGTGCCAGCTAGTTGGCCAAGATGATGTCATGCGTTGCATGATGATAAACGTTGTGATTAGTGAGAGTACGTGTTAGGAGTTGAGGAATACATACACATTATATACATTTCCAGGTTGAGCACTATGTGTGCCGTAGAAGCAACGAAAGTTTGTAGCGGGGTGCACATTAAACATTTGGTTAACTAAAAAAGTTGAAAGGGCGAACTTTCATTTCAACAAAAAGTATGAAGCTTAAAAGAACCATTTATAAAACTTTCAAATACTAGAAAACAAGCTGTCAAAATAATGACAAAAATGTATGTAATTTACTTTCCATAAGATAATAAAAAAACATCTTCATCTTCTTTCCTGGCATAGACACCGTCTACGCGATTATAGCCGAGTTAACAACAACACGCGTCGTTTCTTCTTTTCACTACGTGGCGCCAATTGGATATTCTAAGCAAAGCCAGGTCCTTTTTCACCTGGCCTTTCCAACGGAGTGAAGGTCTGCCGCTTCCTCTGCTTCCCCCGGCGGGTACTGTCGACTCATCAGTTGTTGTCATCGTCCAAGCTTCTGCACAATATTGCAGGACGGAAATAGTGAGTGACTTATAAAGTTTGGTTTTTTTTTTCGGCGAGAGAGGACTTTACTTCTCAGTTGCCTACTTGGTCCAAAATAGGACCTGCTGGCAAGAGTTTTTCTGTGTTAGATTTCCAGGCTGACATTGTCGGAGGTGTTGATACCGGTTCCGAGATAGACGAAATTATGTACGAGTTCGAAGTTATGACTGCCAACAGTGACATAAGAGCCAAGTGGCGATTGCGACGATTGTTTGTTTAATAAGATGAGTGGTCTTTCCCGATCCTGACGGAGCTTTTGGTATTGGTGAACGTCAGTTTACACAGTCGCATTAGTTTTGGCGGGATACCAAATTCAGACATCGTGTCATAAAGGCGTCTCCTCTTCGTGCTGTCAAAAGCAACTTTGAAATCAACGAAGAGATGGTGTGTGTCGATTCTCCTTTCACGGGTCTTATCCAAGATTTGTCGCAAGATGAATGTCGGGTCATTTGTTGATTTTCCAACTCTAAAGCCAAACACTTAAGGTCCAAACAGTTTTGTTGACGGTGGACTTTAATATTTCACACAGAACGCTCAATAGAACCTTATATGCGATGTTAAGGAGGATTATCCCACGGTAGTTGGCGCAGATTGTGGTATGTCTCCTGTTTTGTGGATTAAGCAGACCACACTTAAATTCCAATCGTCAGGCATGTCAAAACTGCACTATGTTCTGAGAAATATCGATAAAAAAATGAAAATCGTGGATTTCCGCTGTCTTTTAAACGCGTTTTCGATACCCCAGAAATTCAGCATGACACGAAAAACCGTTTGGTAATAATTAAATAAGGCTGTATGTAAGAAGAACCGCAAATTATGGGTGTCACCCGACCCGAAAATATTATGAACCTAATTTCCATGAATCACTGTTGAATTGCTATAATCGATCAATTTCTGAAGCGTCTAGCGAATTACGGTGAGCTATTGCAAGAGATGGCGAAGCAAGGATTGATTGTTAGAAAGAGTTTTCTAAGTGTCTTGCTGGAATTGCTACTGAATCATTTACTATAAACTATAACTATATTACAACCCTACGGCCAAACGCTTGATACGGACATTTACTGCTGAACCGTCTGAAAGAATTGTGTAAGGTAACGACATTTATACTAATCTAGAATAATGGGTTGTCAAAAAAGTCTTGCGGTATTTTGTATTGAATCACTTCGTGTGGCACCCATACATCGAGCTTCTTAGTGACTCCAAGCTTCTTCAAATGGTTTATAACGGTTTGATGACTTCTATGCCGGTCTCTTTCGACCAATTCAGCGATCGCAATTTTCGACGACAGGCCTTCCGGAGCGTGTCGCATCTTCGACCACCTCTACACTAGAACAAAAACGTTAAAACCATCGTTGTGCGGTGGAAATGGAAACTGTATCGGGTCCATAAACTGCACAAATTTTATTGGCGGCCTGAGATGTATTTTTGCCTTTATCGTAGTAGTACTGTAAAATATGCCGTGTTTTCTCTTTATTTTGCTCCATGTTTGCGACGCTATAACTCACGAACGACTTAAAAGAAACGACAATCAATCAAACAAGTGTTAGCGCGTAAAATGAGCTTTCCAAAAAGGTATAGCATGACCCGATGCGACGAATAAAACTAGAACTACGTGCTTTCAGCGCCAACTAGCGAAAAACTACAACTTTTCCTGGCACAAGCCTGGTTTCACAAAGAGGCTTGGAGCACTGGAGGCAAATTAGTTTTAAGCAATCACAATAGCAATACTTTGTTACCTTTTTTTATTTTTTGGGGACCAATTGAACACAATTTTCTTCCACTTGGTGGATTAGATTGAAGCATTATTCTTAGTTCTCGTGGCAACCTTTCATTGTACACCCGGAATTTCATATGGTCTAGCACCAATTCTCTTGGTTCTTCTCATTTTTACATCACAGTACACATTTGATATAAGGCAAAGGTATTAACATCAATCATATCAAGTACTCTTTAAAATACTGCCATAGGCCATTGACGAGTTTTTCGATTGCATGAATAAATCGAACACTTTTTATCAATTTCGTCAACTCCTTCTGGTTATCATAACAGATTTTTTTGTGTCAGTATCTATTTCGTGACAATGGTAAGAAGACGAAATCAGCAAAACAGTTTTATTTTTTTTCAGTACATATGATAATAGGGTATATTTTTTCGTAAAACCATACATTGAACTCTCGACTTCTCTAGTTTTGCACGGTAAGAAAGAAGATGGTATCTCAACTTTATTTTTTTTAGAGTTCCTAAGTAAGTAAATCTCTTTTTCAGCAGAGCTTTCACAAGTAGTATAGAGCTAAACCAATTGTCAGCCGTAATGTTCCGGTTTGAGTTTTCGATATTCTTCACAAGTTTTAATACATACTGAGTTGGTACTGCCAATTTCTTTTCCTGTTCATTTAACCCTATGCCGTCAGAATTTTTACCATGATAAATATAAGTATTGTAAATGTATAGTATGCCATACTTTGCTGGTTTCTGAGGCATGTAAATTATAAACTTGCAGCGGCCTTGAAACGGCAGTAACATTTCAACGATGCAAGGGTATGTTCCGGGTGTATATTGAAATTGACTGTTTAGGATAAACTTGCTGAAGAAATTTGAAATTAGTGCAAAGTGATCTTCTTTGAGAAATGAATGCTTTCATTTCCGTTACATATGTATGTATCCATAAGTTCCACCTTTGCAGTATTATTAAATTTAATTAATATTAATTTAATAGCTCGGTAGTTACAGAGTTTTCGATTAGTATATTGTACTAAACATTCCAACATGGATTCGTCAAGAATTTCGGTCCAAAGCTGTAAATATCCTTCAAAGGTAGTAGTATGCAGACGACCAGCTAATATAACTACATATGTTATGGGATGCTGTTCTAGATGTTTTTGGTCGCTCTCTTGCACTCCACATAAATCCTTTCTTACCTTTGTAGTAGTCGCTTGTTTTGTGGCTCAGAGGTAGTCGCATGTTGTTCTTCATTGTCTTCATCATTATCTAAAATTGCATTCATCATCCATATCGCTGAACTCATGCTCACTCTCTTCATCCAGCTACTGTAGTATTACCACATTACGGTTTTTAAAAGTTCCAGATGAGATTCTCTTAGAAAAATGTGGATCTTGCGATATGTTTGAATGCTCCATAATAACAAAACTAAAAAATAACAATTTTACTGACGTGTTGTTTAGGAGACACTATGAAAATATAACAAAAATACGGATGTGATTGTCTCACAGACACCTACCTTAATATTGATGCGGTTGACTCGCAGACACTTTTTTGCTTAAAATGGCATGTGTGCTTACCAGGGATAATGGGATGCCAACTTATTCCAGTGTGAGAGCGCCTCAAAGTAAGCGTTTTTTTATAACATTTTCCATTATGGCCAGATCGAACAAAATAAAAAATTTTGGGCATTTTAGATTAAAACACCCAACATTTATTACGATTGCAAATTATTATTTATTGAACTTTTAATATATGGCGAAACTACTTAAATCCTTTTTTATGATTTTATGGTATATTAAAACAACCGACTTTCGATCTTTCAATACTTCATAAGGTGAATTAAGCCTGTTAGTTCTCAATTAGTAAATGTTTTTAATCATTTGTAATTGAAAATAGTTTCTATTATGCATCAATATACAAAACGTTTCATGAAATATTTTTAAATTTCGCATTTTTTTTTTTATTTTCATTCTTTGAAATTTTTATTAGCGAACTTGAACCGCCGCAACAAATTCGTCCGTTCACATATATTTTTGGTATAATTTCGATCTGGCCGTTCCAGTCATTCCAATTGCAAAACGTCAAAATCTACCCAATCCAGTCAACTGTCAAAGTAGGTGAGCGGTTCTCACATTTCTAGCGACAGGAGAGTTGGGGATCTCTTTATCTCTGGAACAAACTAACATAGGCATGAGTACACAATAAGAATGTACAGAGAGCGAGAGAGTAGATGTATAGAAAATAACGGTGCAAAATACTCTTTTGTGTGTGTGTGTTTGCATATTTTTTCTAATGATTAAAATTCATCAGGCGATTGCTCTTTTATCAATGCACACAACCATATTTACAGCCAGGACAAAAACAGGCAGAGTTAAACGCAGCCAAATTTTCAGTGCGGACAACAACCCGGAAAGTGGAAGTCCATTTTCAACTCGTTTTCAATTCTATTAAGAATTAATGTAGTAAAATAAGTTCTTGTATGAAAAAATAGATCTAAATTAGCGCCTTAATAAGCAAAGACCGACTAATTACTCAACTAACTCCTGTGCGAAAAAGCTACTTTAGTTGAGAACCAATTGATTATTGGACGATTGGACTGAAATGTACAGTCATATTAATATATAAGCCCTCTTTTCTGTGTTAATGTTGGATGTGTAGAACTTGACATCACCAAAGTCATTCTCGTTTCAATAAAATACTTATCCATAAGTTAATAAATTAATACGGGTTATGGAATACCAAAAAATCCACAGCCGTATAAAGGTCTCGAGAACTTAGAACTGTTAATGACAAAAACGGATTAACTTCAAATATACACAGGCTTCAATTTAGCTGAAGGAGGTTACGGCTTTTGAGAGATAATCACTCATTGCAACTACCGTTCATGCACTCTCACGTGATATATTTGCGTAAAGATTGAGTAAGTAGTTGCTGGGACGTTCATCATGACTCAAAGCCTGTTATTTGCAGACATAGATTTCGCAGTACTAGAAGTCCTCGTCTGTATTTGGCAAAAGCAAATTGCAGGCATTTAGCTGAGTGACGAGCTGCACCGTCCATACAGAGCACTGGTTGCAACACTTTTCCTGCTAAAGACGGCATATTTCACTGTTTACCTTAACTTGCCACTCTGTAGGTGTGCCCTGTTGTTGTGTAACTCACGTTCATGGTGTAGGTGCTTGGTAGCAGCGGTGCATGAACACTCTTCACTTCTACAGCCACAGCTTCAAATGTACTTGCAAGCGACCAATGTGTCTATTTAAGTTCAAAGAACAGTGCTCGCCTGCAAGTCAACTCATTTGGCAAGTGTTAATGTGCGACGATGCGGTTAATGGCAATCTGCCACGTTGGCTGACCCCTGGCTTTTAAGTATATGCGTCGGTGGCAAATAGCATTCATAGGCCGGTGTTGGCTCGGATTCGTTGCAAATTGTAAATGTGACCGGAGATACTTGTAGCTGTTTTGGTGTACTCCATGTGGTGCTGCCGCAAAATGTTGCAACCAGCATCAATCGTAATGTGTCCGTCATGTGGCATCTAAGTGCTCGTATTATCTCTGCAACAAATACCAAAGTTTAAGTTCGTTCAAAGTGTTGCATTTTCAGCTTACCTATGCACGTATTTGCATAAAGTAGAGCTCAGTTAGGCTAGGCAGCTTAGAGCAGTAGTTGACATGGCATGAGAAATTCAATCTTAAATCCAGTAAATTGGAACATGTGACGATTGAGGATATTGCTATGAAACAGAGTAACTTACGCTTTGAGAAGAGTTATACGATTGGAACTTCATTTTCTAAACAAAGCAACGGAGTTTGCCAAAGATACACACATTTTGACGAAGTAAGCTGGCGGAAAAATACGACTCTATAAATCTGATAACATTTTTCTGAAAATTGTTAACTTTTTTATTCAAGTGTAACCTCTTTTCTATAGCCATCATACTTACTGTTATCGAGTGTTCCAAGTAAAAGTAGAAGACGTTAAGACAGTCGGAGTGGAGCACCTACTGTATTCGCAAACTTCCACCTCTACGGTCGCATACCTACTGATAAAATGAAATCAGAGCTTTTTCATTGAAGACTATCAACCCAAAATTATTTGAGCAATACTTGATATATCCGACAAGTCCACGGTTCTATACCATACTTTTTATTAGTTTGGCTTTCAATGATTTATAGAACTGCTTATAGGAATGATATATAATAAACAATTAAGGCCTAAACCCCTGAAAAGCCTGGTTTGGAACTCCCTCTTCAACCGAACTCTACTCTTGTTGATTTAACAAGTTTCAAAGCAGAGAATATCAAAAAAATATAGTCCGAAGTAACACCTGTTGGTAACGGATATTCTGCGCTGGATTTCGTGGCTGACGTTGTTGTTGGTGCTGATGCTGGTTCCAAGATAGACGAAATTATCTACAACTTCGAAGTTATGACTGTCAACGGTGTCGTGGGTGGAGGATGTTTCGCCTTCTGACTTTAGCTCGCCTTCAATGTTCGGATGTTCTTTGGCTAGCCAGAGGATACTTGGTCTAAAATCGGAAGTCGTGAGCTGCTTGAGCAATAGGTAAAGGAATCGTTTCTGGCCACTCCCAAGTGAATGACGATCAGAGAACTTTCCTCACTCAACTCCCCTATTATAATATAAAACTTTGCCAACACTTGAAGGAGTCTCCCGGACTTTGATTCTTGCAAGACGCAAGAGTATAAAATGCTCTGTTACTTCCGAGCTTTACCCTTTCTTACTTGTTTCTTATAGAAACTATCATAAAGAAGTCATTGACCTAGCTTTGATAGAAATAAAAATCAAGAGTGAGAACGATTTTGAACACAATTTGTTTTCTGATCCAATTAAAAGCTGCGATATATCACATTCCACATAATACAGGTATACTCTGAAATGTTAATGCGGTTAATGATAAATAAATACGACCCCAGCGATCCATTCAACCGATTTACCAATATTTTTCTCCGCCAGGTGAAATATTTCGCTCCTAGTTTTCCATTCAATCACTGCCGATACCACCTATTGCGCGTTCACACCAACACACACACACACGCACATGAAGTGACTGCTCACACGATGGCTGCTGTTGTCCACAAGTACAGCGTTTTGTCCGCCATGACACCAACAATTTATTACCTCAACATATATCACATTGTCTTTATTGTCTTGTGTTTGAACAGCGCATTTTGTTGTTGTTGTTGTGCCTTTTTATTGTTGCTTGTTAAATGCGCGCAATTTAAAATACTTGAAGTGATTTACACACACACATAAAGAGAAGAAAAATAATTTCACTAAGCCCTGATAGAGCGGCCGGGCGGGACTGGTGAATGGTGAAGCGTCGATGCTTTGTGGCATAGTTAACGGCGAAAATATGCTTTACGCTATTAAGGTGAAAGTATGAAAAAAATGTGGCAACAATGACGATAAATGAAGGAATCGCCGAAACACCACGAGACAAGGTGATGGTGCTCCGAGTGGCAGGGCGCCAGGTGCGGTGTACGGCAAATAAAATGAAGTAGAGGATGTGGCATAATTTAAGGAGCACCAGCCATTTGCGCTATTTAACATTTTTCAAAGTCTTTTATTTATATTTTTTTCCGAAATTTCTACACACCGAAACGGCAAGTGGACCAATAGAAGCCGGGCCGCTCAAGTGACGACAGCAGTGCCGGCGTAGGATGCAGTTGTGTGTGGCGCTCAAGAGCTGCAATGGTCGTACTCAAAATGGTACACTCCTTCAATACAAGCACTAATATATTTATATAGTATGTAAGTATGTGTGCGTGTGTGTGTGTGTGTGTGCAGGTGGATACTTGCAGGCAGGCATTCATAAATCATATTTCCAGCGCTTTAGCTGCCTTAGCTGGTGATTGTTGCAATTGTAGTAGTTGCTGTTTTTGTTGTAGTCGTTGGTGCTGCTGCTGCCGCTGCCTTAACATTCGCCCGGCTATTTTCAGGATATTTATCCTGACAGCGGATTTTGATGGAAAAACTTTTGTAAATTGCTTTCAGGAGAATTTTTCCTATGCGGTGCATTGTATTCGTCGCATACAGCCGCATATGACCGACAAATATGTGTGAGTTGTGGGTGTGTAACTGTGTATATAAGCGTGTGCATTGTCATGTGTGTGTTCAACTGTGGCGCTGCAACTCTGGTGTGTTCAGAATTTGCGCTGCGCCGCCAACGGCAATATTATAGTCTTGTTTGACGACTTCTTGTTTTTCTCTATTGTCGAGTTCGCTAACAAAGTGAGTGTTGGCCGTTTTCTCAACTTTAATCTATGCATGCGCTTATATATGTACATATATGTGTGTGAGTGTGAAATTTCCTCAACTAGAGTTCTGCACTTCATCTATATTTTCTCTATGCCTGAGAACTCTGCATTGCCCACACGCGCATATATACATATATACATATGTATATGGTATATGTACACTCAAACTCAGTATTATCCTTTGGGCTCAATACACAGAAACAAGCTGCTTATTGCAACGATGTTCCGCTGTACTTCAGCACCTATGAAGCGTCGCAGCTGCGGCTTTAGTTCGCTTTTCGGTCAAACTTTCATAATATTGTTTGTATAAGTGCTGGCTAACAATTCAAATAACCTCTGCCTCATAAGGTGTATCTGTGAAATACAATTTTACTATGCAAAGTGAGGGCGTACGAGTAAAGGGTGTTTTTTTTTTAGGTGTAGAGCTTTTACTTCAAATAAAACACAAACAAATGAACCCCTTATTGTATTTTTAAGACCGCGCCAATTTATTGGTGTCCGGCTGAATATTCATAATATATCAATAATTGCAAATAAATGTAAATAATTTACTTGCTTTTGTTGGCTTTCTGCTTAATGAAAATCGTCTCAATAAAGTAATATGTAGGTTGCCTTTCATATTTTGGGATTTGGCAACACTAGTGTTGCTGTCTAGAAATTCACAATTTTTTCGTAAAGTTTGATATTATTGGTGGTATGTATACTCATAACATTTTGATGTAGGATCGCTATTTGTCTTCTTTATAGTAACTTAAAATATTCTTTTCAACTAAAAAACGGAATTGAATCGCGATCATAGAGAAACTACATTATTTTTTTGACAATGAAGCTCCATAAAGGACCAGTGTTTATCAATATATGGAGAACTCAATCAAAGTCCTAGAAAGTCCAAGAAAGTCGTCCAAAAAGTCGTGCAAATTTTATCACATTGGGTCCTAGATAATTTGTCTATCGTTAAAAAAAAGGTTTGTGTCGGAATAAATGTTAAAAAATGCGATAGCTGTTCTCCGAAGTACGTCTATGAAATTGCGAGAGATGATGGATCGTGAATCTGCGCGCGAAAGTACATATCATTTGGCAATAAGGAGGATTAGCCGAATCTAATCAAACATTGCACGAAGCACTTCCAAGCTATTCCAGCGTTCAATAGAGCAGTGGTACGCGATTAAATTCTGTGTGAAACTCGGTAAATCTGCGAAAGAGACGTTTGATATGATCAAGAAAACTTACCCAGATGTTGCTTTAGCAAAAAGTGGTGTGTTTCGGTAGCACCAGGCTTTTTTGGTGGGCCGGGAAGAGGTCGCTGATGAAGACACTCAATTTTTGAATAATGTAATCACAGGTGACGACTCATGGATTTTTGAGCATGATCCCGAGACAAAGAGGCAAGCATTTTGCGACTACACAGGGGATCCAGGCAACTTGCACGTCGGCTCTCAAAGTTATTCCGGAGAATGTGTTCCGTGACGCCTTCAATAAATGCTTCGGAGTTGCAATTTAAAAGTCACGAGCTTGATGTTTTAAAACGAAGAGTTCACAAATAAGCACCTATGCTTACGATAAGTCCAAGTTCCTGTTTTCTTTGAAAATATATTTATTAAAACAAAATAAGAATTCAAGATGCTTTTCGTCTGAATCAGATGAACTTGTATAAAAAAGGGTTAATTTTTTTGCCTGTAAACACTAAATTGAAGAAATGTCGATATCAAATTTAAATATTTACGTTCAATTCCACTTCATATATATATTTTTTTTTGTTTCGTTTCGCATTTCACTCGATACGATTACTCGCTTGCTCACGACTGCCGCGATGCGTACCCAGATCTTAATAGAAAATATTATGAAAATATATATGGTTTGGTTTCTATTCCCGAAATATATAAGGAAACATATGTATGTAAGTAATTTCCCGAGCTGCATTACTTATAGTTATCCCGGCCAAGAACTCGTTGGCCTTTCGACGTTTGGTATTAAAATAGGGAACCAAAACGTGGGATCATTGATCTGTAAAGTATTAATCACAATAAATTATTTTCCATCTTTCGTTTTTAAAAATTATTAATCAGTAATTCCTTCAGCAGGCAAAGTAAAAGAAGGCGTCTTATGGGCATTCCAAATATAGCAAATAGTAGAGATTACGTCTAGAAGAAACCAACTTCGGCAACCTTATCTGAGCGATTGTCAACGACTTATGGCCATGGTGTAGTGGATATTGACTCACAGCACATAAGAGGAGTGTCTGATTCCAAAGTCCGATTGCCAAACAAAAAGTTTAAACGTCTTTCACAAAATTGTTAAATTTTTTTTCGATATTATAATGTATGGTATTCCACAGCCAGTCATTGTTTCAATTTGTAGCAAAAAGAACTGTTTCCTTTCATCCATCTTGGAATCTCCACATTAAGTTGTTTTTATCACTTGACGTGGCCTGTATCAAATTCGTTCTTTAAAACCCATCATAAATTGAGAGAGCAAACTTGTCGAACACTCCATTTGTAGACCACGTTGCTTTCCAAAAAAGTATGGATGTGCTTTTTGAAGTATCTAGAAAAACTGTTTAAATTTATCCTAATATACTAAACATTTTATACCGTAGCTTTCTTGAATACAATTTTAAAAATTCTGTTTTTTAGGCGATCACACTAGGAGTTTGATTTAATTTTCTATCTCCAGTCTATTCTCTACCGTAGGTTATGTTAGGTCCTTCGGTTGATTGCAAATGATGGTTTTCACTTGGTTAGATGTTCTTGCTTTGTGTTACCTATAAACTCCTAAAACTGTATCACTAGATCTTTATAGACCGACGAAGTGTTTTGAGCTTACCAAAATTATTATCAGAGTTAGAGTTTATATCACTCCCAGTCATTTTGAAGTTTTGTCTACCGAGATATTTCAGTCTCAGTCTAAGAAAAACTATGCAATAGAGTAGATAGTGATAAGATGATTCCACTTTGTCTGTCAAAGACGTCTGATAAAATATTTAACCACACCGTGTGTGAACCCATTAGACAGTGTTCATTTAGAACACTTACAAACGCGGCGATATTCACTTTGCTAAGAGTAAATAGTTCGGAGGGCCTTTTACGATCGTCTAGCGTTAGATTGCAAGAGGAGGTCGCAGAACCGACCGGTTGAAATATGGGTAAAGATGCAAGCCCATCGGCTATGCATTTTCCAACGATTCTGAAACTGAAACTACCGTGAGAATGGATAACCCGTCTTGTCTTAATTGATACACAAGTGTGATTTGATACTAGGGAAGAAGGCAAACTTGATATTGCCAGCTGCCGATAGCTTGACAATATCTCTCTTTAATTTATGTCGAACAAATTTTTGACGTTTCGAGAGGGGTTATCGTTTCAAAATATAATCAATACATGGCGGCGATGGCGCTTTTCGATATGCTCACGGTATTTTGTATCAAATCCGAACTCAAAAAGATGGAAAGAGGCAGTGGCAAACTATTGAATTAAATTCAGCTCCACCGTCTCTGTGCTGTTTCGTTGCATCCATTAAATGCTCGTAAGAATTTTAATATCGCGTAGTTTATTTTGTCGGGAGGATTAACACATACGGTGGTTGATCGTTGGTATTCATTGCCTTTTTGGCTTTAAATTCGGTCACAATCGTGGCTCAAAGCGATGGTGCATTATCATTGTGTGAAATCGGTGAAATATTTTTCCAAGATTCCGGCCTTGTTTGTATGTCATAGTCATAAACCCACAACTCATCGGCAGTTGCAATGCTCTCCATGAATGTGGGATCGGAATTCGCACGATAAAGCATGTCCGAGGGTACATCTTTACGATACTTCTTTTGGAAACAAATCAGCTTTATCCGGAAAAGTCGAGCAAAAACGCGTTTCATACCCAAAATATCGAACTCGCGAGAGATGTCGAACTTCCCTACTATCTCTCTAACACATACCTGACAATTTTCAAGCATCATATTTTTCACTTTTTCAATATTTTCATCAGTTGAAGAGCGAAGTTCATGACATCTTTTCAACGATCTCTCGACCGTTTTTGAAGTCTTTGTACAACATCATCATGCATCAGATTGAAGAAGTTGCACGCTAGGAAGTTTGTCTGAAATTTCGTTTGCAATCGAACGGCTCGGAGAAGTCCCTGATGTTTGTTAGTTTACACACCCATGTTATTTTGAGGAGATACTTAACTCAGACATAATAAGTGAGGAATGCACTGCGAGCTTAGATCTATTGTGCCCCAATTCAGACCTAAGGTCCAATTAGTTTGTTGACGGTGGGCTTTAATATTTTTATAGAAACTTATATGCGATGTTAAGAAGGCTTATCTCAATGTATTTGCCACATATTGTGGGGTCTCCCTTTTTGTGGGTTGGACAGAGCACACTTAAGCTCGAATCGTCGGGCATAGTTTCGTCAGACCATATTTTACAAAGAAGCTGATGCATGATCTGGGCATCAGTCACAAGATCACCTCTGGGGATTCGACAAGTTCCTTCGCTTTTGCAACTTTTTGTTAGTCGCCGTGTCTTTTCGTAGAATTTTCGAGCATTACCCCAGTCGGACAACCTAACTATCTGCCCTTATACATTTCATTCGGCTGTCTTTTGTGATGACAGCTTTCGACATCGAACCTTCCTTGTATTTGTTGACGTACTTTTGCTATACAGAGGCAGGTGTGTATCTTTTCTCCAACAAGAGAGTGTTCCGAGTCGATGCTAGAATCTCGGAACATACGGAGATACGGAGGCCAAAAATACTGGACAGGTGTCTTCTCCACTCATAAAACATTTGAACATCATGAAAATGAAGCAAAATTATTAAAATTACCGCTGAAAAGTTTCGATCGAATCTCTGACCTGTAAATTTTAATTGGCAAATTTTATGTATTCCTCTAGCAATATTTTTTTCCATTTACACAAACATATAATTCATGCATACTCTGTGTGTGTGTAATGTAGTCCTCTTCTGCATTTCGTAATATTTCACATCAGAAAATCATAACGCTTGAGCCGCTTCCACCGCATTTGTATTCGGTGACACATTCATTACAAGAATGACTTAAAATAAAAATTGCAAAATTTGCAAACTAAGTGCAAACTGTAAATAAATATTTATCAACATAACATCTGCATATGTATGGCTGGCAAGCACCCAACTCACTGCTTGAAGAGTTGTCTGTCGAAAGAAAAGCTGGAAAGAATCTTGTTTAGTTTTCGCGAAATTATGTCAGGCGTGCGAAATCTTAGTTGAATACGAAATTGCATAATATGTGCATTTGTATATTCATATGCTGGTATATAGGTATGTGATTTCATTTATATAAATATTTATGTGTACTTTGGTATATGTGTTTATATGTATGTGAGGGGTATGCGCTTTTAAAATATGGTTTCTTCGCTTTAGCATATTAAATAATTTTTATTTTTAATTTTCTTTTTGCGCTTTGCTTAGACGGGCAGCAGAGATTGCGGAATTATACATAAAACTAAAAGAAATTATTTGTATCACAGGGTGCACCGTATTCCATTTCGAGGTGAAATTTTAGTTCAGAAACTACTAAACGATTGAATGGGTTTTAAGCTGGTCCCTCAGCTCAATTTTAACCATAAGTAATTATATACATTGACATCGATGAATCCTTATGACGTAATTGTAAATTGAATTGCGTAAAAAGATCTTGTCGGTTTCGGACAAAAACTATTTACTGGCAGTGGTTGTCGAATAGAGGTCATATAAATATTCATATCTCTCTTATCTGGGCTCTTTTTTATTAAGTAATATGGGAAACAAAGCACAGGCCAGCCTTTCTCGAACAATTGACAATTTTTAAATCGAACTTTGTGCAAAAATCAGCTTTATGCCGCTCGTGGGGGTAGAAAATTAATGTAAAATGAAGCAAGAAGAATACTCCAAGTAAGTTAAAAGCACAAACACAAATAAGGATATTAGATCAAATGAGTAACCTTTAACAAGACAGATAAATAGTGTGAAGAGGTCATAAAAAATGCGAAAAATTACATAGACAATAAAGTCACATTTACCATGGAATCTCTTGTGCCTGTAAGTTGTTTTCACGGAGTCGGCCATCATCAAGAAAGCAATAGATGTAATGCTGCATAAGTGAAGCTTCCTTCAGAGAGATGTGCATTCACTCCAAAAGCAGTGTTGCAGTACTGGAATAGAGCTCGCTTACAGTACGCTTAAGACAGTCAAGTATTGTCTGACCTCTACAACAGTATAATCAAGCTTCTTTGTTACCATATTTGTTTGATTGCCTGGCCTCAGCGAAATCGCTGGAAACTGCATAGCAGATGAACTTGCAAGAGACAGCACACTTACTTATTATATTTTCAACAGATTGCCAACGAGTCGAAACTTCACTCTCCGCTTGGGCTCCAGCGCTGGAGCTTGGACTTTATTTGAAATTGCCAAGCGCTCAACCACAACCAAAACTTGTGCGTTTCGAGATCTTTCTGGACTAAAAGTGGAACGCAAGTGGTCTTCTGAGCTATTCGCTCTAAGCATGAGGCAAGAGAGCATCGATCAAAGATTGCGATCAAAGAAATGGCGTATCGAGGAATGCTAGGCAGAGTAGGGTTCATATCACTTTAATTGGGTATATCTTTCCTTCGTTTAAAACTTTGGAAAAAGCGCAAAGCTGAAGTTTAATTGTCGAATTGAAGGCCGCTCATTATTTATGAGTTTTGAATATAATGATATTGTTTAGCGAGTTAATATGGACATTTTTTTAAATTATGCTTACAGCCAGTTTACTATAATTATACCCTGATCAGGACATATTAAGTATGTATAAAATATATGTACATATAAATGAGCGGGTCGATCTGCGTCGATTTAGCCATATCCGATCGCCTATCAGCCTGTATATACGCGAACTAGTATCTCAGTTTTCGAGATATCGATCTGGAATTTTGCACACGTTCTTTTGCCATTTGTCTGAATCGCCGGTATCGGATAACAATATTTATCATATATCTGCCATACAAACTTAACGATCGGAGTAAATTGTTGTATGGAAAACTTTTTCATTTGATGAGGTATTAAGAGGGGATCCAAGTACAGATACTTTTTTCAATAGCCTGTTTTTTGCATATCACGCGTGAGTCTTGTCAAGCTGTCACGTTATTTTTGTTCCCTGTTGTATGGAATTTCATGATGGAAAGACTTGCGCCTGAACATCATTTACAAAACGTTCAACTTCATTACGAAAATTTATGTTCTGTAAAGAAAGTGGTCATTTGTGGTCAACATTATCAGCCTACTACACGGATTATTTGCAACACCATCACCTATTTTCAGATCCCGCATTCATTACTGGATAATATTCGATCGAACAACCATGTCTAGCACAGAGTGAAGAAAATATAGCAATCGTAGATGAGAGTGGTCACAAAGCCATTGTAAAGTCGATTCGGCGCTGTTCGAAATAACTCGAACTGACCTGGCGCATTTTACGTCAAGATCTGAAGCCGCTCGACTTTTCCAAGTGACAACGCTTCGCCCTATGGGCCTTGAAAAGTTCCAAGAAGATTCGACATTTTCGAGACCAATTTTGTTTAGCAAAAAAACCTATTTCTGACTCGATGGGTATCAAAACGAGCAAAATTGTCACATTTGGGACAAATAGCAACCTGAAGAGATTCAAGGGCTGTCATTTCATACAGAAAAAACAACAGTCTGGGTTGGTTTGTGGGCCGTTGTGGAATCAGCGGTGAGAACGTAACGGTCAATGGTGTCCGTTATCGCGCCTTGATAACCGACTAATTGATGCCTGAAATTGAAGGTCATGATCTCGGCGACATTTTGTTTACACAAGACGGCGCCACTTCCCACACATCGCAACAATCAATAAATTTAGTGAGAGAACACTTCGGTGAGCAAATAATTTCATGTTTTGGGCGGGTCGACTGGCCACCAAATTTGGATTGGATATGAAAAGTTTAAAATCTATGTGAATGGGCCATCTGAGACGTAGTCGCGACCAACATTTGAAAGATATATTTTACAAGAAATTTTACTGAGAATATTATACTAGATATCGCATCGGAGAAATTGCTTAGATCGGATTGCTATAGCATATAGTTGACCTTCAAATTAAGCGATCAAAATCTGAATAAATATATTTTTATAAATTTCTATGTTATAAAAAAGGAACTAAGAAGCTTCGGTGCTACCGAAGTTAACGTAAATACTTTTTTTTTTTTGCTTTTTAATTTAAACTAATTTACTTACTTTAAAACCACCTTGTATGCGTGCACTTCTTTCATTTCTTTGTTATAAGGCTGTTATTGTAATTCTAGTGGTATTTCCTAGGTGCTTACATATGCACAAATATATTTATAGGTATGGAAGTATGAATATATGGGCATCGTACATGGTTGCTTATTTGGGTGCTGCTGCTTAGAACTAGCGTTCAAGTTGTTAGCCTCGGGGCACTCAAGCGTCGCTGCATATGCTAAAACGTGCTCCGGTACTGTTACCTACATATACATATGTGTATATATACCAAAGTGTGAGGGCATATGTGCGGCTCTACGTATGCGTCCACGGGCGGATCCAACTGGCCCAGTAAACTTAATTAAAAATGCGCGTACTTGCATATAATTATGTATGCATTTTAAGGATTTCTGCCACACGCTTTCTGTTTTTTCCAACGCAACCGCACAACAACAACGCATTGAAGCGCACACTCATTCAAATGCATATCTGTATAAGAGTTTATTAGTATGCAGGTGGAAAGGCGGCAAAGTGTGGAGTAGACAAGCAGCGTTTCTGCACTGAATAACTTAATATGTAAAAACGAAAATGCTCAAAGAAAATTATGAGTAAAATAGGCAAATGTTGCCTTTGCGATGTTGACAAATAAAACCGAAATGCAAAAAAGACCAGCAGGAAGGACATATGCCGAGCGTGTGGCAATGCGCAAGAAAAAAAGGTGTGAAAAGCTTGCTGCAATCAGTGGGCGGCCAAGGGACTCGGCGTCACCGGCTACCTCACCCTGTTCCTATTTAGCGGCAACAAACAATTTTTTTCTAAAGCCAAATTTTTTTTCTGCCATGCAACCATGCAGCAAAACAACAACGTTGTACTACGTGCAACATGGCGACAGTGAGTGTTATTATGGCAGTAGCCGCGCCTGTTGGTGACACCTTCAAATTGTAGCCTTTGCTGGCTGTAGATTATTATTTTTTCAGCGTTAGTGATGGACCAGTCACTCAGTCAGCGTCGCTGTGGCAGTAAGTCATGGCAGGAAACGAGCCCGTCATCAGCGCAATAATAGCAGCAGCCAACAAGGTGCCACATGCCGCATATGGGCTGTGAGTGCCGTTAGTTTTAGTTGGTGTGCGTTCAATGGGGGCGGCAATATTGAGGCAGTTAGTCGAGTTAGGTCGACTGATACGCAACACCTTGTTGGAAAACAAGCTGCTTTTGTTGTTGCCGAGTGTTGGTGTAGTTTTGAGCTGACTTGTCGTTTGTTGCACGCGCAACGGCATACATCGCTGGGCGTTTTTTCGTTCAAAAGTATGTGTGTGTGATTGTAGTTGTTGCAGCTAAACACGTGTCCCTGTTTATTATTTATGCAACTCATGCGAAAATTTACATGCAAACGCAATGAAGTATATGCCTCCGTGTGTTATGTGTGCACGGTGGCGTGTTTTGAAGAATTTTCGAAAATCTTTTAGAAAATGTTAGGTTAGAATAGTCTGGTAAACTAACGAACCACGCGTGTTGCGAAATGAAACCTGACGTTTTTCGCCTCCTCTCTGCCGCAAGTCAACCGTTAAACTTTCTCTTTCTTCGGGTTAGATTGGACCTCGAGTTGGTTACATGTCCCGACCGCTGCCTTGCATTGCGCTTCTGCCTTTAGTGTCTAATTGCTTGCCTTCTTCCGGATCCTCTCTTATTGTCCAAGTTGAACCACACGATCATCTACTCACGATGCAGAAGTTGTTCTTCTTTTTCTTGTGATCACAGCACTTTTTTGGTCTGAGTATTCATGGACTGTGGTTCCCGTTTTTGAGCTGGCTTGAGAGTATTACTGTAACCACAGTAACCTGCTCACGATACAGTGGAGGTGTGGCCGCTAGCGAAAAGCTTGACAAATTGTTTTGCTCGCTGGTGGTTGCCATCTCATCTCATAACATTGTTTGTGCTAACATCATCGTTTCATCTCTATTTTGGGTTTCCTTTCGATCTACCATAAGGAAAATGAATGAGGAAATGCACCAGATTCACTGGATGTCCCCTGTAATGACTGAGCCAGCCCAGTGGCAGCTTGAGATCACGACATTGCAGCCATTTTCAGTCGACATCCGTACGGAGGACACTACTAAAAGGAGTTTTTGCGAACAATGAGTATATAAGCACCTTGTGAACTGACTTGTTTGTTTTCTTTATGGACCTACTAACCTGTAGTTTTAATTTAACCTTCCACATGTGGCTTGCAGCTTATTTGGGAAAGATAAAAAGGTCAGCGGAAGATCTAAATCTCTTCACTGCATTCTTAAGGGCTGTGAAATTAAATAACGCTTAAACTTTTCTTGATTGGATCCGCTCCGAACAATAAACCCAAAACTTCTCACTAGTTTGACGATAACCCGAAAGTGGCAAAGACCTTGCTAATGAGCTTAAAGATGACACTTGATTTCTGGAGAAAATGACAGTTTTTGACAAAAAAAAACAATACTTTTTATTACTCTTTCTCTTACTTATACCTTACTCTTATGCCTTCGAACTGATATCTTATTCACCGATTTCTCCAGATTATGCCATGCTCTTCCTCTTTTGAAGATTTTCTAGCGTCACTGGGATGAGTTTATCAAGTTAATATCGTGTTCAAACCGATGCTTAATTACACGATTTCGGCTGTTGAGTAGTTTATCCCACTAATCTTATAAATTTATCAAGATTTCGCCATACAACAATGAGAGTTCAAAACCACTTCATCAAAGTGATTTAAAACTGATCCACCCTCCTTTCTACTGAGATTTTCGTCAGCCACAGAAAGTGTTTCACCGTTCCGACATTGTCATCCTTCAAGCAGCTGCGATCCCTTCTTTCATAAGCAAATGTAATCGATGCGACGTTCACTTAGGCCAGTGATCGTATTTGGTTGTTTGCTTTTAAACTTTCTAGCTTGATATTTTAAATAAATTACCCATTCTTGATTAACTGCTGATTTTTTTTCTGCCGCGACTGTATTTCAGAGTGTGCGCGCAACGATTGTATTCGGTAGGGGGCATTCCTATCTAACGAACGAGCGCCTGGTCAGTTATCTCCGAGCAACTGAAGAGTCACAACAAACATTTTCGCGCATCGAGTTTCTGTGAGTGGCGCAAGCCGAATATGCAGCATTCGTTAGAGCAGAGGTATGTGATTTAATTCTGTGTAAAACTCGGTAAATCTGAGACAGAAACATTTGAAATGATCAAGCAGCTTACCCATATGTTGCTTTAGCAAGAGTGGTGTATTTCAGTGGCATCAAAACTTTTCGGAGTGTCGGGAAGAGGTCGCTGATGAATGAGCAAATCCAAAGTGAAAGCGATGCTCGTTGACTTTTTTGACATCAAAGGCATCATCCACAATGAATTTATTCCTCCTGGACAAACCGTCAACGATAAGTTTTACCTGGAAGTCCTCAAGAGACTCATAAGAAAGTTCAATCGGGTCCGATGAGACCTCGCAGCCGATTTAAAGTTGTACCACGACAACGCCCAGTCTCACACCGCCTTTCTTGTGAGAAAATATCTAACCAACGCCGGCATCCGAACGCTTCCGCAGGCGCCCTACAGCTCAGATGTGGCCTCCCCAGGCTTTTTTTTGTTTCCTTGTCACAACAGATCGATGGAAGGAGAATGCATTCCGTGACGACTTCAATGCTTGGAAATCACGCTGGCAGCGCTGCATCGACGCAGAAGGTGCCTATTTTGAAAGTTTTTGAAGAATTGTAACGATTGACTCAATAAATTTTTTTAAATCAACTCAGTCCTATTACTTTCCGGTCATACGCTGTATACTAATGAGCTTCCAAGTATATCTGCTTCAGAATCGTCATTAGATACAACTTTCTGTATTCATTCATCCACTCTTTTGACTTTTTGTTAGATAATATGCCATTGACTCTATAAGGCACTTTAATTCCATTTTCACTGCCTTATGAACCTAAATCTATTCCCAGTCGTCGCTAAGGTTGGTTTAATGGCTGTCCCAATAAACCTTGTTGGTTTACAAGCATATATTATATATTATTTTAGGCTGATTTTGATTGCCTATAGCTCAATAATAATGCAAATGCTGCCAACCGAGCATTGATACCTGTTGAGATAGATCAAAAATGGTTTAACTCGAAACCGAATTTTATAGTCGGCAACAAAAGTTTGTCTTTATTTTGCTTAACTCGAAAGTTGAATCAAAACACTGTGCTGCCGAAAGGAGAAGCACTTGTTAAGAACACCTACCTGTCGTCTGACTTTTTTCGTGAAGGATTTCAGCGCTGCTAAATATGCTACGCTGCGTTGTGTGTTGGAATAGTTAAAAATATACTATATATGTGCGCATTTCCTCATGTTTTTGTAAAGAGATTCTCGATTTTATAATACTATTTTTATGTACACTTTGTGCTAAAAAAGGAACATAATTACAGAGTAGGGTGATTCAAAGAAAAAAAATTTTTTTTTTCGTTTGGTACTCTGAAAAATAGGTTCCTAGACACCTCTAAGAAAGCCTCTCCAAAAAGCTATGAGTTTCATCATTCATTATGATTTTTTTTTTCATTGAGTTATAAAATTCATAACAAATAAAATATTTTCCCAAAAATAATCAAACTTTAACTATTAATATCTTTTAAACGGTTGGGTTTACGAAAAAAGTATTGGAGACCTTTTTGGAGAGCATTTAATTTCCTACAAAATCAAAGGAACAAGATATTTTTTCAGGTAGTAGGAAGCGAAATATAAAATTTTCTATCTGATAATAAGAAAAAATAAAAAAAACTGTAAGAAGAAGGACCTTCCCATTACAATTAAGAACTCATGCTTGGAAAGGCTTTCTTCGAGGTGTCTAGCAACCTATTTTTCCGAGTAGCAAACGAAAAAAAAAATTTTTTTTGAATCACCCTTCTGCACAGTAATACTCGTATATAGATTTAGAAAATGACGTACTTTTAATACCATTACACACATACATATCTGTATAAATTTATCATATTTTTTGCCTTCTCACAAGCATCAACGTTGCCACACATTTGCACTTCGTGCAGAAAGTGTTTTTAATTTGCGGCAACAGCATTTTATTCGACTATTCCTGCATGAGTATCACTTTCCTCATGTGATCGCATGTGTGTTTGTGCGCATCTTTTTTAAGCCTTTCTTTACAATGCCGTACTAAATAGTTGCCATTTCCACTTTGTACATAAATATGCAATTAGTGCTAAATATTTACAGATTTTATTTATACGCGCATATCCTGTTACAAAATGCAGTTTTTGCTTGAAGAGTTGTCTTCACAGACTCGTGTTTTTAAGGTTGCCGTTAATGGGTTTAACAGAGCAGAAGGTGGCTGGTTTTTATCTTTATTTATAGGCGTTAGGCGTTTAATATTGGCATAATTTATTTGCATATTATGTAGACTATTTTGCTCTATTTACTTCTAACATATTTTCGAACTACAGGATTTCTGGATAGATGATAGATGAAATTTACTTCTTTGAAAAATTAGTGTTATTATGGGCATTAATTTCAATAGCGATTTGAAGACTTTTCCAATAACTCAGTAATCACGCCTTTTGAATGCCTTATACCAGGTTGTTCAATAAGTTTTGTTGTTTGATTAGAAAAACACAATTTTATGACTCAAAATATATTTTATTATTCAGTATAATCTCCCTGAATGAACTTGCTCCAACGATCCTCCGATCTGTGGATCCCATCCCTGCAGTGAGAATCCTAAAGGTCTGCAAAATACGCTTCAACAGCCGTTATGACCTCTTTATTTGATGAAAAACACTTGCCACGCATAATTTTTTTGAGTTCTGGAAACTAACGAAAGTCACTGGGGGCCAAATCTGGCGAATACGGTGGATGCTCCAACAATTCAAAATTTAATTCATGGATTTTAGCCATTGTCAAAATGCTCTTGTGAGACGGTGCATTGTCCTGATGAAAGTGGATTTTTTCTTCTTCAATTCGGGTCTTTTTTCACGATTTTTTTTCTTCAACTGGTCCAAAAGGTTGCAATGATATTCAGAATAAATTTTTTTTTACCATTTTTCAAGTAATCCACAAACAAAATGTCTCTCGTATCCCAAAAACCTGATGCCATAACATTCTTGGCCGATTTCCGGACACGAACCCCCTTCAAAGCCAAAAAACCATGTTAACACCAATCTTTAGACCCAAGTCTCATCCGTAGTGATGAATCAACGCACAAAATTCACTCCAAATATGTATTTAAATGGGGTATTCTATTCTAGAATTTTGAAAAATTAGATTTTTTTTTCATATATTTAAAGTATAAACCCTTAAGAACATATCCTCCAAAGGATTTTTAAAAATTAAAATTATTTTAAGAGCTACAGTTACTTTAGTGACTCAGTTCAGTCAAGTTCTATACAACCGATTTACTTGAAATTTTGTATGAACCTTCTTTATATAATCCTTTATTGTTTCTACAAGCATTGTGTCAAAATTTTTGTTTTGAATATTTTAAAAAAATTCATGAATTTCAAAAAAAAAGCGTAAAAATGATTTTTATTTTCAGGCAGTCGCCATTTTTCAAATTTTTTTTTTCGTATTCCCTGATTTAGGGACTAAAACAGCATCCTTAGTGATTAAGAATTTCTTTTCATATTTTTTTTCAGACCACCAGGAGAGTCAGGATCAATGTCAAGAGGATGCGCCATTTTTTTTACACCTGTAACCCCCTCCCACCCAAATTATTTTAATATAGTATTTTATTGTAAAATTTTTTTCTGTATTCTTAATTTATCAATAAAAACACCATAAAAAATTGATGGTAAAAACATTTTAGTTTTTTTTTTTTTAATGAAATTCAAAAAACTGCCCAAATTTTGATTTCTAGAGTAGAATACCCCCTTAAAAATGATTTCGGCTAAAGACGTCTCGGGATAATCGACGTAAACAGGTGTCTTCTCGTAAACCACAAAAATAGCCCAGAGCTGTTGAAACGCACGGTCTTGCAAGATAATATCCTCACCAAAATTTGCGTTCAATAAATTAATTGTTTCATTGACTATATGACATGTAGACCAGTCTTGTTGGAACCAAAAGTCGCCTTCCTCAACATAATCCGATTCAGGCACTTACCATGATGTTGGCTATTAACTATAAAATTATAGTCAGCTTTTTATAAGTTGAAATATGAACTAATGCTAATAGAGCACAACAAACTGTAAGTTTTTTAGCATGTAACGGTGTCTAGACAATGGCTTGGGTATTATACCCATTCGTACTATATGAGAAAATGTTGTTTATGGAATGGTTACATTCATTCAACCAAAAGTAAGCTTCGTCGTTAAACACAGTGTTTGTTTGATTTTGTAAGGCCACAAACCAAGATCCTTCCAAAAAATTGATGGGAATAGCTTCGATTGCTGTCCGCAATGGCGGATGGACTCATTCGGGGCTTCTTTGATACTCTACTCTACAACAAGACCATACGGCGACTCTGAGTATACACACTATCCACTAAAGCAAAGGTGGTGTGAACCCGATTCTCTAGATCAAGATTACTCGAGTTACCTACTCAGCGGGGCAATAATTTGAATCGAATATTGAACGCTAAACAATTACTCTACTATTGGCCAAAACTTGTCATTTCTTGGCGATTTCTAACGGCAGATGGCCTAATTATTTACAATACGGAACCGAATCAAGAGTTTGGCCACAGAAGATCAGCTTGTATGTAGTAAAGTACTCCCTGCAAATCCCACTAAACAGACAGCAATTCTAGCTTGGCCCCCGTTCGCGCCGGTTAACCGCAATTCGACCACGATCGTTATCGCTTGATGTTGTCCTAAGTGACTTTCATTAGTATCCATTCGCTTCAGAAATTGACCGATTTTGTTAGGACTCAGCAGTGATTCGCAGTTGTAAATTTCGTCAATGAGGTTTCTTGCGCTAACTCGTGTGGTAGCCTTACATCGGAACTTCTTTTTATATCCAGCATTATTTAAATGATACCACTTTTGTAGCAAACTTAACTGCTGAGGAATCGAAACAGTGCTTTCATGACGGCTGAACTCGTTTCATTTTCATTTATTAAACTAGTCAGAAAAAATACCAGACAAATTTTGGACCGAACTAGTCAGAAAAGTAACAGATTTTTAGTTTGAAATGTGGTTCAGAGAAGAAGGATTCCTACGAAGTCGGATCAGTGTTTGTTCAATAAATGCTCCACGTCCATCTGAACAAACTTTGAATTATATGGCGTTATTTCTCCATTAATTTGTATTGAATTTCTGACCAAAATCTGAAAATTCGAAATTTGTAAGGCATCAACTATAAAAGAAATACAGCTGTCTGATTGGTTGGGTCTGAAGTTGAAACTAGTGTGAAGAAATCTTATTGTAGCGGTTATCTAGTCCCTGTTAGAGTGGTAAGGTTCACATAAGTTGTCATCGAGGTGATCCAACTGTAGAATCGAGAAACGTGCTGTTTCGACCGGGTCGGACTATTGGAAGAGGGGTATCAAATATGTAGAGTTAGCTATACATACAAAGAGGTGGTTAGAGTCATGCGAGGACTCGTTGCATGCTGGATATATGTTTGATATGTCGGGATCGATTCTGTTTAACTTGCTACATTATCCAGAACGAAGCTGTGCTAGAGTCACGCTCGATTCTGGCGGCAACTCGAGCTCTTCTGCTGCAATGGGTGGTAGTTTGACTTCAAGTACGCCATTCACTGAGAGGTAGTCGGTGAAGGTTTTTATGGTGGCCATGTTTGAAGTTAGTTGCATCCGACGTCGGCGTATTGTCATATGTCGTCGACATAATTGAGAAAGAACCTCTTGACGCTTCTGGGAGGCGGTTTCGCTTCAAGCTGGTGACTGCAGGGATGATTTCTGAACAGAAACTGCTTAGAGAGGAGTTCATTATGCTTCTTAACTGGGAGAATACGTACCTCACTGTGTAGATGTTCGATGGGAGATATCAAAAGATATCCGAAGTGCAGCGTTCTGATATGTTCTTCGTCTGCATTTCACTGCATCCATTGGTGCGCCGTAGTTAAAGACCGGCCGACCGATTGCCTTGTATGTTGCCAAGTACGTTTCTTTGTCTTTTCGCCATGTGCTACTTGCTAGGCACTTGAGAATATTGTTACGGCTCTGTACTTTGGCAATAATCGCCGTCATGTGAGGAGTAAAGTGAGCACGGGCTATCGAGTTTCACACCTAGGTTATTGACAGTCGGAACTTTAACGCCATCCACTGCAATATTGAAGCCAGGTCTGTATTCTTTCATTCATTTTGGGAATATGGATGTGGATTTAGTAGATAAGAGTTATAGGTTCCGTGCGACAATCAATCAAGAGAGGTCGGAGAGATAGCCGTTTACTTTTGAGCACATACCATCTGACCCTTTCCCACGACAGCCGGTTCTACATTACCGAAATAGACCTGGGCTTTATCCGGTCTAGGGCTATTTATTTAGAGATCTAAGGTTGTTTGGATCGGTAAGTTTTAGATTAAGTGTGAAGTAGTTAATAACTAGTTGTGAAGTACAGGGTCCCACACTCGAAGTGTAACCAACTTCAGACCGTTCGCGCAGCTGTCGCAATGGAATCAGCTGTTTATAAATTTACTGAATGACAGTTCGGAGTATTGTTCACAAGTGTACAAAAGCGTTTTGCCAAAAGTGAACGCAAAAAAAAGTGATCAGCGATGAAATTCAAACGTAATAGTGTGATTGGTTTTTTTAGCTGGAAAACCACAGCCAGCAATTGTTCGTTAGTTCAAATACCTTAATGTGAATAAAGTTTTTGTTTATCGCACCATCACTCGTTGCAATGATACTGGTAGCATCGCAAAACGCTACGCAGGTGGTCATCAAAAGACTGCAACTTGAGCGCAATCTGCGACGAAGTGCCAATCAAATGGCTAAAGAACTGAAAATATCCGACCGCAGCATCCTACGTATATTGAAAAATTAACTCAAGGTCAGGCCTTACAAGTTCCAAAAGGCGCCTGATCTCACACCGAAGCAGCAACAAATAAGACTTGAGAGAGCTCAGTTGCTTCGCTTGGTCGAAAGCGGTCAAATTCCGTACATTGTGTTTTCTAATGAAAAAATTGTTCGAATTGAACAATTCGTAAACTCTCAAAACAATAGGGTTTACTTGACCGACCGTTCATACGAGAATCTAAGTCATCGGTTGGCCACCAGAAGACAGCACCCGCCACAAATAATGGTTTGGGCCGCTGTCACCGCGGATGGGCGCTATCCAATTGTTTTCATTGAGCCTGGCGTCAAAGTAAATGCGACATATTATCAGGAAATTATTCTGGAGGCTGCTTCGAAGCCGTAAAGCCGCAAACAAACATTTCGGTCGCAAACCATGGACGTTTCTATAAGACAAAGCGCGAGTGAACCAAGAATGGCTGAAAATCAACGTTCCGAACTTCATTACGACCACACAATGGCTCTCGAATTCACCAGATGCGAATCCAATGGATTATTCTCTCTGGGCCATTTTGGAGAGCTAGGTCCGAAGTAAAAAATACACCAGTCTCGAGATGCTGCTGAAAGCCATTGTCCGTGAATGGGCCAAAATACCGGCAAGTAAAATTGGGGCAGCTTGCGACTCATTTTTTGACCATCTCAAGGCCATAGTTAAGGCAAAAGGTGGTCCTGAATTTATGACTATTTTCACACATTTTGTACTTTTAAGTAAATAAAAATAATTTTCCGAACCGAATTTATGGCTTTTTTAATCACTTCGAGTGGCGAACCCTGGTCATATAGTATAACTGGTTGTGAGGTAACTCATAACTGTTCGTATGTGATTTTCAAATAAATCACCGTACGTAATTAAGATATATAACACTCAGCTTCTAATGTATTTTGCAGATTTATTACGAAATTTTGGTTAAGCTAACAGCAATCGCAAAATCTAACTTTCATTTGGCGGTTTATTTACGAATTTGTGTAATTTTGCATAAATATATATGTGTCTCTGTGTCATGTGTTTGCGCAAATATATGTCTTCGCAAATAAACATTGTAATAATAGCTTTAATTGTTAATAATAATTGCTGTTGCTGTTGTTGTTATTACATTCTTTAGTTTCAACTTTAATTTGGCGCCATTGTAGAGATAAATTATTTTGCTTTCTACTATTTCTATTCTATGCCACAATATGTGGCATGTGTTCACAAATCTGTGTGTATGTATATACGTGTGTGTGCGTTTTTTCAACACTTTCACCATACGCCAGCATTCACTGCCGTTATGCGATAATGCGAGCAATAATGGTTTGCTAAAATATTTATTTAAGTAAATAATCAATTTTAATTTGAGCAAATATTTATCTGTGTCGAGGCTTTTTGGCAAATTAAGAGGTAAAAGCCACAATTATCATTTATATGCTGGTAATTGAGGTATCCATATGTCAGAAATATGGAATGTATTTAAGTTTATATAAATTATTATTAAAGTGTGAATTGATGCTTATTTATAGAAACAACAACATAAATGTCATTTGTGTGGCTTTGCGCCTGGAATATCTCCATTATTTTCACTAGTTACAGAAGGCGGCTTAATGCAATTAATAAACAAACACATTTTCTAAATCATGGACAGCGTTGTAATAATCAATATGCAAAATGAGAAATAATAAATTTGATTTATATTATCTTTGAAAGCTATTATCTATTCGAAATAGGTTTTTTTTTAATATTGTTTCATTAACCTAAATTCAACGCTTGGAATGCCCGACCAGCGCTGCAGCGCAAGCATAGATTTTTAATGTCATTTATAAGAAAGTTCCTCAGCACCTCAGTTACATCTATTATAGCGGCTGGATTATCATACTAAGAATGTTCCTTCATATTATTTCTTTATTTTGGAAATATAAAATAGTTACGTAGTGATATATTAGGCGAATCAAGGTGGTGGTTGATGAGAAACATCAATTTTTTTATGAAAAATACGTTTAATTTTTAAAGAAGAATCGCGGCAAGATTGTCCGCATGGTCTTTAGACTTTAAATATCTCTTCATATAAAGTCTAACGGTCTGAAATCATAACATATATTAAATAAAAACTCCAAACTTAGCCTAGACAACAAAGTGCTCTTACATAATGCAGTCATAAAGCCGATATGGATGTATGGCATTCAACTGTGGGGTACGACCTGTGCAACTAATATTGATATATTACAAAGGTTTCAATCAAAAATGCGTACAAGGTCTTTATGGATATTTTCGTTTCCTTTGGTAAAGAAAGAAGTAGATGACAACAGAATTAAATATATATCTAAACTCCGAGATCACCCAAACCCTTTGGCTAATGCTTTGGTATATTTATGCGATCAAACGCCTTAAAAGAAGAGATATGCCTGCGAACTAAGGAGCAACGTATCACCAAAACAGCTCAATCACTTACTTGAGCCTGTCTGGTTTTTAAGTAGATTTAAGATTTTATAACTTATTGTTAGGCTTTAAGAAAAATCAGATCCAATAAATAAAATAAGTTTCAAAAAAAAAAATAAGATCTTGATGGTCAATCGACCGCCCCAAAATATGCAATTATTTTCTCATCGAAATGTTCTCTCAATAAATTCATTGATGATCACGAGCTTCAATTTCCGACAACAAATAGTCGGCTATCATGGCACGATAACGGTCCCCATTGACGGTTACGTTTTTACCGTCATCATGTTTGAAGAAGTGTGTACCGTTGACCAGAGCAGACCGAAAAGTTTTTTTTTACCTTGATGAAATGGTATTGCTTGAATCTCTTTAGATATGTCTTTGTCCCAAATGCAGCAATTTTCCTTGTTTTCTTACCCATTGCGCCAGAAATGGGTCTCATCGTTGAATAAATTTGGCTCAAAAACATGGGATCTACTTTAAACTTTTCAAGAGATTATCGAGTGATGCTATGTACATATGTCGCATGGTAAGGTTGAGCGGCTTCAATTCTTGCACGGCGAACGGCACCTCGACTCTCCACGGTCTTGGTGTACACTCTCAGCTTAACTGCTATATTTTCTTCATTACGACGTGGTCTACCCGGTCGAACTGTAACCAATAATGAATGCTTGATCTGAAGATAGGTGATGGTCTTCCAAATAATGCGCTCAATAAGCCGATTATGTTGACCATAAGTTGAGCGAAGCATGCGAAACACAATCTTTATAGCACGTGAGTTTTCGTAAGCATAAGTTTTTCACCCATTACATACATACATCTTTAAGATCGGCATATAAAGTATTGCATACTTTCTGGATTGGAGAGTACATAAAGCTTATCCTAAAAAGCGCGTCCAGTTTATTTCATGTACCAACCTTCTATTAAGTACTTCCCCAATTTTATATTTCCGCCTTTTTCACATTTGACTACATATAACAGTAAACATAACTTCTCCCTCGGAAACTCCGAAATCTGAGTTTTCAGTTGTTACCATTTACACTGGCCTACACTCATTTAGGTGCCTAAGATTTTATACCTGATTTTGGATGTATTTGTGAGTTGATACGAGAAAACAAGTCACATTTTCCATATCAGCTCTTGTTCATAAGAAAGAAAAAAAAATCTAGTAGCGGGAATGTAGTTCTTCCTACATACTATACCGACTACTGATGCGCACAGAGCTGCACCAAACTAAAAACTTTTTTTTTGAAGGCATTGTTATCTACCTTAGTCCCTGTACATAATACTGGAAGTGCTGGAAAACAGAGACTTAATTTTTTTCTCTGTCTTGGACTTTTATTCTTTATCCAATTTAAGTTATTGTGGTATTTATATCATTATGAAAATAAATATTTATGGCCCAAAAAGGATTTTGTGAATTTATGTATAATTCTTTACAGGATGTCAATAATGTAATAAAAGTTGTTTGGAAGAATACGAGACAGAATCGTCTCAACATTTCTTTTTTATTGTCTTGCTTTTGCGTTATTAAGGCCGAAAAAGTTTGAATCTCACAGCTTCTGGGATCAAAGTGAAGAAGCTGGAATCAAAATAAATCACCCAAGTATGTAGATTTGTGATGAATTCAGGCGATTTTGCCAATATAGAAGTTCCCACGTTTGGAGCTTTCAGTAATTATAAAGTTGAGAATAACGCTCGGATAGCCGAGTGTAATTCTCGTCTTGGTGATCTGCCATGAAAATGTAAACTAACACAACCTAAAATAACTAAAATATAATTTAACACTCCCACTAGTCACTAGCCTTCATTTGGGCAACTTCAAACATGTTGCTCTAAAAGCGATAGCCTCTCGGTAGGTATTAGTAAATCTATGAGCTAATTTTTTCTATAAAAGCAGAAACTCTTTCGGTCTTTCATTTCTTACACAACATTAAGAAACATACGATGAGTTACGATAAAAAGGAAAGTGCAGGTGCCCACAGAGTGAACGCTCAACGCTGAGCCTAGCGTTATTTCACGGGTTGCGTAAATGGGAAATTCGCGCGACTCGGTTTTAAACGTCCATTTTGCGGGCACCCTAACAAAGGTAATAAAATATAGAAACTATTAATGAAATATTGAAACCTAGTTCTTTCTCAATTTTATAGGTACATTTTTTTGAATTTAGGTATATAATAATATGGTTCCAAAATTATATGGACAATTCTTCAGCACCATCGGCGAGGTACAGAAAAAGGCGAGCACTATTTAGTAGTGACATATTAATGCTTGATTCTCTCTATCGTTCGTTATTATCTAGTTTTTGAAAGTGATATCCCATTGACAAGTGACCATCAATGATTAATAATAATAATTATTTCATTAAAATCTTTGTTAAAAATAGCACGTGATTGATGGTGTTTCATGAGCTGAGGCAAGAAGAGTAGTAATTTAAATGCTACGAGTATTTTTATATTCTCTACCATTTTGTACAAGATATGTTTAGTTTGCCATGAAGTTTGTAACACCCAGAAGAAAACGTCGGTATTATAAATGAGCTGTGTCGATGAGCTGAGTCGAGTTAGTCATGTTCGTCTATCTGTATATTCGCGCACTAATCCCTCAGGTTTTGAGTATAGCCAGATCTGTAAATTTTGAAACTTTTTTTACCCAAGAAGCAGCTTATAACTGTCATACAAAGTGATCGAACCTGTAAAGAGTATGAAAGCTCCAGTGCAATTAAAGTTAAAATATTTTTCGTGTTTATGATAAATTGAGAGTAATTGACTTTCAAATGGTTAAAATTGTATATTTACACATTTGAGGTCTGTAAATGATATTAGCCCATCTGTTTGGTTGTCGAAAGCTATATTTTGTCTCAAAGTCTGTTGTGAAGAATTACATTACATAAAATTCCGCTTGAAAATGATGAATTAAGAAATCATCTTTGACATTTAAAGCTTATGAAGGGTATTTTGAGATAGTAAGTAGACATTTTGCATCTTCTTCTCAACCCAAATAACATTGGCGCCATGCAGCTGAGAAACTTATTGTCTCTTGGCCGGCTCTAAAAGCAAATTGACCAGAGAGAAGACAGAATAGGCGGGAAACATATTATTGCTGAAGTATACGTTTAATCGGGGTAAAGGATATTTTTATTATCTGGATATATACATATAGATTTCAAATTATTCTCTCATTGCGTCTTCACTTGATGACCAGTGAGCTCTTTTTGTTCTTTGACAGAAAGCTGTTGACCAATTCCGAACGTTTCTGGTCGATCGCCTGCTTCAAGCGGTCTAGTGTTCGCAGTAGAGGGTAGAATTAAGCGTTTGGCCATATGCGAGCAGCTCATAGTGAATGATTCCCTTCCAATCCCACCAAACACAAAGCAAATCCTTTCTGGCCGTCAATCCCGGCTTGGCCAATGTTTGGGACGATTCACCGGCCTTCGACCACGACCGTTTTCACTTGATATTTTCTTATGTAATCCAATCATCGCCAGTCACCATCCGCTTCAAAAATGGGACAAGTCCGTTCCGTTTCTGCAGCATATCGCATGCATTGATTCGGTCCAGAAGGGTTTTTTGTGTCAAAACATGCGGCTCCCAAATATCAATTTTTTTTGTGTATCCAGCCTTCCACCGATGGTTTGAAATGGTTTGGTGACTAACTCCCATCTTCTGGGCGATGTCACGAGATGCCACATGCCAGTCTAACTCGATGTTTTCCATGATTTGATCGGTATTCGTCGTCAAAGGTCTTCCGCCGGCTGGCTTATCCATCGTTTTCACCCGCTCTGAATCGTCGAAACCATTCATCCGCAGTTCGAAGGAAGAAAGGGTAGAGTACCATCCTCCCAAAACACCATTTATCTCACGCAACGTTTCTCTTGCGGATTTGCCTTTAACGAAGGAAAACTTTAAAATAGCGCGTATTTAGGCGTTAGTGAACTCCTTGTTTATACGTCTATACTGTTGAACTTAACATCCAAACAAATCATGCATAATGCCGTTTTGTAGGTTATGTCAAGACCTTTCCTAAATGTATAGTATTGTCAGATAAGAGCTCTGTAACGCTTTATACTTACCCGCGACATTCAAAATACAAAAAGGCGGAAGGGTTTTGACAACCTAATATTTGTCAGATTTTTTAGGAACAATGTCAGCAGTAGGCAGTTGGGTCCCCATATTAGGTATCTGGAGGCTTCAATAGTTTTGGTCTGATTTTTGACAATTTTTAAACTGAGCGATGCCATTGTTTATATATACGCTATGTCTATATATAATATATATATAATGTAAAACAACCATTGGTTGAACTCAATTACTAAACTCTGTAGCAACATATTGCTAGATTTCCACCCCTGAAAGGATTATTTTGCGTGTTAGTCTCTCATTCCACTTTAGGAGGAGGTATTTTACTCTACGTATTTGGGCTGAATATACACCTTCGCTCTGAAAGTTTTCACTTTGCCCTACTAAATATCCCGCAATGTCAAACAAATAGTGGTTAAATAGCCAGTGGCCCGTATTAAACAACTTAATAATTTAAATTGATTTAATATCTACTAATAAATATTTAAATGTGTGATAAATTATGAGTTTCCTGCTGATTGACTTTTTAACAGCATTCGCATTTTCTGCTGCATATTTTATGTCGACAGCACAAAAAGCGTCGCCACACTGATTACGGCCGCTGCTGAATAAAAAATGAGGCAATAAAAACTAATAAAAGCCCACTACAGCGAACGATTGCATTGCAATGCCATGCAATGGGAAGGCGTGGCACTGGGCGGCACTGCATGGTGCATGTTGCAAGGGGCAGACGCCAGCGTCGTCAACGTAAAGTTTTGCTCGCTGCAAATGGAAAAGCGGAAATGTGGATGCATAAATTTCACACTTTGCGGCTTACAAGTGTCGAGCGTGAAAACGAGCAGAAAAACCAGTTGAACTGCGGCAGTGTTGCCACTGATGGCAATGCTGTTGTATGTAGTGTTGGTAGTGCCGGCGAAACATTCAAGTATACTTTTGTGCGCGTTGTCGGATGAGTTGCAGCGCAGAGGGGCGTAAAATTGCGAAAAAATGCGACAGAACACAAACAAGCAACAACAACAACAGTAGCAGCAAGAAATGCAACAAAAGAGCCGAGCAAGTGGAAAACGAAACATAAACCAGCAAGTAACCAATACACACGTACACACATACAAATACACATTGGGTATTAAAATACACACATAAGTATGTGTGTGTACATGTGGCTCTGCAAATATGGGTCGAGACGATATGGCCGGATGGAAGAAACCGGGAAGAGCGTATAATTGATGGGCGGACAAGATGGCAGTGCGCCAAGCCACACACAAACACACATATATATATATATGTGTGTGTGTATGCATGGTTGCTACTTTGCTTCTTCTACATATTTATGAGTGCAATCTGACGTGCAGATAACTAGTTGGCGGTGGGGAGCGTGTGCGGTCGGCAACATATTGCCACTGCGTATTATTATTACTAACTATTAGCATTATCAGGCAGCGGCAGCGGCAACGGTAGCGGCGCTGGCAGCCGCACTAGAAGTAGCGTACATTATTTGTTCAACAAAAATGTGGCAAACCAGAAGAAACACGAAAAGCTGTCGACCAAAAATTATCATAATAATTCATGTAAAGTGTGCAAATGTGTTGCTGCTTCGTATCGGCAGTGAGTATGAACCATTTCATACATCCACACTGGCCTCTTACCTTCATATATAAGGATACTGCCAGTGGATGTAACGGCGAAAGTGTCTTTAGTAACAATAAATTTAAAGCGGAACACCTTAATTTTCGCTGCTTGTGCATAAAGTACGTTTATTGGAAAGTAGGCGTGGCATTACCTACTTTTAGGCCAATATTTGTATTTCCTTGGGTGCTTAATCTCACTTGGACACGTTTTCAGCAGACATTGGTAATATTTTTTGGTGCGACTATTTGTGAGAAACAGAATAAAATAAAAAAATTTTAACTAAACTCGTTTTTTCTGTATATATGGATCAGTTAAGCCATGAAAACATTAACCGCAGAGAACATATTTTTATTGTATATAAAAGCCTGTCTCCAAGGAATTTCAAAGTTCTAAAAATATTCCGTAATTCAATATATGGCCATTTAATATATCAATTGTTTTTATTTTGCCTTAAAATCTGGCGAATACGATGGCCGAGCGAGGACTCTAGTTTCTCCTTTGCTCAAAAAAAAATTATCCCTCATAATTACGCTAAAATGTGGCGGTCGGCCTCAAAACTGCCAATAAGTATTTTTTACTGATAGGCGGACCCCAAGAAACAAATTTATTATGAACCACACCTTGGTAGATTTAATTTCTTCAAAATGTTCTTGTGCCAATCTAGCATTGACACGCTTCGTACCCAAAACATAAACCAAACTAAATTGAGTTTACCCATATTAGACGTTGATATTCTCTGCTACTTCTCTGTTGCCAACACGACAATTTTGACGCACAGTTTCCTTGACTTTTTCGATGTTAACGTCTCTCAAGTACTTATGTCCGTGAAAGAATGACTCCCCCAAAACTTTTTTAACAGTCTTCACGATTCTGTAGCAGCGATTCCATTGGAAACAAAAAATGACAAGCAAACTCGTTGCTCAATGCTTTTCGCATGGTAAGAAGCGCTATGTAAACTACTACGAGAAAAAATATATTTATTTATTTATTCTTCAATCTCTAAGCCATTCCCCTCAAAATAATTCCTGATACACTTATGGCAAAGTCCTCGAAACAGCGGTTGAAGTCAACTTCCGTAATAGTCTTCAAAGCGCATAGCGATTCACAAGCTCATTGTCTTCAATTGCCTCAAAACGGTTTCCCAGAGCGGTCGTTTGAGTTTACTCAGTAGCCTGAAGTCATACGAAACTAAATCAGGCGAATATGGTGGTTGCGGCACGATATTGGTTAAAAATTTGGCGAAAAGCTAACGAAGTATCAATGCGCTGTCGGCCCATAGTTACGATCTCTTTTTACGAATGCAATTCGCGAAAACGACGCATAATACTGAAATAGTATTCATTTTTGACATTTTGGCCGGTCGGAGTGAAGAACACCTAGATAATCGAATCAAACTATCTACAAACCTTGATTATTGACGTGGTTTTCTCGGCTTGGGTGCGCGATATTCGACCGATTCATTGTCTGTTTCTGCGTAGTAAGTGTAGATCTAAGACTTAGCGCCAGAATTAGTACGCTTAATGACATCCAGGAGGATGGAGTTTTGTATAGAAGTTCACTCAGGTTCTCTGATCGCCATTTACTTGGGAGTGGCCAGAAACGATTCTTTTACATATGACTCAAGCAGCTCACGACTTCCGGTCTTTGACCTTCCACAGAGTTGTGCGATGAGTTTGGGACCCACCACGTAAAAAAAAAACACCCAATGAAAACTAATAACCAGCTTCGGATGAGAGACCCCCTTTTGATGACGACCATAGCAAACGAATTAAAGACTACGATTTGAGAGCATTTACCTGAGATGTCAAGTCTCTCAACTGGGAAGGTGCCGCTGCTCAGCTCACATCACCGTCGTCCAAGGCGAGTAAGTTCTTGTGGCATTTACTACAGCGGCGCTATATAGGAGCGCAAGTTTGGTGTGGGATTCGTGGTGTGAGAGAGACTCCGTTGCCGAGTCAAAGCGAAGATCTTCAAAATATTGCTGATTTGCGCCCACGTCCCGATGGGAGAGAAGGACGAAGTGACCAAAGATGCCTTCTATGAGCGCTTTGAGAGCATCTATTAGAGATGCCCCGCATATATATTAAAATCGTGCTTGGCGACTTTAACGCTACAGCGGGCAAAGAAGGTACCTTTGGCGCAACAGTCGGTAAATTCAGTCTCACGAAGAAATATCCATGTGGCTGATCGACTTCGCAGGGGCCCGAAATATGGTTATCTGTAGTACTAGATTATAGCACAAGAAAATATATCAAGCAAAATAGCTGTCTCCGGATAGAAAAACCACCAACCAGATCAATCCTGTTGTGATGGACGGAAGACACGTCTCCAGTGTGCTAGTTGTGAGTACGCTACGAGGTCCTAACATCGACTCGGACCACTATCTTGTTGCAGCTAAGTTTGGCACGCGCCTCTGTGTAGCAAAAACGCTCGTCAACAAACACAAAGAAGGTTCGACGTCAAGAAGCTGCAATTATAACATACAGCCGAACGATTTTCTACTCGGCTTGCACGATGTGATAGATTGCCGGCCGAGCTATTCAAACACGGCGGCAAAGAAGTGATAAGGTACATCCAACAGCTTCTTTGTAAAATAGGGTCGCATGAAAGCATGCCCAACGATTGGAATTTAGGTGTGCTATGCTCAATCCACAAAAAAAGGAGACCCCACAATCTGCGCCAACTACCGTGGGATTAGCCTCCTCAACATCGCATATAAGGTTCTGACGAGCGTATTGTGTGAAAGATTAAAGATTGGACCTTATCAGTGTGGCTTTAGAGCTGGCAAATCAACAATCAGTCAGATATTCATCATGCGCCAAATCTTGGAAAAGATTCGTGATAGCAGAATCGACACACACCACCTCTTCGTCGATTTCAAAACTGCTTTCTTCAGCACGAATAGGAGCTGCCTTTATCCGCGATATCTGAATTTAGTATCCCCGCAAAACTAATAGGACTGTGTAAACTAACATTGAGAAATACCAAAAGATTCGTCCGGGTCGGGAAGGACCTCTCCGAGGCGTTCGATATCAAAAGAGGTTTCAGAAAAGGCGACTCTCTTTCGTTTGATTTCTTCAACGTTCTTTCGGAGAAAATAATTCGAGCTGTGGAACTAAACCGATAAGGTACAATCTTCTATAAGAGTGTATAGCTGCTGGCGTAAGTCGATGATTATATACATCCTTGTCCTTAATAACAGCGTCGTGAGTTTCGCTTGGAAGGAATCATCGTGAATTTTTCAAGATCGCAGATGTTACAAGAACAATACGAGATGTGAGATTAACTGTGTGAATGCCCAGATTTCAGCCAATCAATATGAAATTTTTAGCTGTGTTCAGTGTTCCAATCTAGAAGATATTGGCCTGTTAGAGGAGAAGCAACTCAAATACTTTTCATCCTAGCATATCTGCCGTCTGTCACCTACAAATTTGGATCTAATTAAGTGCGCAGTTAATCCGCATTAACGCTACCATCTGTCAAGGCTATAAGGCAACACAACTGAACAAGCGGCGACCAGTATGAAGAAATTGCCACGATGACAAAGCTTTGCGGAAGTTGGCGATTAGTCGTGGTAAAAGCTCATGCTTCGAAAAGTTCTGCTAAGAAAACAATGTCGAGATTTTAAACTAAGCAGAGGCAACATAAGAGACATGATCGGAACTCTAATGGAAAGAAGCTGCAGAGTCACCCCCGTTAGCCAAAGTTAGAAGAAATATTAGTCTAAGAAAAGGAAATAAAAAACATCAAAGCAAATGGCATAAATGGCAATGCTAACCGAGCTCTGAAAGAAGCTATAACATCAAAATTTTACCTGCTCGCTAGAATGTATAAAAGATGTACGACTATAAAAGAAGAGATGTTCTCCGACCTATGGAAAGTAAGATCTGCAAAGCTTTATCAGGAATAATTGCAAACAGTTCTGCGTGCGTTCCAGTTAGTGATTCCTAATAACAAATTAATGAGCTCAGTAATAATGTATGCGGATAAAATATGGATCCAGGATGTAGATGTAGAATCAATGAGCTCAGTGCTTCGACTTTCTGCAGTACGATGACTTAATTAATATTTTCGGACTATACCCACAGGCGCTGCTACTGTAAGAACTCGGCTAGCAGCGTCCAAAATAATATCGTCAAAGACAGAAAAGAGGAACAAGAGCAAAGACCGGTCGACCAAGATACTGTTATCGGGCATTTATTCATGGATAGACGGACAATATAAGATTCTGGATTTCCAACTGAGCCAAATACTAAAAGGACATGGGTGCTTTGGAAACTACCTCTATAGATTCCATCATCATATTAATCCAAAGTATCCGACGTATACAGAGTATTTAGACTGAATATGACGAAGAGTAAGTCTCATTAATGTCAACTGAAATATTGTCGCCGAGTAACTCTCATATAAAAATGTATATTCTAACTGGAATTTTAAATAATGAGGATATGAGTTTATTGTAGTTCTGTGTTAAATATTATATTTGGAAACACACAGTCGGAGAGAACTCCCCAACGCTAGCACGTGTGTTCAGAATCCTTAGCGTCATATTTCTTTGTAGGCTGCACTCGCACAGTTTAGCAGCTTATTTATGAAATTATTTTAATGTTATTTTCTCTGTTGCAATCTTTCACCTAACCGTCTTTCAGTCGTCTAAAGAAATGCGAACCAGTTGCACTCAAATGTCTGTCTGATAAATTCTATTATTATTGTTACGAGTGTTATTATTTTCTACCTTGCACACACTACAATCTGCGTGTGTGTGTGTGGAATACTAATATTTCCAGTGCTTTGTAGTTTTGTTCTTGATTTCCTTGCGCTTCAGTTGTATTACTCTTTGTTGCAAACTGTTTGCAAGAGCTTTCTTGCCGTTAAATCGCCAGTTGCTTTTCCGATTTTCATTCGCATTATTATTACTTTTGCAGTTGTTGTGTTCAACTCGGCGACTTTTACCATACTTTTGCAATGTTTGCAATGCAAATCAAAGTTTGCAAATCCTTTTGTTATGCAAAATAACTTAAACGAAGATTTGCTAGTAAATGCGGGTAGTAGGTCAGCTTTCCTTTGCCTCTCTTTATGTAGCTACAGTCTCTCTGCTCCTTCGCTTGTTTATATTTGTTTTGCTAAAGCGTGAAAAGCAGATTTGCCTCCAGAGCTTTGCTTTTGTAGTTCACCATGTTTACTTCGAGAATTCTTTTGAAAGAGCTTTGTGTTGTGAATGGAGATTTGTACCGTTTGCTTGCCTCATTTCAATAAAGACGGGTAAATACTCGCATTTTTGAATTGCAAAAATATGAATATTTGTTTATGTAGGGTGCTTTGGGTGCTTTCTTTACATCGAAAGTGTAAAGGCCCCAAGGCTAAGTTCTATTTAGAAAATCTTCTTACTAGCAGTAAATAAATAATCATAATAAATGTAATTATGGCAACAGCTGATTAATTAACTGTTTTGATATTACTCTTTTGCTAGTGTTGAAAGCGAAAAGATCGTTAAATTTCTCGCTGAAAGAAACGCAGCTCGAGAATAAGATGAATTATTATACAGAGAAAAGGGTTTTTTAAAGACCGACTCATCCAATTTTGCCTTCGCTTTCCTGGGTTTGTATCAATAAATAGTACTTTCTTCCGCATGAAACAAGTCTTTCGTCTTTTTTAAGTTCGGAATATCGTTTTTATAATTTCGTCTTCAAAATTTCGAGATAAAATTAATTCAATTAATTCATATGATCCCAAAATAGAGAAGTCGACACTTAGTCAACACACGTCAACGTCTTTCAATTTCTTGGATTCGATCAATTAAATTTCGAAACGAAACATTGTAGTAACATTTAATCCACTGTCCCTGTAAAATAGATATATAAATGATCAGCATGACGTGCTGAGTCTATCAGGTTGTTCAATAACTTTGATATGAAAACACAATTTGATGATTCAAAATACACTTTATTATTCAGTATAATCTCTCAGAACATTAATACACTTGCTCCAACGATCTTCCAATCTGTGGATCCCATCGCAGAAGTGAGAATCCGGAAGGTCTGCAAAATACGCTTCAACAGCCGTTACGACTTCTTCATTTGATGAAAGAGGTTTGCCACGTATGCGAGGCCTGTTCAAAAAGTATCGCGAATCGTAACTGAAAGTTTTCTTCGATTGCAGGGGCGTGGTGCATCATAAGTTCTTGCCACTGGGAAGAACGGTCAATAAGGAATATTACCTGCAAGTTATGCGCAATTTGCGCGAAGCAATCCGCCAGAAACACCCGGATTTGTGGAAGAACAAAAATTGGCTTTTGCACCACGATAACGCCCCTGCTCACACACATCGTTGCTTGTGCGCGACTTTTTGGCCAAAAACAACACACTAATGATGCCGCAGGCACCGTATTCCCCAGATCTGACCCCCTGTGACTTTTTCTTGTTCCCTAAACTGACGAGGCCCATGAAAGGACGACGTTACGCTTCTCTTGACGAGATAAAGACGACATCGAAGGAGGAGCTGAAGAAGATAAAAAAAATGATTTTTTGAAGTGCTTCGAAGAGTGGAAAAACCGTTGACACAAGTGTATAATATCTCATGGGGATTACTTTGAAGGGGACAAAATAGATATTCATGAATAAATAAATAATTTTTGAAAAAACACAAAATTCGCGATACTTTTTGAACACACCTCGAAGCTCCTGGGGTCCAAATCTGGTGAATACGGTGGATGCTCCAAAAATTCGTACTTAAAATCCGTCATTGTCAAAATGCACTTGTGACACAGTTCATTGTCCTAAAGAAAATGGATTTTTTTTTCTTCCTCAAATCGGTTCTTTTCTCATGAATCTTCAACTGATCCAAAAAGTTGCAATGATATGCAGAATTATTTTTTTTTTTACAAATTTGCAAGTAATTCACAAACAAAATTCCTATCGCATCCTAAAAAACTGATGCCATAACCTTCTTGGAAAATTTCTGGGCATGAACTCGTTTCAAAGCCAAACAACCAAGATCACACCGATCTTTAGCCTCTTGTTTTGATTCAGGATCATGGTGATAGACCCAAGTCTCATCCATAGTGATGAATCGATGCAAAAAATCCACAATATCCTTTTTAAAACGCTCCAAATGTTGCTGAGAAAGTTGCATTCGAATGTGTTTTTGTTTCATTGTTAGCGAATGCGGCATGCATTGTGCACACAGCTTCCTAAAACCCAAACTTTCACTCAAAATATGGCTCACACTGGCTAGTGTGATGTGTAGAGCCTCTACTAAATCTCTCTCAGTCAATTGACGATCTTCCAAAACCATATGCTGTATTTTGGCTACGACTTCTGGTGTTGAAGCGCTTTTTGGACGTCCTTCACATGGATCGTCTTCAAGGCTTGTAGGACCACGTTTAAATTCAGCAACTCATCTTTCTACTGTTCTAATTGTAGGTGAATAACCATCATAAATGTCTGATATTCCTTCGGGATTTTCTTTTGGTGCTACACCATCCAAAAATAAGAATTTTATCATTGCACGATATTTAATTTTTTCCTATGTAAAAAAATAGACAGTGCGACACTAAATGCCTTGTAAACAACGAACGAATTGACAGATTGAAATGAAACTTCTCATATGTTCACATGAAGAGTGTACCAACAAAACAAAAAAAAGTTTTGGATCAACATCCCCTCTTATCGAACGGCAAAGCTTATTAAACCACCTGGCATTTTGTCATGTCCATTTTTTGAAATATCGATCTGACAGTTTTCACACATAATTTTCTGCTCCAAAAAGCTGCTCATTTTTAGGAAACAGCAATATCAGACCACTATAGCAAATATTTTCCATACAAACTGAATATTCGGAACATAGAAGTTGTATGGAAAGCTTTTTGGCAAGATATCTTCACGACACTCTCTATGGGTTGTTGTCTAAGGTAATGAAGCAATAAGTGGTTAGGTGGGTTTCGGAGGCTAAAAATAAGCGTATTTTCATCATGTTTTTTAATATATTCAATCTTATATTTCATTCAAATAATTCAGCATATCGAAGGTACATATTTAAAGACTATTTTGTGAAGTTTTCATGTAAAAATTCTGAAAACTCAGCCGTTGACAACTCATCTCCCGTGGCGTCTGAAAAAAAAGTGATCTTGCCGTGGACGTCATATAACTCATAATTGGATTATCTAAAATCAAAAAACCAAAAATATTTCGTTAGCACATGCATAAATCTCTTTATTGAATGAAGGAAAAGGAAATAATATTGAAATTTGAATTTTTGACAAATTTAGAAAAAAATAACACATTTTTTGGTTAAATTTTCGCCATATTTTGGCTCAAAACATTAATAATTTTTGTCGCTCTTAACAAAACTTGAAATAAATACTTTCGAAAACTTGAGCGCTTTCTTCAAATAATTTAATGTTACAAAAGTGGTTATGTAAGCTGTATGTATACTTTTTGGAGATACTTCAATTTGTCAACTGAAAGCCGCATACTTGACAAGCAACAAGAATGCTGTAACAAAAGTAACAAGTGATCGGACAAAAACAAGTATTTTAATATCTGCAACAACAATGCAGAAACCAATAGAAGAGGTACAGCGGCTTCTTGTGCATAGTACTATATCACACATGTCAGTGCCAATAGGTATAACCGTTGTATAAGAAGAAAGGGGAAGAGGAAAGGGGGAAGGCTACTCATTCGGTTTTGAGTACAATTGGCTATTTCGGTTGACATGATAGATCTTAAGGAATTTCGACGACTACAATTGAAATACACTTAGCGACACTGAGTGCAAGTAAATTAGATGCGTTGGTTAAAGAGCCCTGTAGGAACAGAACGCGAACTAAACGGTGTTTTTGTTGACTCTGTTTATCTCATCACGATGTGAAGATATCTGGAAAAAAGTTTCCCAAGCAAGCACTTGATTTCGATTCGTTCTATTAGTATGAGAGCTATGAGAGAGAGAGTAATGCTATAGTCCTCGGTGCCGATAAATGAGTAGCTTCTTGGTGAGATATGGACGTGTACAAAATTTTCAGATGGACCGAGAGGCGAATATGACTAAATTCACTTATCTACTCATACTGTCTTTGATGTTTCTGTTTGGGTGTTACATTGTGGCAAATATAAATATCTCCCTTCCAATGCTATTTAAGGGGGAATTCTAGTCCAGAAGCATTAATTTCAGGTAATTTTTAAAGTGTCGTAAAAAAAGGCAATTAATATTTTTATTATCCATTTTTTTATTAGTTATTACGTTTACTAATTTTTGAAGAGTACAGCAAAAAATTAAAAACTAAAAAAAGTAAAAAATTTCAAAAATTATGAGCTGAAGTGAGTGGTCTCTACAAATTTCCACGTGACCATGCCCATGATTTCAACCCTCTTAGTTATATGAAACCAAAAAAAAAAGATTAATAATCTAGAATAATGTCGCAATGACCGGAACTACCGAAAAGTGGGAAACATTTTTTTTCACAAAATGGCGACTGCCTGAAAAAAAAGTTTATTTTTTGATCACTTTTTCTGATTATCTCGAATTTTTTAAAAATAATAAAAATAAAAATTTGGGGAAGGGGCTAGTTCCAACCATAGAAAAGCCTATGTAGAATACTCTATAAAAATTTCAAGTAAATCGGTTCAGTAGAACCTGAGAAATCGTGGGCATCGTTCCGAAAAAGTCAATTTTGAGAAAAACGCGTTTAAAGTTTCGCGTTCCGGCCGAACCAGTTTGGATGTCGGGTCAGAAAAATGCCTATATCTCCGTAAATAATTTGAATTTCGAAATATCCTCTTGAACAAATATTCTTGGATAGTTAAAATTTGAAAATATAAAAAAAAAATCGATTTTTTTAAATTTCTAGACTAGAATACTCCCTTAAAAAGTGTTACAGTGATCGGATTTAATTCAAATGTGCGCGGTCAATTGGCCGGTCTTGCGGTTTGACGCCGATTTCGTGTGGGACTACGTCTAGTCTATGGTCTATGTGAACGAGCCAGCGACGATTGATGAACTTGGTACGTATATCGGACATATCGGCCGATTTATGTTTGAAAACCGTCGAAAATTGGGTCTGCAGGCGTGCCAAACGAAATCGAGCTCCATACATAATGGCATCAAAAGTACTTTCAAAATAAACCATCCCATTGATAGCGCTCTTATCGAGAAATCTATTACATAGAGTTGAAATTCGTCGATTTCGAAATTATTTTTCCAGTGAACTGTTCTCACAAGGCATAGATTTATACATATATTCATGCACCTAGCCATAAATACTGTTACATACATACAAACCTTCGTTCACAAACGCACCGACACATCCGTGTTTTCAGCTGTGTCACTGAGGAGTTGTAGCTGTCGATTCAATTGGCCAGCCGAGTGCCCAAAAGTATGCTACATAATCGTATATTATCCACTTATGCTCTTACATGCTCACTGCCTGACTCTTACAGTTGGCTGGTGTTTGCCGGTGACAGTTGACAACTGACGCTGCTGCTGCTGCTGCTCCATGCACGCAAGCTTTAAATAAACGTACACACACACATATACATATGCACTTACACACTTATGTGGCATTGTGCCCAAGACAATTGGGCTGGCAGCAGTGACGAGCGAAAAGAAAATTTATAATATTTGGTATATCTATTGAGCCGCAGCAGAGCAACCGCTTGTCACTTTGTTTTATATCCTATAAAATGTAAAATTACCATTGACACATGCAAATAAGCTCAAGTGTGGTCAATGCGAGTTGGAGAGTAGAAATGCACACACACACACGCATATAAATACAAATGCACTAATGTACAATTTCAGGCAACAGTTTTCTTGCAGCCACACCATCACTTGTAGTTCAAACAATTGTTTGTATTTATGTATGCATTTGTGTGTATGTGTGTGTGTGTGCTAAATAACTCTCTTGAAAGCATTTTGGCAAAAATTTATTTGCAACAATGTTTGTATTTACGGGCATGTGGCAACACAATAGCACTGTGCTTACTGGTGCAAACATGTCAAAGTGCCAACCGCAAGCACACAAGAGAATGAAGTGAGATATATTTGTAGGCGCTTGTTATGTTATAAATTTTAAACACAAATATTTTGCATATACAATATAAATATGATGCAACACATTATGTGGGTAAGTCCAAGAAACAAGAAATAAAATGCGTTCATTATTCGGTTCTTAGTAAGCAATTTTATTTTTACTTATTTATTTATTTATTTAGTTAAGTCTATGAACATTAATTCTTACAGACTAGTGGAGAATTAAATTACTGTTACATAAGTAGACTTAACTAAACTAAAAAACAGAATTGAGGGTATTAATAAAGGATACCCTAGAGTGAGAAAAATCTAGAAGAACTTTAAACTCACGCATAGCATGCTTGAGAGGAGCATATACAGCAAAATTAGAATTTTCCTTTTTTTAATAAATTGGGGAAACAGATCTGAGGGAGTATTAAAGTTAATTTTCCCTAGTAAATAGGGACAGTCAATATCTCCATCAATTACATTGAAAACAAATGAAAGACAGAGAACGGATCGTCGATTTTCCAGTAATTTAAGATGTAAATGCAATAAGCGAGATGTATACGATGGTATTGGGTCAACGAACTTTAAGAAGCGAAGAGCAAATTTAAGAAAAATCTTTTGAACACGCTCGATCCTATTAATTGAAGAATGAATCAGAATAATGAATCAGATGACACTCCATCGACACTGACAACGCATCGTCTATTGTGTAAATATGATTTAATCCACTGCAAGAAGACCAAGTGAAATCCTAAAGATGAAAAGATTTTAGAGAAATCTGTGTAGAAGCAATCTACCTGAAATCCAGCAGAGAATGCAGACATACAATAATCGCTAAAAACCGCTAAGTTTGACACAGTGGAGCGTCCCGAGACAAACCCATGCTGATTGACATTAGTTATTGATTTTACTGCAAAAAATAATTTATTTTTAACAGAACACTCAAAAATGGTCGAAACAGACGAAAGTTTAGAAATAGGCCTGTAATTGGAGACTACATTTTTTCTACCACCTTTGAGAATAGGGGTAATGCATGTCAATTTCCAGGCAGATATAAAATTCCCAGAGGAGCGAGACTTATTAAGGATAAGCATGAGAGGATATACCAAGGCAGTACAATTTTTTATAAGTACAGGCGGAAGGCCATCCAAATCCAATTTGGAAGAAGACTTAACATCAATAGCCTTGGCAATATTATTCTGTGAAAGACACAGTGAGCTAAATTTTATGGATGTGAAATTATTAGCCGAAAAAGTGGAACTAATACCGGGATCATCGTGTACATAATTCGATGTGAAAAATTAAGCGGACAAGTTGGAGATTTCGCCAGGAGTGCATGCTGATTGATCACCCCAGCGTAGAGCAGAGGGAATGGCTGAACATGCTCTTTTAGATTTTAAAAAGTTCTAAAAGTACTTAGGGTTCGACTTAATTGCAGACTCCGTACTATAAATAAACCTTTTATAGAGAGACTTATCCAATACATTAAACAGTTTTGTGTAGTGCTGATATTGAATAAAGAAGACATGAGATTTAGTTGAAAAGAATTTTCGGTAGTATATATTTTCAAGGTTTTTTAACCGCCTGAGGTCCTTAGTGTATCAAGGCAACTTATATGGTTGCATATGAAATTCCTGCATCTAAAAAAATTAAACCAAGCCCATCAATAGATTTAACGGGAGCGAAAAGATAAGTATCCACCTCAAACGCTAGTGGAGAATGATTAATCGTGGCAGGAGTAATTGAAGATAATCCATCAAGAAACCGAAATTTAAAATTATCACTGACAAAGACTATTTGAAGAAAACGATCGAGGCTATTTGAATATGAGTTGACTTGAATCAGATTGAGACTAAAAAAGCTATCAATGAGAAATAACTGCTGAGAAGACGAAAAATTGGAAGAAATAAGAGCAGGACTATAGAAACAACCAGAGCAGGCGATATTGCTCAAATTGAAGTCACCCAGTACACAAATATTATCCTCTTTCACCTTATTTAATACCAGCGAGGAAATATTATTTGCGTGTAACTCATAGAACAGAGCGTCATTGATACAAATACATAGTTGATCCAGAATAGAATCATAATTATCAAGCATAATAAAACGAGGAGGATATTTGGAATGAACTGCTAGGAGAACACCACCCCCTCTTCATTAGCCAGTTTTTTCATGATCTCTGTCCTTGCGGAAGACGTAATAGAGATTTGAATCAAAATATTTACTATTAAGGTAACTGGAATTCAGCCAAGTCTCAACAATAACAACAATATCGAAATCCGAATGTGAAGAAAAGTTGCAAATAATGTTTGATTTACTCCTAATACCCGATAGACTTTGGTAGTACACCTTAAGACAGGAGCCAGTCGAAAAAGGTGCAGAAAACGCATGAAAAAATTCGTGACTAACAGGCGCATTCACTAATCTGCAGCGCTGTTTTCCCCTCCCTTTGGAAAAAACTAAAACTTACGCAGTTTAATGCCAGACGGCCACACTGAAGAGGAGAAAACGGCGTTAAAAAATAGGTGGTGATACAGCTAACTTAAAGATTATCTTCTTAAGATTATTAATATGAGTATCTTTCTTAATTAATTTATAACATAAAAGATGCTCTGTATCAACATTAGCATGTTTAACGACAAAAGATATAATATCTTCTTCAGTGACTGAGTTTTTAAAGGCAGACAAATGAATCCATTTCTTGGGTAGGACGACATCGAGATCGCAATTGGCATTAACATCAATAACGGTTGAAGCAGCTAGGGATTTTTTATTCCTAGTACTCACTTTTAACTTCACATTTCCATTAGCAGTAATTGAAGTAGAAGAGTTAAGATAAACAGAATCATCAACGGCAACTGATTGAGCAGCATTGACAGCGACAGAGGGACGATCTGGTTTAGCAGCAACTGTTGGATTGTGTTTGGCTTTTGAATGAGTGTTGATATTCCTAGCAACAGCGTCAGCGTACGTACTGGCATAATTATTAGCATTGGTAGCAGCAAGAGCTGTAGTCGCAGGAGCACAGTAATCCTCGCTGACAATACCAGAATAAAATTTCAAATGTTTTTCATTTTAATCGATATTTTAATATCTTTCGCAACCCAGACCCATTAGCTTTGCTTCCTTGTCCTGTCTGGAGAAAGCAATCGTCTTGTCTGACGATTAGGTATCGTTAGGTATCGCTTTTTCATTGGTACTGTTTTTTACGTGGCGGGTCCCAAACCCAGCGCACAACCCTGTTCAGGGGATGTTTCGCCTTCTCACTTTAGCTCGCCTTCAAACGGATGTTCTTAGGCTACCCAGAGCACACTTGGTCAAAGACCGGAAGTCGTGTGCTGCTTGAATCATATGTAAAAGAATCGTTTCTGGCCACTCCCAATGAATGGCGATCAGAGAACTTTCCTCACTTGCGTGAACTTCTATACATGACTCCATCCTGGAAGTGCACTACACTTCGATAAGCGAAGAAAACTGTCAACGTAACATTGATCTTTGACTACCTTGACTTGTTTTTTTCAGCTTCGGCTCACCTTTGCTACGATATTCGGCCGAGTAATATTTTTCCTACTATGTAGCAAATTGTGGATTCCATCCAAAAGCAACTCCCCCGGGTTGATGGTCTTGTTCTGATGAGTACAGTATTCCAAAGAGGACGTTCTGTATCGACCGAAGCAATCAGTAGTTAAAGGGTGTTCTGTTTTCCAAATAGTTTCTGACCGCTCAGGCAACATGAGGTCGATCGTTGTCGTCATGGAAAATTAAAAATAATGATTTACCCTCTTTTAGGAGTTCAGAATACCGAACGTTATCTGATTAAAAAATACATAGCAATACTTTGACGTCGTAGATACTCAGCTTTGCTTCTTAGTTATTAACTTCTAATACAAAGGAAACAAACTTTTCATTTTTTGAAGATAACTGTAAGCTCTTCTAACTTCCATACTGCGCCTGGATCTGCCCATAGTGCTATCCTCTGTGTGTGTGCAAGGTAGAAAAACAGCAATTAAACTTGCATTAAATGTGCATAAAACTGAAAATAATTTATGTATATTGATTATTATTTTATTTACGCACACACTTGTACATATGTGGTTATGCACATAAACACACATACATATTTATTTTCCAACATTTTGTGGTGAAAATATTTTCATAGCAAAATTGACATGCTGAGAATTCGACGAAGCAATTATCACACTTTGGCTTTGCAAACTCATACGCATATATAGACAAGTACATCACACTCATACGTACATATATTAAGACTTCTGTGCATACTATATTGCAGAGTATTTACAAAATCTGCGGTCAATAAAATATTAATTCGAGTGCTCTTGTAAGCGTTATACACGCTTGATTAAGTACTAATAAAAGTTGATTTGATTAAAGTGTTACTCTTGTTAGAAGATGAAGTGATAATGCTAAAAATATAATAATGAAGTAATTTAATAAACAAATAAAACTTGATGTTTAAGTATTTTTTGAACTAATTTGAGTATAGTTACACAAGAGAATTCCGTATTGTTCTCGTTCTTTAATTCAGATATAAATTATCTGTGATTTCTTCCATTAATGAAAGTTGTCTCGTACGAGTCGTAAAAGACTTTCTTTGCTATTAAATAATTTCAAATAATGTGGAAACTATTGTCATGTTTTGTCAAAAAATTTATACGGATTGATGGCGTGGTTGCCTAAAGGTTAAGGGTAGTCAGAGGCACGAAAAAAATGAGAATTTTCAGTATTTTTTTTTTTTTTGCTATCGTGTTATTTTACAAAAGTAGTAATGTGACATTATTATAGAATGTGTTAACTTGAAGTCACGCAAATTTCAAATAAAAAATTTACTTTCCAGAGTTATAGGTGTTTGTGTTGACCCAGTTCCAGAGAAAGGTAAATGCGGTGACAACCATAAGTCCTTGGAGATTCGTCTAAAATAAATCGGACAAAGAAAATAGTTTTATAAATAAATAATACTAGGCCTGATCGAAAAAGTTTATTTATTTTTTTTCAGAAATTAACAAACGACCTCAGGAAATTTTTTTCTAAATTTTTGGAAAAAAATCAACAGTTTACTGGTCTTAAAAAATCGAAATTTTTGAAAAAAAAAAAATCCTTCGATCAGGCCCGAGTTTATTATGTATTTTAAGAGCTGTATAAATTTCATTAAAATCTACTGAGCGGTTTTCGAGTTACAGTGTTTACCAGTTCAAAAAATATAGTTTTGAGAAAAACGCGTTTAAAGTTTCACACTAGCGCTTTGAAGTGCCTGAGCTCTCTTTCTTATTTCTCGAATAACTCAAAAAGTAATTATCGGCTCTTCGTGAAATTTTCAGATAATATTTTTAAGATATTACACTTAACGAAAATTCAGAAAAAAAGATATTTTTTTGAAAATTCTGTCTACCCCTAACCCCTTAAGAAAATTATACGTATGTACTACTGTAATCAAATTGAGAGGTGAATTTTGTCCTTTTCATTTCCTTCAAAGTAATTCCCTCCCGCTGCAATACACTTATGCCAACGAGTTTTGCAGTCGTCACAGCACTTGGAAAAATCCTCCGTCGGGGTGGCCAACAAAGCCTTCTTCGATTCATCTAATATATCTTCAATGAAGTCGAAACGGTATCCTCAGAGTGGTCATGTGAATTTGCTGAATAGCCAGAAGTTACACGAAGGTAAAGCAGGCGAATGCGCTGGTTGCGGCACGAAATTTGTTGAAAATGTGGCGAAATGTTCACGAATAATCAACGCAGTATGAGATGGTGCTTTATCGCACTTCTTTTTTCAATAAATTCAGACATAGTAAACATCGAAGAAATCGCTTTTAGAGCCTCACAAAACGACGCGTATCTCAAATACTAATGAATATATGCTATATTGAGCCGATCTGAACAATTTCTTCCGACATTAAATTATTTCTATGAAGAAAAACTGATACCAATTTTTGTGAAGATATATTTTATCTTTAAATGAGGAAGTTTCCCATGCCAGCATTTGATACCGATCATTCAATTTATATGGTAGCTATATGCTATAGTTAACCGGACCGAACAATTTCTTCAGAGATTACATAGTTGCCTTAGAATATAAGATTTTCATAGCAGCACTAGATTCCGATTGTTCAGTTTGTATGACAGCTATATGTTATAGTGGTCTGATATCGGCAGTTCCGACAAATGAGCAGCTTCTTGAAAAGAAAATAACGTCTGCAAAATTTCAAAACGATGTCTTAAAAACTGAGGGACTAGTTCGTATATGTACAGACAGACGAACAGACAGACAGACGGACATGGCGAAATCGACTCAGCTCAACATACTGATAAAATCATACTCATAAAGAATGATCAGTTCCTACATCATCTCTCTAACTCTTTCACAGTAGAAGTAGTAGGTTTCCCGGTTTTTCGGTTTGAAAATATTGCATTCAGGTTTCAAGGATTAATCTTTTATAGTTTTATTAAATAAACAGCTCACTGGTGTACACAACAAATTATCACTTGTTCGAGCTGTATACCCGCAGTGACCAACAGGTTACACATTAAGTGTTAATACGAACACCCAGCGCAAAATCAAAGAACTATGATCACTAAGCCATACTCGTATGTGAAGAAAGAAAGTAGAAACCCTAGACGAAGAACTCTTCAGACTAACGTAGACGATGATCTAAATTATGCGGTAGACAAAGATTGATTGCCGAATATGCGTTAAAAAGGAAGCCACACACTAGTGTTGCAATTTGGAAAGTGACAACTTTATTGTAAATTTTGAAATCAAGCAAGCACCAGTCTTTATCAAGGGTATCACTCCACAGTGATTTCGTGAAGGTCGTCCAAAATCAGTTGTTGTTGAAACTATTGATGCTGGGCGCAAACTACTATTTTCAGATCGTCCTGTGACATCTTGAGAGATAAAGACAGGTTAGGCTTTAGTGGGACCAGCAACAATCAATATTGCAGATAATTTAACTGCAAAAATATTTGTTCACGTTGGAGTCCATATGAATTGTTAAAACAAGCTCGTGTCGATTGGTCGAGAGAAGTGCCATAAATATATGTTTCGAAACAAGTATATGCAATGTGACAGATATTAGAACGTGAATTAACGCGTAATCGCTCGGAAGTAAAATAAAAAAAAAAAAAAACTAGTAAGGAAGGGCTAAGTTCGGGTGTCACCGAACATTTTATACTCTCGCATGATAAAGTGATAATCGAGATTTCATTATCCGTCATTTACATATTTTTTTATTTTGCTGTAAAATTAGTTAGATTAGATCAATTTGTGTACTTTGAGTATAGAATTGTATTTTCATTTATATGTATGTATTACACAGAGAAGGCATCAGATGGAATTCAAAATAGCGTTATATTGGAAGAAGGCGTGGTTGTGAACTGATTTCACCCATATTTCGTACATGTCATTAGGGTATTAGTATTATATACCGAATTTCATTGAAATCGGTTTAGCAGTTCCTGAAATATGGTTTTTGGTCCATAAGTGGGCGACGCCACGCCCATTTTCAATTAAAAAAAAGCCTGGGTGCAGCTTCCTTCTGCCATTTCTTTCGTAAAATTTGGTGTTTCTGACGTTTGTTGTTAGTCGGTTAACGCACTTTTAGTGAATTTCAACATAACCTGTGTATGCGAGGTAGGCGTGGTTATTATATTTCCTCCATTTTTAAACTGTATATGGAAATGCCTAAAGGAAACGACTCTATACATTTGGTTGACATAGCTATAGTAGTTTCCGAGATATGTACAAAAAACTTAGTAGGGGGCGGGGCCACGCCCACTTTTCCAAAAAAATTACGTCCAAATATGCCCCTCCCTAATGTGATCCATTGTGTCAAGTTTCACTTTAATAGAAAAAGTCGTTCTCGCTAATGATTGACTATTTTTTTTTTTTGTTGAACAACTAGCCTTATCACAACCAGAGAACAGAAAATTCTTTGCCAATTGTTTTTCAAGAAATCAACCAACCAACCGAAGATGGATTACTCTTCATCGCCATAATGCAAGATCTCAAGGATCGACGGAAACAATTGCATTTTTGAACACTCAAAACATTGATTTGATGACTCATCCACCGTTTAGTCCCGACTTGGCACGAAAGGCTTCTTTTATTCCCGTACGACAAAAAAAATTATCAGGTACCCGTTTTTTCCCATTGATGCCTTCAAAAGACATGTTTTGAAGCTATCTCAATCATCGAAATATTGATGGCTGTAGCATCATAACTCCGAAGTCGCTGCAGTACCTCGGAGTAGTGGAAAAAACGCGTTGCAATTTTTTGTTTTTCTGCCCGAGGTATAAACATAAAAGAACCGGTTTAAAGAAATTTTCAATGGATTCAGAGGCGCCGGCTAACATAGTGCTGCTATGGTTGAAAAAAAAAAATGAATGTGGGATAAAGTGAAGGTGTGGTGTGCGGTAGTTCTTCACGAGCTTGAAAGGAAATTGTGCCAACACAGCAAAGACAGAAGAATGTGCGAGGGTTGGGCAAGAAAGGCGTGATTTATGAGCCGAAAAGCTAAGCTGGGCCTCACCGTGTAGTGCTCACGACAGTTCAGTGGGGTGAATACAAGCAATGATGCTTGAATTGAGGGTTGAGTAAGTAGGCGTATTGATCACCGCAGGTTCGGATGGCCACGGTCTCGAAGCGACATGTATCCTTAGAAAACCATACGAATCATACACATTGTCCGCAAAAATGGCGCTAGTTTTTGAAAATTCATCCTTCGAAGAAATTAAAAGATTTTATCATTTAAAATTTTAACCACTAGCAAACATTGAAAGCTCTAAAGTAAGGATAAATACAAATCTGTGGTCGTGCAGAATCGCTGTCACTCAATTCGCAACACATCTTCGCGGACGTGAGCTCCACTACCAACGCACACGCAACGGCAACATAACATGTTTAAGAACACAAACATAGCACAGAGAGTGCATCACTCATATGCGCTCCAACTTATGCACGGCAACACAAAAGCTGCTGCAGGCACTAGGTGACGCTCTACAGCACCGAAACCGAAACCGAAAGGAGCAAACAGCTTGCGGCAACGGATGGCTCGCCGGCAAACGGTTAAGTGCAGTTTAATGTGCAACGGGTAACTGTCACTTGACTTTGGCGGCTGCGTGCCATGAATGCGTTACGCTTCGTTGCATACTTGCAGGCGCCAAGCTTGTTTAAAAGTTAATTTTCAAGAAGTTGCCGCGTTGTAGGCTCTAAGGCAGGGTGAATATAATAACAAAAGAGCAAAAGAAAGTGTTGCTGATGGCTAACTCAGACACAGGGGAGTAATGAGGAGTAGCAGCAGCAGTGCTGAAAAAGGTACATTGTAAGATGCAACACTGCCATAGCTGCTTTTCGCCTTTCAAATGCGGGTCACGTTAATTTCTTTGCCCAAGTAATCTGAAAATGCGAACTGACAACAACAAATTGCAATAATAATAGCAAACATGTGAAAAGTAAGACAAAATCAGCGTGCCACTGCAAACACTTTCGAAAAAACTTGTACGCTTGCCGAAAAACTTTTCCTATTTTCGATGGGATTTAAGTAATACGCGGAATGCGTGGCAACAGCGCGTGACACGCGAAGCCGAAAACTTGCCAGCTGGTCACGAATACACCTCTTCTAAACGAGTGTCTCTACAAAAGGTGTATGTGTGTGTGTGTGTGTGAGTGGCGCTCATGCAACCGTGCTGGCAAGGCACGATAATATCAAGCACTTTGACCTGAACTGCAGAGGAACAAGGCGAGCGACAGCGAAACTCAAACAAGAGCGGGGTAAGGCAAGTGCATAAAAAACAAAAACAATTGAAAGTTGTAAATGCAACATATAAAATATGTAAACTAAACAAATTTGCAGCAACAAAAGCGAAGAAGCGCGCATATTCTTCTTCATGGCAACAACCTCTTGCTTGCGCCAGCACTTCTAAGTCGCAGTCTGCGCTAACAAGGCAACGCCACATTACTACACAATACACTGTGATTTTGTTGCATGCAACACCCTTCAAAGTGCCACTGCTGCAGTTGCTGACTTACGTGCGCCTATAGCTCGCCCGTTTGTGTTGAGTCTCCAACAATTTGACTCACTATAATTTACGCTGCCTCGCTGACGATTTGTATATTTAGCGTGTTTATAATATAAATTAAGTTAATTTAAGACGCCTGCTCGTGCTGGTGCCGCTTTTGCAAGGGAAGTGTCGTTGCAACGACACTAATTTGTTTTCGCGGCATACTGGCACAGCAACACACCTGGCGACGGGCCATGGCGTATGAGTTACCTGAGATTACACTGGTTTAGTGAAAGTGTGCAATTAAGGATGTTCTAAGTGAGCTTAGGTTACTCGGTGGACTTCTTTATTCGGTTAATATAGTTAGTTAGTAGTTGCAGTGAAAGTTAGCGCAATGGCTCTTTTTTGTTGCTGAAATGAGTTAGTTAGTTTGTGTTCTAAGTCAAACTTCTGTGAGAGAAACTTTAAATCTTTATAATGCGAACCTTAGACGTACTACTTAAAAGAGTTATTTATTATCGAAAATGTTTGCTGTTGTCTAAAGAAATTCTTATACATTGGGGCGGAGAATAAATACGTTTGACTGCTACTTTTCTCATGACTGATCGTTTTAATTCAACTGTTTACGCTTAGTTAGGTTTAAAATTTTTCAAGAATGGGCTTTTTCGTCAAATCAAATTATGCGAAATGTTTAAAATACCCTTCTAAAATTTTAAATCGATTCAAGCGTAGTTCTAAGAAATGGTCCCTTCGCAATTTTGTTTTTTTTTTTTGCTCAAAGCCTGTTAAAAATTTAATTTTTTACTCTTCCTTCGTTCAATAATCTCTATCTTGATGCTAATGAACTATTTTTGGTCTTTTCATTTACATAGATGAACCAATAACGAGTTATGCTGTCCACGGCAAAAGCATTTTTTAACGCCTAAAACGAGGTGAGGTAATAATCACCAGTTTTTTGGAATTTTTTATTGCTGGGCTTGGGACCTGCCACGTAATAAAACACCCCCCAATGAAAAGGACATAACAGCTTCAGATGATACATCCCCGTTTTGCAGACGAACACTGCAAACGTATTAAGAATTACGATTCAAAGACATACACCTGAAGTGTCCAGTCGCTTAATTGGGAAGCACCCATTTCGTGAATTTTTCTACTCTGGAATCTAGTACTTCACATAACCATATTTCGGATTCCGGCAAAGTCGATCAGCCATAACCCATTTGTGGATGTTTCCTCTTGGAGGCTGAATTTACCAACCGTGGCGCAAAAAACACCTTGTTTGCTCACCCTGGCGTTAAAGTCGCCAAGCACATTTTGATATCGTGGCGGGGGCAGCACTCATAGGTGTGCTCCAAGTGCTCATAGAAGGCATCTTTGGTCACATTGTCCTTCTCTTCCGTCGGGGCGTGGGCGCAAATTAGCGATTTGTTGAAGAACTTCGCTTTAATGCGGGTTGTGACTAGACGTTCATACATCGGAGTGAATGATAGTACTCGGCGACGGAGTCTCTCTCCCACTACGAATCCCACACCATGTGAGCGCTCCTTTATGTGTCCGGATTGAGAAACTATCAACCAAATCGATCATGTTGTGATAGACGAAAGACACGACTTAAGTGTTTTAGACGTGCATACTCTCCGTGGTCTTAACATCGACTCGGACCACTAACTTGTTACAGCCAAGATACGCACCAAAAAGCGCACGTTAACAAACACAAGAAAGCTTCGATGTCGAGAAGCTGCAATCGCAACAGACAGCCGCTGTCTTGAGGACAACTCGGACAACGAAGTGGCAGGGCCGATAGATTGCTGGCCGAGCTATTAATACACGCCGGCGAAGAACTGACTAGGAGCGTGCATCAACTTCTTTGTAGAATACGGTCGAACGAAAGCATACAGAAGATTGGAAGTTAAGTATGCACTGACCAATCTAAAAAAACTGCGCAAACTACCGTGTGGTAAAATGTTGGAAAATTAATGTGAAAAGTTCTCAGATTGACCGAGTTGATTGTCATTTGAGCCCTTTTTATGGTATTTTCCATCACTTTGGCCAGAACTTCCGGCGATAGGTCCTCACAAAAAGAAGTCTGGAGCTAACAGCTGATGCACCGTCTGGACTTTGTACGAAAACATCTTCAAATCTTGTATCAAAATCCGCTGTAAACACCGTCGACTGATAACCATTTGCGTGGCACGTCGTCTGGTCGATGTCGACGGCGCTTCCATCACATCCTCGGCAACAGCAGCAATATTTTCATGCCACACCTGGCAGCATCTCGTGTTGTGCCAGTCTCTTCGAGACTAGCGGCTAAATGTCGCAGTTTTTCAGGAAATCTGCGAAGAATTTCACGTTCTGCCAAAGTCACCGACCGATTATTGGTCAAATAAATAGCCACCAATAACCCGCATCCCAAAAATCCAAGAAATTTTGTTTGTACCGAGCAAAGATCAATCGAAGGATAAATTAAAACGTTAGTTAAATTATTTAGTAGCTAAGATACCTTCGATCTAATTGTTAAAAACTATTAAAACAAATCTAAAGAGATTTCAAGTTCTCATTGTTGTCGCCTCCTCTTTTGATGCTCTAAAAGCCTTGGATGGGACTTCTGAATTTGCTTTTTATTGCTTATTATAATACTGTGGAATATCTAAACTTAAAATTTCACATTCGACTGTAATGCATTCAAAAATTGATTTCGAATTCATTGAAAAACCTTCATATTTCAAAAGTATATTAACCAGATATGACCATCTGTGAATATTTCGGAATAAATCTAGGTAAAGCATATATTCCGAAAAGTATATACTTATTGCAATTAATATAAAAAATAGCCTATGATAATACCAACCGGCACACAATATGCATATACATACATATTTATGTCTATATTTACGTATACGCCAACATCGTCAGTGCCGCTTCCACGTCACTTGACATTATTTGCCCTTGCCTTGACCACTTGGCAGCAATCCAATTTTGTAATAATTTCGCAAATAATTCATTCTTCATAAGCGCAAGAAAAAAAAGAAATAATAAAATAAAAGAACCGTTACATCGAGTAATTTAACCTGCAAGCGGATGCTCTTCCTCCGAACTCATATACGAAAGAAGCCAAAATCATTCTATGCAAATAAGTTAGCGAGTTGTTGCAGACAGAACAGAAAATTTCGAAGGTTCGCGTAGGAAGATAAATACAGACATGCAAGTATTTAATATATATCACATTATAATATTATACGACTAATTTGATGCCACGTTTTTTACACAACTCTCAATACTATTGTGAAGTGTTGACATTTGTTGGTGAAAAAATCGAAGAGAATGGGGTATAACCTTAACAAGAAGTGCACGGAAAATAAAGAATAATTTAGTGCTTAGCTGTAAAACTTGAACGATTAGTGACCATATAAAAAAGTTAAAGTTATTTTTGAAATTTATGAAAAAAGACATAATTATTGGTTACAGAGGCTTACGATTCAACGATACATAATAACATTTTATACTACCAATCGATCGAAGTTCATTTTATCACTTTTTCATTGACTGAGTTCCAAAGGAGGAGGTTGAAGTCATGTGTAGAAGTTCACGCAAGTGAGAAAAGTTCTCTCATCGCCATTCACTTGGGAGTGGCCAGAAATGATTATTTTACATATGGCTCAAGCAGCTCACGACTTCCCATTTACCAGTTTGGTTCTTTGCGATACCATAGAGAGTACACTGGCTAAGTCCAAGTAGTCATCATTCAGGATGCCCGCGATTGATGCAAATTTTAGCAGACTTGCGGCTTCACTATCGATACTTTCTCCAGAGTATCATACTGTGGAGAGCACATATGCTGCAGCGTAGTCTTACTAATGCTAAAAAAGTGCACAAGATATGCTCCATTGCTTGCCTGGTGCCATGTTTTACGCATTTCTGGAGTCTTCTTGATCTGTTAACCCCATCTTGCGGACTTGTGTCGCCAGCAGATAGTGACCGCTTAGTATTCCGATTATGTTCCTACAGTCTCTGCTATCGAATGCCAATAGGAATTTTGTGTACTCCGATTTTCCGCATGACGTTTCCACACTTGCACCCACGTAGCTCGTTCCATTGGGTTTTGATTTTCTTTACCATGCTTCCGTCAAGATAGTCGTGTAGACAATGGATGGATTTCCTAATGTTGGTCACATTTTCGGATGTTAGCCGCCCACCATTATTTGCACTTTCGTCCACTATTTTATTGCGCTCGATGCTTTTATGGCCTGGTACCCAATAGAAGTGAAGTTGCTTACCTCTGACAACACTTTCCACTGCTGCACTGCTTCTCAAGGCATTTATGGCCGATATGCAATACGAGTTTACTGCCTTGATTGCTGCTTCGCTGTCTACATAGATGTTGATTCTGGCGTTGCCTGCAGGTGCAATAGAGGCCAGCTCAGCTGCTTTTTCAATAGCAAAGACCTTCGCTTGAAATATATTGCAGTGGTCGGCCAAACTTAAAAGGTTGCCTTGTGCCTAAACTTGGACACCCGCACCAACTCCATCGTCCATTTTTGAGCCATCCGTATAAAATTCAATGTGTTGCGCGTAGCTAACATACCCTAGCGACTGGCAACTTTTTCGATGTTTACTTTGAATCTTCTCCCCAGTTCATGTAGTTTTCTCTATAGCCATTACCCACCGAGCTTTGTCCGACAGCCAGTAGTTGCCCCACCGATTTTGCTGCATAGCTTTCAGCAAAAGAGGTCTATAGGTGGTTCAAAAGCCGCCGTTGGAGTTGTCCTTAAAGCTCCCGCTTATACTACTGTGCCCAAAAAATTAGGTGAAGGATTAGAATAATTTTTTTTTTTTAGGTTGATAGTACTGTCAGTCACATTTATGTCAAATTTCATGTCAAACTATTCATTAGTGTCTTTTTGTGAGCTGCTAAAAGTGAGTTTTTCGTTTTCTGCGATGTCGAAATTTGTTGAGCAAAGAACTTGCATTAAATTTTGTTTACGAAATCAATTTTCTGCTGCGGATACGTTGAGGATGGTGCAGAAAGCCTTTGGTGATGAGGCTATGTCTAAAAAAAAAGGTCTACAAGTGGTATAGTGAGTTCCAAGCCGGCCGTAAACGTGTCGAAGACGAAGAGCGTCCAGGGCGACCATCAATCTCAACCGACGAAGCTTACGTTCAACAAATCAAAGATTTGGTGTTGAAAAACCGTCGATTAACAATAAAAGACCTTGCTGATGAAGTTGGCATATCGAGAGGCTCAGCCAATACCATTTTGAAGGATGTTTTGCGCCTCAAGCGCGTCAAATCTCGACTGATACCGAAAGCATTGAATTTTTTGGAAAAAAAGGCGTCGCGTTGAAGTGTGTGGAACGATGCTTTCCGACTATTATTATAACTGGCGATAAGACTTGGATCTATGCTTACGACCCCGAAACAACCGATCAATCGAGCGA
>CM050326.1:7609481-7634481 GCA_027475135.1 Bactrocera correcta
TTCTGCTTCAATACAGCTTTTTGCTCGGCTCAAAAGGACGAGTGTTTTAGCTTCGTTGGCCGGTATGGCGGACAGTATGCCGGTGCAAGCCTTTTGAATGGCTTCTACGTCTGCATATCACTTTCCTATTATGGACAAATGCATTTTTCCGCAAAGGAGGAAGAAGAAGTCGCACGGTGCCATATCAGATGAATACGGGGAGTGGTTAATGGTTAAAATGTGATTTTTGATCAAATAATCGTCCTTCGAATGTTGGATCCTGAGCAATTTTTGGTCTTCAGTCAATTTGTGCGGAACAAACCGTGCACACACCTTTCGTAAGCCCAAATGTTCAGTCAAAATGCACGATAACAAAAACATACTGACACTTAAAACGGAATAACTTCACTTCCAATCTATGAAATGTCATGAAATTCTTATTGGACAATTGAAAAAGATTGCAGATTCTAACGCACCAGTCGACATCTAGATGGCGCCACCAGGGGGCGCTAGATTCAAAAAGTCCTGTTTACTTTGGAAGCACCTTGTAATTCGATTTACTTATTTAGTTCTACACTAGGAGCTCTGAGTATTATGTAGGAGTATATAACTATAGATTTTAGATGATAACGGATTTATTTCAGTCTTTTTTAAATGATTCGTTATTAATAAGGTAAATATATATGTATATATAATATTGACTTTTTATAGAAGTCAGAAGTAAGCAAGACTTTAAACGGACAAAAAAAAACACTTTATTAGTTTCGTGATTTTAGTCTGAAGTAATATGAAGTCTCCAACACTCCACTATTCAACTCGGTGAACATGCAAATAGGAAAATAATAAAATATTTTATAAAACTGATCATCCGACAAAGGCTGTACCATAGATAAATATCTGCTCATGTGTCGTTGATGGTATTATAAAACATGTTGTTGTGAAAAGAAAAAATTGAAATGGCAGCTGATAATTGCCTTTTATATTTTCATATACTTTATATTTATAAATCATATGAATTATGGTCATGAGGGCACTAAGCGCCGAATTAGCGCTTTCAATACGATAATTTTTTTATTTTCCAGTTTTGATCGCGAATCTGCACTGCTAACTCACAAAGCAGAATATCTTTTCTGACTCGTAAGACGCATGATGGTATTTTTGATTTGGATGAACACGAAGATTTGTTTGTTATTTCAATTTAATAAACATAAAGCGGAAGAATAATAGTTTATGACAAAAAAGTGCTGCGCACAGCTATTTTTGTAATTTAGTCAATTAGTAATTCAGTGTGGGTGGACCCTACACCCCTTGACCATAACACAAAAAATCTTACGTGTTAGGAATCGCATCCTCTGATATCATAGTTACAAAATGACAGTACACTAGTGCAATTAGTGTTTCCAACTTTCTCCCATTTCAATCTACAACTCAGATCTGTGATGGAGTTAAAATCTGGGTTTCTCTCGAACTTTGACTTTTATAACTAGCTTTAAGTCTAGAGCATAATTCAAAACTAATAACATCTGTTTACGACAATTAAAAACAACATTTTTAGCGGCAAATAAACATTTTCATTTACAATGTTGCTGGCAATTAAATTATCCACATTTCAATAATCCGATGTAAACAGGTGCAACAAAGCGAATTCATTTTATTTATAAGCACAGCTGTTGCAGAAATATATTTTTCCACTTTATAAACCAGACATTTTGAATAAACTTATAAATAAAATTGTATTATATTCTGAACTTCATGTGCTCATAAATAAATCTGATATTGTTTATGAGTTCAATTAAGTTCCACTTTGTTGTCAACTTGACTATATTAATATTCATCAATATCTTTTACCCGAGTTAAATGCTGTAATATAATTTATATGGTAAGTATACCATATTTGTCTGGAGAAACGTTTCATTTAATGCTTATTGACGTATGTATTATATGTATTATATGTACTATATATTTAGTATTCATATCTTTGATATCTGAAATAGAGAACTTGAGATTTTAAGAACTCCTAGTGTAAGAAATAAGTAATACTTCGTACTTCCGCGAAATTTGCAAAAATCCAATCCATCTATTGATGTAATTTCCGCAAGAGATTACTAAAAATATTCATTTTAAGAACTCTATGCTTAGCGAATTATGTGTGTCAACTCCTTCAATAGTTTGCATTTTCAGATGGTGCGATAATGTTGACTAACATCGATACACTGAAGATGATTTAAGCTTAATAGGAGTTACTCCAGATTGGTATTCATTAATATCCTGAGAAGGGTTTATTAAGTTTACCATGAAACTTGTAACACTCAGTAGAAATCTTCGAAGACTTTAAAAACTATATACATTCTGACAAAAAACACTATGAAATTGTAATTAAATTTCCTTCATAAATGGTATTTAAAAAAATTGAATTTTGCTAAGTTGGCAGAACTATGCTTAACTACTATGCCAAATATGTACGGTATTTGTCAACCAGTTTGTTTACAGCAGCTGCATAAGTCGGTACAACTCAGTAGTGCCTTACGATTTTAACAATGGATAAAAATAACGTATAAAAAATGTGTCTCTAATTTTGTATTTATAACCAAATTTCATGTGCGGAATCGTAGCAAATGTTGGAAAAGGCTACGATGATTCAGTTTTATCGAAAACACAAACCTACGAGCTACATGAGAGCTAGACAACTCCCGCGAGACCATTCGAATGATTTTAGTGGATATTTTTGGTACAATCCGCGTTCTTGCTCGACTCGTCCTGATGGTTTTTTTAAAAGGAGTACGAGTTGCGATCCCACATTCGCGGATAGTTTTATGACTGCCGATGGAATATGGGATCATGAGTTTGAAACAAGTCAACAACCATCAGAATGAGGAGAAAAAAACGAGCCGAAACCAAAAAAAAAACCACGCCAAAGCCGCTCAAAATTCAAGGTGATGCTCATTGATATTTTCAATATTCGTAATTTGGTGCATGATGAATTTTTTTCGGAAGCATACACGGTCAATTAAGAGTTCAATACGGCCAGTAATAGGTGTGAACATCCATCGAAAAACGGCCGGAATTGTAAAAAAGCAATTCAGGGGGTTCACACGATGTTAATGCACCAGTGCATCGATCCACGATTCTGACGAAATTTGAAGCCAAAAACGTGGTGCACATAATCGATAAAACACCGTATTCATCAGACGTATTTTCAGTCGATCGAAGAGATAAAGAAAATTCGCTGAAGGAGCTGAAGGCCGTCCCCAAAAGTGCTTATGAAAAATGTTTCCAGAACTGGAAAGATCGTTGGTGTAATTGTATAACATCTGATGGGGATTACTTTGAAAGCGAAAAAATAAATATTGAGGAATAATTAAATATGTTGTTTTTACAATTTTCGGGTAATTTTTTTGTCACAATGCATATTAATCTATATATATATATATATATATATATTATTTTATACATATAAATTCGGAAGGAAGAAAAAGTTAGGTATATACCTTATTATATATATATATATATATATATATATATATATATATATATATATATAAACTAACAGGTATATATATATAATAAGGTATATACCTAACTTTTTCTTCCTTCCGAATTTATATGTATAAAATAATATATATTGGTATACTGTCAGTAGTAAGGCTTAAGGGATCTGTTAAATCACTTTAGATATTTCAAGCCTCGATCAAAATTATCTGTAATAGATGGGCATTGCCAGAGACCGGATGCCAAGTCACAAAGGTATCTAGAGTAATGAGATGGTGGTCCAGATTGCACTGATTGTTGTACGGGTATTATGCGAAATCCCATTTAATTTCGTGTCTAACGCCAGCATCCTAAAGGGTGATTATGGACTACGAAACGGAACTCCATCTGATATCGCTAATAACCAAAACTGGTCTATTCGGGACTTATTAGTTTAACCGACTAACCTAATGTGGCTTATGATATATTAGATACCATTAGTAAGAGTTTCCTGATGTTTTAAGAATCGGTATGCTGATGCTCCTAACTGGGTTATAAAGCAGTTCATCTTAACTAACCGGTAATCCAAGTAGCGATACTTTTTCAATAGCCTTTTTTCCATCTTGAGATTCATTATTAGATATTCCAACGAATAAACCACATCCAGCACATAGCTGCCGTAGCTGTCAGTATACAGGAAGGTGAATACACGATTTGGCATTATTTGCAGCTACTCGGACTGACATATGGAAGAAATTGGCGCATTTTTCGTCCAGGTCTTAAATTGAAAACATACAAAATACAGATTGTACAAGAATTGAAGGCGCTCGACTTTTCCCAGCTTCCCTCTCGCAATCTGAAAAGATCTAAGAACTGTCATTTCGTCCAAACAAACAACGGTTTGGTGTGGTTTGTGGGCCGGCGAGAACGTAACCGTCGATGGCGAACATTATTGTGCCATGATAACCGACTATTTGATGCCTGAACTTGAAGATTGCGATCTAGGCGACATTTATTTTCAACAAGCCGGCGCCACTTCCCACACATGGTTGCAATCAACGGATTTATTGAAGGAACATTTAGTTTAGCAGATCATTTCACGTTTTGAGCCGGTCGATTGCCTACCAAGATGATGTGATATCGCACCACTAGACTGATTCCTGTAGGAATATGTAATATCTAAAGTCTATGCGGACAATCTCGCTTCGATTCAGGCCTAGGAGGAAAACAGCACACTTGTCATTCGAACGTTGCCAGTCGAAATACTCGAACGAGTCAACGAAAATTGGACTCAACGGATGGATCATGAGAGACGTAGCTGCGGCCAACATTTGAAAGAGATTATCTTCAAAAAAATGAATGCGAAAATATATTCCTTCGAATGATAACAAATATTCATTATTAAGTTTTAATGTCTTTATTCACCCTTATTCGTCTATTATTCCTATCCTGTCATATATATAGTATAACCTTATAACTTTTGAACTGTATGTAGTTGATGTTTCTTAATAGATTGCTTTCTTGTACTTAAAGAAATCGAATGCCGCTAAACATTTTTATTAAGAAACCTTCAACGGTAACGCGTTCCACAGACTAAGATCTCTGCAACTTCTGAAAACCTGTCATGTATGGTCAGAACCTTTTGCTTCTATAATTTATATATGAAGCTTACAATAAAAGTTCATGAAAGATATTAGGAAATATATAATATTCTTAAAACAAAAATCTATTTTTTTCTAAGCCTCAAGAAATAGCAATAAATTATAAAAAGTCTACCTTGTAAACCGAGCTATATATAGTTATTTCGCTAACTGATTTGATGTCGTTTTTTTCATTTCCCAGCATCAAAAATACAAATGACGCATCTTTTGACTGAATGAAATGCCACTGGGCAACTGAAAGGTGAATAAAAATCGCGTTGTATCTCGAAGTAGTAGAAAAAAATATTCATTCTTAACTCGAAACTTTTTTGTGCACTTTTTATGATCTTTTCGTGTAGTGACTACAAAAACAAAATACCTGCTTTGCAAAGAGTAAGCTTACTGCAGCTGAGTAGAATGCGAAAAGTGACACAAAAGCAAATAAGATAATGAGTTAAGGAAAGATAAAACACAAGTTAAGTCTCTACATATATAATATAAGTAATATTCTATATTTATTCAAGTTTAAATGCAAGTGGCGCGATACAAAAGGCACGAACGAGTCACACTTGGTGCAATCGAAAGTGGCTAACTGACATTAAGGTGCGTGCTCACTATAATACACACACTCGCTAATCCGCTAACAAGCTACTATCGTCGTAGGAGAATTTTTGCGATTACGCGCTCCCGAAAGCTCTACGCGTGGCTGTGCAACAATAGAGCTTACGACAAGCTAACTGTTCTCACTGTAACGTTGAGAATTAAACGCCAGAAAAAGAAAACTTGGAAATGAAAGTTGTCATCTTTGGATTACTCACCTGAACAGGTGCTGGTGCTGACACGATCGCTTCGGCACCGCTTGCACTCTCTGCGCCGCTGAGCGGTGAGCGCGGTCGCGCTATGGCAGCTGTTGTTGCCGTTGTTATTGGTATTGACGCGGTGGCGACAGATGTTTGCTTACGACTGGGCGGCGCTGGTAGTAGAGCGGCGGGGGCTGACCGGTTTGCCGGAGTTGGCGTCGTTGTTGCTAGTTCTGCAGCCAGCGCGTCTCGGCCGCTGCTACTACTGACGGTGGTGGGGCTAATGCGTGTGGCATTTCCCATGTTATCGTCGCCGTTGGTGTTTCTGTTGTTGTTGTTGGCATTTTTATGGGCCGCCTCGTCATCGTCGAATCTAACCCAGTTTTGTTTGCCACCGGCAGCATCGTCCGTCACATCTAAGGCGATATCCTGCAGCGGATGTGAGACGGCGGCCGATTGTGTGGACGCTTGTTGTTCACCGTTATCGGACATGTTCGATGGTGTGTTGGTTGTGTTGTGTAATGTATGGTGAATGTTTTTATAGTTTTGCGTGTACTTATTTCGTATTTTCTTAATTGTTGCTTTGGTTGTTTATGCGTTTTGCACTGTTTTTTTTTTTTTTGTTTTTCTTTGCTTTGGTTTCGCAGTTTCTGGTAGCTACTACGGTAATAATAGCTTTCGAAAACAACTTCTGCTATTTCATTTTTTCTCTGCTATTTGCTTTTGTTATCTGAAATATTTCATACACAGATATATTTATTTAACCTTTTCATTCCTTCTCTAGATAATTGTTTTATCTTATTTGTCTCTGCATGTGCGCAGAGACTTCTGAGATAATTATTGTTTTTTTTCTCAATCGCCTTTTTCGTTTCTATTCTCTGAACTAATAACTACGATATTGTGTAAGGAAAAATTTCTAATTTTTAATTCCACTATTGGAATCATTTAAATTTCATTATTTTGCTTTTAATTTAAACACTAAACTTTAGTGATCTGGCAGGGCGTCTAGCATTAAAATTGAGAACTCATGAAGTCTAACTATTAGGAATAAAAAGTTTATAAAATACTTGGCGAATAGACTACAGATCATAACATAGTCATCTAATACACCATAATCTGAACTTAACCTTAATTGTTATTCAATATGTATATAGATATAGAAATACCATAAAAACATAATTTTTATTAATAATAATTTCAGAACAATTTTTGAAAATATTTCACAAGCTTTGATGACTTTACAATTTCGAGATTCTTCAATTCCTAATTAAAACGTCCAACACCTATTCAGATGTTAGAATTCTAACAAGTCACTCCTACAGTTGCTTCTACATAGACCTTTAAAAAAAGTTGTATTCTACAAAAAGTAGTCTGAAGTCAAATTACTCCCGTGGTCAGTTAACGGGTCTCAACAAAAGTTTAGAATTATTTCCTATATATTGTGCCCAAAAAATAAGGTGACATTGTAATTATTTTGAAAATCCTTTGTTTATTCTTCCAAATCAATTTCATCCCCTTCAAAGTAATACCCTTCCCATGCAATGCACTTATGCCAACGGATTTTCCAATCTTCGTAACACTGGTTGTAGTCACTTTCCGGGATGGCCTTCAGTTCCGTTTTCGCTGCGGCTTGAATCTCCTCTATCGTATAAAAACGATGTCCCCGGAGCGGTCTTTTAAGCTTGGTGAACAGGCCGAAGCCGCACGGCGCCAGATCAGGTGAATACGGTGGTTGCGGAACGATTCGGGTTGAGTTTTTGGCGAAATGATCACGAATTACGAGGGCAGTATGGGATGATGTATTATCGTGGTGTAAAAACCAAGAATTGTCTTTCCGTAATTCCGTCCTTTTTAGGCGGATAGCGTTACGAAAACGACGCAAAACGTTCAAATAATACTCCTTGTTAACTATTTGACCGGTTGGAAGGAATTCATAATGCACAACACCACGATAATCGAAGAAAACAGTCAACATGAATTTGATTTTTGAGCGACTTTGGCGCGATTTTTTTGGTCTCGGCTCTCTTTTGACACGATATTCGCCCGATTGATCGGTTGTTTCGGGGTCGTAAGCATAGAAACACTAATAAATATTTTGACATGAAATTTGACATAAATGTGACTGACAGTACTACCAACCTAAAACAAAAAATTATGCTTCAAATCCTTCGACGCGCGCCGTTTAAATTCAAATGTCCTTATTTTTTGGGCACGGTAGTATATCGTTAACTATTTAGAGCTACGTTGACTCTCTCTTCAGTTTCAAAAAAATATGGAATAGTACAGACTTCGGCATGCAAAATGATCTACGGGGTTTTTCGAATAATGGTCATTTTGTCTCATCACTGACGTGTTCGGAGTGCTACGTAAGTTTCCTACAAGAAAAATATTTCCATAGAATTTCAGCCAGCGTTTCGGTACTGTCTGTGCCGAAAAGATGACTTTCCTTTCGTAATCGTTTTCGCAGATTTCCCATGGAGAAATTATCTACCTAAAAACAAATGCTATACATCATACTCGTACGAGTCTACTAATGTACTTAAAAAGTTGAATACTTTAACTGAATATAGTTACAAATTAACACTTAAAGAGTTTGTAATTACACCCGGTGGAGCATTTCGTAGTGTAATTAAAGCAAAAATGTAAATGGATAGTTCTCATACTATACTCGTTAATACGAGTATATCATTTCTCTAGCCAATTAATATGTTTATTAAGGCGTAAAATTATATTCATATTATTCATATTTTTATGAACTTTATTGTTGAAGCTTTTAGGAAAGCAAATATACCGAAAAGAAGCGGAAATTGAAGGAGGCAACTACAACCACATATTTAAGTATAACATAATCCAATTGACATCCTCATTCTTTCTATTTGGAAATAATAAGCACTATTTAACAGGTTAATCGAAAAGCCCTAGTCTTGCCATAGTAAAACACATATTTTGGTAAAATTCAATGGAGGTACCCTGATCATAGCGACCCTCCAACTTTTCGTTATCATTTCTGTTGTAAGATTTGTCGCTATCGCGATCACCCGTTTATTCGACGAAAACTTCTTTCCAAAGAACATTTCTGTAAGATTTGAGAACAAGAAACAGTCGCTGGAGACTAGATCTTGAAATATGATGGATGTGAAAACAATTCGAAGCTCAATTGATGCATTTGTGTCATTGTTCTCATTGATTTATGACATCGGCTTAGTGAAATGCGGCTTTTATTCGGTGATTTTGTTCTTCAAACTTCAAAAGATCCAATAATGCCATGTAATAGATGCTGTTGATGATTCTTTCTTTCTCAAGGTTGTCAATAAAAAATACTAAATGCGCATTCCAAAATGCAGACAACATAACGGATTTTTACGTTTTTCCACGCTTTGGAGCGGGTTTATCGCAGTTCACTCGGATAACTGCCGATTGCATTTATAAATGGAATAATGGAGCCATGTTTCATTGATTCGCACATATAGTCGCAAAAACTCGGGTTTATTACGCTTGAAGATCTCCAAACACTACTCCGAATCGTCAACTCATCGTAGTGTTTGGTCAAAAGTGAACTCGCACGGCACCCACTTTGCACAGAGGTTTCTCATACCTAAATATTCATGAATGATATGGTGTGCACATTCAATTAATACTTTTAGAGTGCCTGCTATCTTTGCTTTTCTCATCAGAAACAAGTTTTTTGGATGTCTACTATTTACCGTCTTCTCATTTCACCTAGTCTAAACATAATATTCCAATCCTTGATTTCTGCTTTTCCTAGGACAGTGTCCGGAAACCCGTTATCAAGCCAAGTTTTTATTTCAAATATTTTTTTCCACTTTAGAAATAAATATTTTATCGACTCGTGAGTAGTTTTCGTTGTCAATTCAATTATACAACATTGTAATGTATACCTTAATAGAGAGTATTGTATTTGGCGGCTTCAGATGAGATCCAATAATTCATCCTAAATATAAAATGTAATGTCTGTACAGACATATTGGATAGTCGAAAAAGTCCTTTCGTTTTTCTAATCGAACTGTAACTTTTCTTTATAATTATAATGAACTTTAATATACCAAATATGTACTATATGCCATCAGCTATATGGTGGATATATCAAAACTTCTCAGCCAAGCTCTCACAGTTTTTGCCGAGTCATCAAAGATGTGCGTGTTCTAGCGTTGTACTGATGGAAGACAAAGTCGTTTCTGTTGATCATTTCTGACCGTCTTTTCGATTGCTTTCTTTAATGTTTTCAGTTGTTGACAGTAAAATGTAGAATCAATCGTTTGACTAGCCTTGAGTAGCTCAAAACCCACCAAACACTCAGCATAACCTTTCGAGGCATCAATCCTGGCTTTGCGACCATTTGTTGAGCTTCACCACGCTTGGACCATCATTTTTTTGCACATTATTGTCGCATTTGATTGGCTTTTCGTCTCCTGTTATCATTCGCTTCAGAAATGGTTCGATTTCGTTTTAGCTAAGAATTACAGATGTTAATTTGGTCCATTAAATTTTTCACAGACAATTCATGTTGTAAACAACGAGCTTCTTTTTGTAGCCAGCCTTTTTTAAATATTTCAAACCCGTTTGATGATGAATGCTAAGTTCCTTAGCGATGTCAGAGCTGTTTATGTGACGGTTATGGTCAATCTTTTCCATAATTTCATCGATATTTTTAACGATAGGTCGGCCAGAGCGAGGTGCATCTTTGACATCGAAATTTCCAGAACAGAAGCGAGAGAACCTTTGTTGTATTTTATATATATTATATATTGTATGTTTGTTTGTCTCAAATTCCATTGGTTCAAAATATAACAAATGCCTTCATTATTTTCACTCATTTTTGTACAGCTGTGATTTTTTTTCAACTTCCCCGATTTAATTTTTTTTAGTTTATTTAAATGAAGCTTAAAATCTCGCCTTTCCAACTCTACATTGTATGACAGAATGTGATTAGCAGCACTGCAGATATACGACTGCAACGTCATCTATTAACAAAATACGAAAAGACTTTTTCGACTACCCAATATTCAGTTTGAAACACCCAAAAGGCAACATGGAGCACCCTATGAATTATATACATATATAAATGATTAGAGTTACAGGCTGTATCGATTTAGCCATGGTCGTCTGCAGCATACGAAATAAAGACTCAACTGGCATATACTTTATATGATGTTACGTTGTTGTTCTAGGTGTTATTACATTTTCTGTAAGGGGTCAGTAGGTTAATCTTTTTTCAAAAATTTTTTTTCTTTGCATTTTCTGTTCTCTTATACCCTTAAAATTAATGCAGAAATCCACTTTACCATTGGAAGATTTTGGAAAAGTCCCAAAAATAATAATACCGCTCGACATTCGGTTCACGCGGAGTGCTCACCTCAAACTTTAAACGCCCTTTTCTCAAACACACACTTTTTTAAACTGGCGGACATGGCTCCGGTCGAACTACCCAACCGATTTGCTTAATTTTTTTTTTTAATGTTCGCAAAACGTCGTCAAAATTTTTTACAATTTATTGAAGATGTTATGACAAAATATATGTAAAAAAAAATTGAAAAAAATTTAAAACAAAAAAAAAAAAAACTTTTTTTATTTATCAAATTTTTTTCATGATTCTATTAGAGACAATAACCATTCAAGTAATTTTTCAGAATCAATTGCGGTTTTGTGTTTCAGATGATCCAACATGAGAAATCGTGTCCGCCAGTGAAAAAACGCATCTCATTCAGGCAGCCATTTCTTCAACAAATAACATCAACAAATTCCGAAAAAATTTGTTTATACTCTCCACGATATACCTCATGATATGTGAGAAAAGTTCTATTGTAGAATAAAAATTTCTATGAAATAAAAAATGTAAAAGACAGGCTAGATTACCCTACTGACCCCTTAACGAAGTCTTTCTCAGAAACGTATGGGAAGTCCCTATACGATTCATAATGATTCATAAATACTTTGGCATGCTAGCCAGTTATTAATTTCTTCTCATCGGCTGACCGCAAACGATAATTGAACGTATATTTGTCTCCTATATTGAAATTGTTAGGAGTTATTATAATACAATGTTCAACTCGCTACCTAAAGCTTTATGAAAGGGTTCGAACCACTATGTGACTGAAACCTACTTTGAAAAAAAAAAAAATAAATAAAATTTTTTAGTTAGTTTTTCAAAAACTTCTGTTTGGTAGAGATTTTTTTCCTTTTGTAGACGCGGTATTAATATTAAGAACCATTGGATGGGGCAGTACTAACACTCTGGGTTCTGACATAGTTCGGCGATCGATAATAAAAACTTGAAATAGTCTTAACTTCGTAAAGGAGTTAAGTATTTCTTAATTTATTTTATAAATTATTTGAAATAATAAACAGTTTTTTAATATAATTTCTACTACAAGTTAATTCATTTTTGATCTGTTAAGAAATTGTCTCACATATTTTTTTTAATCATACATTTCCCTCCGTTTTCCTATGCGCATAACTTTTATAATATACTTGTAAAAAAAAATAGTAGATTTCACTTTCTGAAACTCATCGAAATTCTTTCAAGCTATTACCTGTTCATTTTATTGCTAGTAAAGCTTGCAGCATTGTATCTAACTATTTTCTCAACCTTCATTTCCATACACAGACCTTACTAAACACATGCGCACTGTCGCTTTGATCACATCATACCTAACTATCTGGTATTTTTTTTTGTTATAATATTTTTATACGCTTTTGCATATATTCACGCTGTTTACACACGTTTTGCTTCCACTGATTTTCAATATTTTCACATCCACGTAGGCACTTTGAACTCAACAACTAGTATTTTGTAGTTTACACTTTCGACCATATTTCAAATAATTTATTTTACCCGCTTAGATTACTTGTAAAATTTTTTATACTTGCTTATATAAGCTTGCTTTGAGGCCTGACGGCATTTTCGAAATAAATTTATGAAAAACGAAAACTCGCACAAAAAGCAATTAGAATAAGCCACGAAAGGGAAATGAAATAAAGGTATATTCAAAAGATGATAGACGTTAAGTGACGTACGCACACGCCGCCAAAAACCGCTAGACAAAACGCTTTTCCGAAAAGTGGTACGCGTTTAAGCCAACAAAGCCGAAGCACAACTGAGCGCGACAAATGTGGCCGTAAAGCGGCACACCCAGCGCACACAAAGTCAAAAGCGTTGCTCTGCCATTCCAGCCAAGCGCTCAGAAGCTCGCCTAATCGTCACAAGTTTAATATTTACATTTACATGGGCATTGGAAGTGCCGCCACGCTCGCAAGCCTCTTTTGTGCGCGCTCTCCGTTTCTCAGATCTTTGAATGACAAACCACACCTTCGCTTTAATTTTGAACGCAGCGCTACGCCAATTTATTTGCGCTAAAAGCACGACCAACAATTTAGTGTGCGACTCACTTTATTGCTAACGCTCAGCGCGAGCAGTCTACCAGCTTACCTACAGTCTTTATTGTTGGCATAAAATTAAGTTTACTTTTGTTTTTGAGCTGCTCATTTACCTGAGCGTGCCGCCGCAGCCGTATTCACCTACTGCCGGCTAAGCTGATCGCTTACCTGCTATGTAATCGACGTTCCGCTACATGTGATCGGCACTCGCTCTTTCGCTCCATTATTACTGCAAAGCGAAGTTGGCACTCGTTCGACGTGGTAACAAGCACGAGGCTTATTCTTGCATGAAAGTTATTTTTATTGTTCTCTTCCACTCGTTTGTTTGGGTATGTATTTAGGTGTATTTAGCTTTAGCTATCGGTCATTGAACGAAATTCAGTCACAATTCTGCATTTCTTTTATTATTGAAATATCTTTTGATCAATTCTTCGGAAATTGGGTCATACGAACTGAATGTTTCCGAAGGCACGTTCAACTTTGGATACACATACATACAGTAGCGGACAGTGAAATCCGGATAACTAAAAAATCATAGTTTTTTCATATTATTTTAGTGGAATGTTAATTTTTTTATTTTAAAACAATAATATATTAGGTTGTCAAATATCTCCTTTCCGCCTTTTTGTTTTTTGAATTTCGAGGCTATGTATAAAGCGCTACAGAGCTCGTATCTGGCAATACTATACATCTTTGAAAAGTCTTGACATAACCTACAAAACGCCGCTACGCATGATTAGTGTGGATATTGCGTTCAACAGTTATAGACGATAAAACATGGAGTTCACTAATGCCGTCATTCGCGCTATTTTAAAGTTTTTCTTCGTTAAAAGACAAATCCGCTAGAGAAACGTTCCGTGAGATTAATGGTGTTTTGGGGGATGGTAATTTATCACTTCGAACTGCGGAGGAATGGTTTCGACGATTCAGAGCGGGTGAAAATGACACCATGGATAAGACAGCCGGCGGAAGAGAGGCGACGACGAATACCGATCAAATCATGGAAAACATCGACTTAGACCGGAATGTGGCATCTTGGGAAATCGCCCAGAAGATGGGAGTAGGTCACCAAACCAGTTAGTCCTTAAACCATCTGCAGAAAGCTGCATACACAAAGGAGCTTGCTGTTTGGGTGCCGCATGATTTGACACAAAAAATCCTTCTGGACCAATAAACGCCTGTGATATGCTGCTGAAACGGAACAAACTCGACCCATTTTTGAAGCGGATGGTGACTGGAGACGAAAAATGGATCGCATCCGACAATATCAAGTGAAAATGGTCGTGGTCGAATCCCGAATAATCCCAAACCATGGCCAAGCCGGGACTGACGACCAGGAAGGTTTTGCTGTGTGTTTGGTGGGATTGAAAGTGAATCATCCACTATGAGCTGCTGCCATATGACCAGACGCATAATTCTTCCATCTACTGCGAAAAACCGGACCGCTTGAAGCAGGCGATCGACCAGAAACGTCCAGAATTTGCCAACTGGAAGGGTGTAGTGTTCCACCAGGACAATGCCAGACCACACATTTCGTTGGTGACTCGTCAGAAGCAACGGGAGCTCGGATGGGAGGTTTTATCGCATACACCATATAGCCCGGATATAGCGCCAAGTGATTACCACCTGTTCCTGTCCATTGCGAACGCCCTTGTTGATGTAAAGTTGAACTCAAAAGAGGCTTGTGAAAAGTGGCTGTTCAAGTTCTTTGCAAATTTAGTAGTTTTGGATGAATTCTTACGTTCGTTGTTATTTGAATCAATCACAATCAATGCAATTATAAATTTGCGAAAATCATCTTAATGAGTCAGCAAACAATGTAAATTATTAAACAATAGTTACCATGAGGTGTAACGGGGTATACTCATACTTTTGGTTAAGCAGTTACGGTCGTAGGGCTATACCCAATAACTACTCTTACGTCCTCGCCACGCACCCTGTAAACGTGAGTAACCTTTGTGTAAGATGCGTTAGCCAACGCGTGTGGTGCCTGAAGTCAAGGCTAAACGAGAGGAAACTTAAGCGGAGCCACTCGGACATATTCGGTTTAAAGGTTCACTGAAGTATAATTGCAGCGTCAATTCATCAGAAGTGCGACTGTGAGCGGGCGTCGGCATCGCTTTGTAAATGTGTACTATACGCTGGGCTGGAATTCGCCACGTAGAAACCACTTCCAATGAAAGGGAAACAGCAGCTTCGGATAAAAGACCCCAGTAACTATAATCCGTATCAAAGCTAAGGTCTTCAACATATCGCTTATTTGCGCCCACGACCCGATGAAAGAGAAGGACGATGTGTGTTCAAAGATAACTTTTATGGGCGGCTGGAGCGCCCTCATCAGGACTGCTGGAGCTGAACAGAATACTTACTGTAACTAAAGACATCTGTAGTAAAATTTTTTGCATATATTTGGTAAGGGGTCTGACCATGGGGATCACGTGATGTTTATTTGCATGAAAATGGGGCGCAGAAACCTAATCGCGACTGAAAAAATTAGTTTCACTGCTAACAAGACGATACTTTTTTGTAGTTTTAAATTAAAATGTGGGTCCCGATAACGTCTCAGGTGTTCTATTCATTAAATTCAATTTCCGATGACTCGTTCGAGTGTCATGCGTGATGCGTTTTGCTCCAAGGACTGAATCGAAGCGGGATTGTCCGCATAGACTTTAGACTTTACATATCCTCACAGGCGACGGTCTTAGAGGTCCATCGACCGGCCCAAATAGTGAAATTATCTGCTTGCCGAAGTATTCACTCAATATATCCGTAGATTGATGCGAGGTGTGGCTATCTTGTTAAACCAAATATCACCGAGATCACGAGCTTCAATTTCAGGCATCAAATAGTCGGATATTATAGCATGATAATGGTCGCCATTGACGGTTGGGTGCTCACCAGCATTATTTTTGAAGAAATATGGACCGATGATTTCACCGGGATCACACCAAACCGTTATTTTTTCTAGATGAAGTGGCAGCCCTTAAATCTCTTTGGGTTGATCATCGTCCCAAATGCGAAAATTTTGTTTGCTTTACATACCCATTGAGCCAGAAATGGGCCTGATCCCTAAAAAAAATTTGATTCGAAAACGTTGATTCTTCTTCTTGGTACCTTTCAAGAGCCCATAGAGCGAAGCAATGTCGCCTGGATAGGTCGAACGGACTGAGATTTTTCACAAGCTGTATTTTGTACGCTTTTAATTAAAGATCTCGACGTAAAATGCGTCGAGTCGTTCCATACGTTAGTTCGAGTTTCTGCAAACGGCACCGAATTGATTCTCCATGTTCTTTGTGTATACTTTCAGCAACGGCTACTACAAATATTTTTTTCACTACGTGCTGGGCGTAGTCTATACGGTCGAATAGTATCCACTAATGAATGCAGGGTCTCAAGATCGGTGATGGTATTACGAATAGCAAGCTCAGAAGACCGATTATGTTGACCATAAGTTGAGCGAAGCATGTGAAACACATTCTTTACAAAACGTGAATTTTTTTAATAAAGTTGAACGTTCCACGAACGTAAACATTGTTCGGGCGTGATCTCACAAAAAAAAAGATTATTGAATTAAGTACATATACTTGTATCACCCGTTATTTAATATTAACTATTTCATATGGTTTAAAAACATTTTTATTTTAAAATTTTCTGTAGCTTCATATTCGTATTTCTTTGTTAATTAAATTTGGAAGAAGAGAAGATGAAAGATAAGAAGAAAAATATTATTAGCGAAAGACTAAAACTCATTCCACAGATTTTACTGCCTACCAATAAACCGTGTCTCTTAATTATGCATTTCATGAAAACAATAGAAAGGTGTTAATTGTTTTTCTCAGACAATTAGCCAGCAGTACAGCTGGGGCCATACACTTTTAATTAACATAGAAGAGTTTACTGCGGTAATTAGTGTGTTTTCATGCATTCAGTTCAAGTGCAGTTCAGACATGCACACAAACACATACAAAAACAGCTATTCGACTGAAATAATTTCTCTTACAATAACAGTTTTTAAGCGTGCAAGTGATGAGGGTGATTAGGTATTTTTAAATAAGTTTAAAGAAACTTTAATTGATTAATTACTCAGAGTTTAAAATATTTGTTGCATATGAATGATGAATGACTTTACTGGTAAAAAAATGTAATCTCTTGATGTCCTTAAGGAAAATGGACGGTTATTAACTATTTCTGGGCATACAGAGACACCAAAAGGTATATATTCAGTACTGAAAGCCTTTAAATTTTAAATGATAGAAAAGATCTATATATCGTATACCTTCGTTTGAGACAAGAAAAAGTTAAAAAGTCAATAATTAAGTAAGACATAAAACCTCGGATTCGATTATTTAAGAGCACCATGAGGAAGGAAAATTGATATTTTAATCAGATTTGAATTAGTCATTGAACCAAGTAAGCGAAGTTGGGGTAGTTCCCATAACTTACTATAATGTCAACCGAATTTGGTGATGATAATTTCCCCTTATTCCATCTGAAAAGATTTGACCCCGACTTGTATATTTCAACTGCGTGATCAAACCGAATCCTTATAAAATTTTTCTAGGTTAGTAGAATCTCAGAAACGTTAAAAAGTGGGCAGAAATGTTTTGAAGAATCTACTTTATCACAAACGCAATTACTTAAGTAGTGAAAAAAAAAACAGAAACTTAGCGCTTCTAAAATGTGCTTGAGTCGGAAAACCCAAAATACGTTGAAGACACTGAAAGCCCTCTCAGCCGACGCTTTTAACATGTGTATTCAAAATTGTATTAAGTGTTGGCATTGTTGTATCAGCTCAAAAGCCTATTTGTTAGTGACGATGTGTACTCAAATAAGATGTATTTTTTTCGTGAGTTCGAAATTAGTGGCTTGTCGAATGAATACTGTTCTCTGAAACGTTTTACTATTGCATACATCGGATTGAGTTCAATAACCTTTTATGAATGGGGTCAAAGAATGTATGTATATTCGGCAAAATGTTCGGTAAATTCAGTCTTCATGACGAAACATCGCCAAATGGGTTGAGGCTGCTCGACTTCGCCGGGGCCCGAAACATGGTTATTTGTACTACTAACGGGTGATTTTTTTGAGGTTAGGATTTTCATGCAGTAGTATTTGACAGATCACGTGGGATGTCAGACATGGTGTCAAAGAGAAAGATGCTCAGTATGCTTTGACATTTCATCATGAATAGACTTACTAACGAGCAACGCTTGCAAATCATTGAATTTTATTACCAAAATCAGTGTTCGGTTCGAAATGTGTTTCGCGTCCGTGTCCGATGAGCGATGAGGCTCATTTCTGGTTGAATGGCTACGTAAATAAGCAAAATTGCCGCATTTGGGGTGAAGAGCAACCAGAAGCCGTTCAAGAACTGCCCATGCATCCCGAAAAATGCACTGTTTGGTGTGGTTTGTACGCTGGTGGAATCATTGGACCGTATTTTTTCAAAGATGCTGTTGGACGCAACGTTACGGTGAATGGCGATCGCTATCGTTCGATGCTAACAAACTTTTTGTTGCCAAAAATGGAAGAACTGAACTTGGTTGACATGTGGTTTCAACAAGATGGCGCTACATGCCACACAGCTCGCGATTCTATGGCCATTTTGAGGGAAAACTTCGGACAACAATTCATCTCAAGAAATGGACCCGTAAGTTGGCCACCAAGATCATGCGATTTAACGCCTTTAGACTATTTTTTGTGGGGCTACGTCAAGTCTAAAGTCTACAGAAATAAGCCAGCAACTATTCCAGCTTTGGAAGACAACATTTCCGAAGAAATTCGGGCTATTCCGGCCGAAATGCTCGAAAAAGTTGCCCAAAATTGGACTTTCCGAATGGACCACCTAAGACGCAGCCGCGGTCAACATTTAAATGAAATTATCTTCAAAAAGTAAATGTCATGAACCAATCTAACGTTTCAAATAAAGAACCGATGAGATTTTGCAAATTTTATGCGTTTTTTTTTTTAAAAAAGTTATCAAGCTCTTAAAAAATCACCCGTTAGATTCCAGCATAAGAAAATCGAAAAGAATCGAAAAATCACCGATCGAACATGTTATGATAGACGGAAGACACATCTCCAGTATTTTAGACGTGCGTACGATGCCCTGGCATAGACTTTGACTATTATCTTGTTACAGGGAAGATACGCACCCGCCTCTGTGTAGAAAGAACGCACGTCAACACGCGCAAGGAAGGCTCGACGTGGAGAAGTTGCAATCACATCAGACAACTGGACGATTTTCTACTCGACTTGCACTCCTGATCTCTGAGCTTACTCATCAGCAACTCGGTATAAGAGCACTATACGACGGCATATCAAGTTACTTACGCACAGCTGCAATCGAAACCATTGGTTTTCGGAAAATGCAAAATAACAGTTGGTACGACGAGGAGTACCGTGTCGCAGCAGAGAGAAAACGGACTGTCTACCTCGCAACGGTATAATCGACCACAAAACGAGAGGTATGAGATAGATACCGAGAGGGAAGAAATAAGAATTTGCAGACAAATTAGAGAGAGGACGAAATACATGAGTACGAAGAGGTTGACAAGCTATTGGTATACCTGCAAAACTTATACGGCTGTGTAAGTTGACTTTAAGAACACCAGAAGCTCCTTGTGGATCGAGAGTGACTTCTTTGAGCCATTCTCTACCAAACAAAGTTTCAGACGAGAAGACTGCGTATAGTGCGACTTCTTCAATCTACTGCTGGTGAAAAAAATTCAAGCTGCAGAGCTTAATCGTGCAGGCAAAATCTTCTATAAGAGTGTACAGCTCAGCGCGGAGCCTGATTTATGGCTCGGTATCTCGTAAACCAATGTGCTCTCGATCAATTTATTTATAGAGCATATTTGTAGTTATGTCTACATTAGAAATATGAAAAAACCAATATTTTCAAACCACGTAAGTAGAAAACCTTCTTAAAAATTCTTCAAATATATTCATATTCATAAGTGAAAGTTTTGAAGTACTTTAAAGCTTACTGTCCATAAATATATCTTTTTGCAGTCTGATATTTCAATAGCCGTAACTTTAAGCGTATTTTCGTCTTACATTTTCTGGTAAAAAAAATTACTCTGCTTTATTCATGATTTCCTTTAAAGCTCTCTTAATAATGAAGTGAACTTCATTAAGTTGTCAAGTAGCGCCGCGACACAATAGCCGCAAAAAGCTCCGTTGTGCGAGCGCATTTATGCGGATTTTCCTCATCAATACCGTTAAAAGTATTGAACATATTTTTCATTAAATTCACTTAAAATGTCGAATATTAACTTCGAATGCGCCCATGAACTTACATACATACCCATGTGCATTTATGTACATGAAGGCAGGACAGCATCAGCTTTACAAAAGGATTTTTGAATGAGCGAGTTAAACGCAAAGATTAACATCAGAAAAGTAGAGTTGCCGGAGGAATAAGAATTTTATATTTATAGATGCGTGTATGTGGGTGTGTGTCGTGGATGGTATTGTGCTTTCATCATTTCCAGATGGGCTCTTTAGTGAAGATCATAGTCATTATTGTAGGCTTGGCCACGTGTGCTGCCAATTTGTGATACATATATTAACATATATTATATAGTAAATAGTAATATACATGGAGGATTTGTAGAAGTTCACGCAAGTGATAAAAGTTCTCTTATCGCACATTTACTTGAGAGTGGCCAGAAACAATTATTTTACATATGGCTCAAGGAGCTCACGACTTCCGGTCTTTGACCAAGTATCCTCTGGGTAGCCTAAGAACATCCGTTTGAAGGCGAGCTAAAGTGAGAAGGCGAAACATCTCCTCCGCAGGGTTGTACGCTGAGTTTGGGACCCGCCACGTAAAATAAAAACCTCAGTGAAAAAACACATCCAGCCTCGGATAAGAGGCCACTCTATTGATGACGACCATGGCAAACGAAATAAGGACTACGAATTGACGGCATGCATCCGGAATGTCCGTGCATTTGCAGACAGAAAATGAAAGAGGCCGAAATGCGTGAGTATGAAGAGCTTGACAGGCTGGAAGACAGGGGTAATGCTCGAAAATTCTACGAAAAAATGCGTCGACTAACAGAAGGTTTCAAAACCGGAGTAGACGTTCCAATGCCCGACCATGAAGAAGTTGGAATAGCAATTACCCGTCTAAAGAACAACAAAACGGCGGGCGCCGATTGATTGCCGGCCGAGCTATTCAAACACGACGGCAAGGAACTGATAAGGAGCATGCATCAGCTTCTTTGTAAAATATGTTCGGACGAAAGCATGTTCAACGATTGGTATTTAAGTGCGCTGTGCCCAATCCACAAAAAGGGAGACCCCACAATCTGTGCCAACTATTGTGGGATAAGCTAAAAACAATAAGATCTCGAGTGTAGTCAAAAAGAGAACTTTCTGCAGTGATGTTTTGGATCAAAGTATGCAACTCGGAGTGGCTACATTTTTGGAAACAGAAAGTAAAACCTCAAGTTAAAAAAATTATGGTATCGATACCGCCCATACCACCTTTCAGTTCCTCTAAGGTAAGCAACTTCTATGTGATTGAATTCAGTCGGAAGACTTTCGGCGCATTTAACGCTTTCGATGTGTTGCATCATCAGCGATTTTTCTCGTCAGAATGTAAGAGCTGGTTGCATACTGTTGTCTCCATTTTCATGCTTCATGCGTTTGTAGTCAATTTTTGTTGCCTCTTTCACAGTCTCCGCTGTTCTTTACATATCGCATGTTGCCATCAGTCATTCACTCGCTCACTCGTCCAAGCATTTATTCATTCATTCGTTGATTCACTGATTCACTTATTCTTTTATACGTGCTTATTAGCGTCCGTTTCTTTGTTGCGGTCACTCGTGGTTGCTGTTGCCGCTCCTGTTGCATGGCGGAGCGCTCGTCGTTGCTGCGGTGAACTGACGGGGAAACTCGCAATTGTTGCCAGATGCTGCTCCGATAGTCTTTCACAGGCTGTTGCTGCCATCGACATGAAGTCTTTTTTGTTATTATTGTCTGCAGCTCTTTTATATTCACTTTTGTTATTGTTGTTGCACACTGTTACCCGCTGAAATGGTTTTGCTGTCATTGTTTCGACTTATGTGGGGTTTAATGCATGTTACGGCATTTACTTGCTTCTGCATAGACTCCTACTGTTGCACAGATTTGCACGTATTGACGTCACATACTCCTTTAACCATTATTCACTGAATCCTGATTGTCGTGTGGTATTTTCCATTTTTCCTCAACGTAATTAAGTTCCGGGCATTAACAGTAAGAGATGTTAAAACCCAGAGATATACATTCATATTTAGAAAAGATGTGAAAAGGAAGGTTGCAAAATACAACGCCTCAAAGCTTGAGCTTATTCTTCCATCTCATGAACTGCAACACGAAAAAAATATAATAATTTTGCGTTTTAAGAACATCTCCCAGGTACGAAACACTACTTTCGAACTAAACGAGAATGAGTTATGAAGCAGTTATGTGCTAAACATTCCTATACTTCAAATAATTGTAAAGAACGTTGATGAACGTTGATGGTCATTCGTTTGTTCCGTTAACGTAGGTTCAACTTATGTGGGAATGGCATACAATAGCTCCGTGCTCTTCTTAACACACTCAGTAGATTGAGAAAAACAGAACAAAAGATCATATCTTCCCTTATTATTTCTTCATAAGACCACCCCTCTAAAATAGTCATCGAATTTGCTCAACATAAGGATCGACTCTATTCGAACCAGGTCGAACTGATTTGATATTCTTTGCTTATTTGATGGAACTGACTGACTGCTTTGCTGGCGTAGAATCCGCTTAAGCGGTTATAGCCGAGTTAACAATAGCGCGCCAGTCGTTTTTCCCTTTGCAAGGCGGCGTCAATTAGAAATTCCAAGTGAAGCTAGGTCTTTCTATACCTGGGCTTTCCAATACAGTGGAGGTCTTCCCGTTCCTCTGCTTCCCGTCGGTGGGTACTGCGTCAAATGCTCGAAGAAATTCTTAAAGATCCTGATGGAGCTTTTGGTGTTGCTCAACTTCTGTTTAGACAGCCGTATTAGTTTTGCGGGGATACAAAATTCAGACATCACTACATAAAGGCAGTTCCTTTTCGTGCTGTCAAAACTATCTTTGAGTTCGACGAAGAGGTGGTGTGTGTCGATTGTATTTTCATGGGTCTTTTCCAAAACTTGGCGCATAGTGAATACCTAGTCAGTTGTTGACTTGCAGTACCTTAAGCCACACTGATAATATCCAATCAGTTTGTTGACAGTGGGCTTTAATCCTTCACACAAAACATTTTATAGAACATTATACGCGATTTTGAGGAGGCTTATCACCCTTATTCAAGATTATTGCGGAGATGGACTTAATTGATGTCCATATTTGCTATTGGATTGTGAAAGTTTGCCTGGTTGTTTCAGCAATTATTCATAATTTGGTGTTTTATGGTTACTTAAGAATATTTCTGAGTAGTTATTTCAGACGAAATGTTTTCCAGATGGCAATACTTTTGTCGGAGTTGGTCTTTTTAACAGTTATTGCTTAATTTATACCTAGCTTAGTTTCCTATTTTGTAACAAACAAACGTAATCCGGCGCAACGTTTGTAAATTTAGCATAATTATTACCAGAATAATGGTACGGTTCGCGTGACGTGCTGAGCTCAAAATCCCATCCAAGTAATCACCCAGCAGAGTTGGTAATTTGAGCAACTATGAATCAGTTTCACACCACGTTTAATCTGGTAGATAATGCGTGTTCTCAGCGACGGAACACTTTTACTCTGTAGAGCAGAGTATCGAAGAATACCCGAATGAGTTCATCTTTCACCGCGGACGGCAATTGGGGCTGTGATCATCTACTTAATGGAAGACTTTGCGGAACGATATTCATTTGCGGATTTACAAACTCCAATTCGCGCAAGAATTCATCAAGCGCATCGTTCGTACGCTGAACAGGCCCAAGACGAGATAGCCACCAATTCCAATGTCTTTACATTCTCAATAAGTCACTGTTTGGTGTGCTTTATTAGCTCATTGGTCGCTACATTTCCATTGAAATACTTAATTTAGTAAAGGAAACTTTCGTTGAGCGCATTATCCCGCGATGTGGGTCTCCACTATGATGATATTTAACACTGCTTGACTAGGTATTGTGGGGTCATGTGAATTTGCTTGACAGTTGACACCTTGAAAGGTAATAATTATTACTGACGTACCGTCTCAATTGCTGCAAAAAGTGAACGAAAATTGGGCCTCCCGTATAGAGTTTATTCGAGCCAGACATGGTGGTGACTAGCCCGTATTCATTTCTAAAACATACATAAGTGAAAATAACATCTGTTTTATTTTTTCTTAATAACTACATTTCTAAATAACCACCCTTAAATAAAATATTATAATCGGCACTAGACTGTATCAGACCCAGTTTTCAGAAATGCTTTTACAATAGTTCTGAAGTCATTGTTAAAGCCCTCTGCTGGAAGAGAACACCCCCTACTTTTTATTCTAAAAGAGAATCTAGAAATATCTTAAATTTTTCATATAAAAAACTCCTTGCTCTAAAATGGTGCAACCCCATAATATTTAAGGCAGTGCTGTATTGAACTCATTCAAAGTTTCTGTTCTACTTTTGGAGTAAACAATCCATTTCATTTGGGTTTCACAAATATATTCAATATTATAAAAGCTAACTCCATTTACAAAGACAAATAATAGAATAAAACGCAACAAAGTGGCGTCAATCA